>JANRMJ010000079.1:59972047-59983415 GCA_025584955.1 Alethe diademata
GCTCCTCCTCCTCCTTCTGAGGCTGTGGAAGTCTTAAGAGAAGGAATAAAAATACACATCCAGCAGCACTGCCAGCACGGTTGTGCATCCCTGGTCAGAGATACTCCTCATTGAGTATGGCACATTGTCCCTACTCCACCACTGAGAGCTCAGTCATATATGTATAGAAGAAACACCCTGCATCAAGCAGAATTTAAATAATGACAGACACTATTACAGTCACAGTATTCACATAAGATTTCCCAGTATTAAAATCATTTTTCATGTTGAACAAGAAAATCAGAAGGATCTGCTGTTCATAAGTATGTCTTATTAAAAAATGATAAAACACAGGGAATGGGGAGTGCCATAGCAGGTGAGATACAATGGAAATGGTGGTCAGAAGGCAATTCCCAAAAGGTGGAATGAAGGTTATCTTAACAGGTTACCACTAATCACCTTCCCCTTTTGGGTTCACAGAGCTAGTCACTGCCACTACCAATAAGGACACATGACTAATCTGAGTTTAGGGATATAACCACTGGAATGAATAATTAGAACACAGGAAGAACCACGATGGAATTCCCCAAAGCAACTGACTCCCCAAAGATCCAAACAATCTCCCTCTCACTAAGTTCACACAGAGGCCAACACTTTTCACAAATTTGATGAGAAAATGTCTGGATATCCTAAGGTACAACTGGAAGTTTAGGAGGCTCATTTGTCTGCTATTGTCCCTCCCTGCAAAGAACCACTAATCCATGTCAAAATTTTGGGGTGGGAGGGTGGAAAACCTAAGCAGAAATCTGTCTGCTGGCTTGCTTGGCATGAACAGAAAGAAAATAAAATCATAGAAATGAATTTGGGAAAAAAACAAAATTAATTGAGGCATCAAAATGAAGAAGTTGCTGTTGCATTACTGGCTACATAAAATATTTACAGCAGTGTGAAGAATTTTTCAACTTTCAAGACATTGATTTGCTTATGCACAAGTCAAACTTAACACTGTGGATATGGTTCCTTATTTGCCACTTTCCTTCCCCTCCTCTCATTTAAATTCTTTGTGGTCAGCTCTCCTAGCAATACTCCCTTTCTAGGATTTGTGTGGGTGTTCAGCACAGGCTGTAGAAAGATGCAGGCCTACAAAAACATCTGTGTACTAAAATACTGCATAGACTGGAAAGCAACAGTAGTTCTTCCACTGCAACGTCCATTGCAAATTTTCTTCTGGTTTTAATCACAGACAGAGCAGAGGACGTGCCAGCCCCATCCCAGCTATACAACTGAAAATTTAATGTCCCCTGCCTTTGCCTGCCTTAAACTCCACCAGGTAGAAAAGGAATGGAGGTATTACTGGTGCCTCCATTCCTAACACAATTAGAAATATGACTGCTTTTGTGCCTGCATGCTAAAGGAAAAAGGAAAAATCACAAGGTCTGACAATTCCAGAAGTGACACGTTCAAACACCCAAAGCAAAAGGATGAGTCTGTTGGAAATTTTTTTTTTTTTTTTTTTTTTATTTTTAATACCAGAAGGAGCACAAACCCTTTAGCCAATGAGACAGAAAGCCATTTGCTGCATTTCAGGAGCCAGGGAACTGGATACACACGGATATTACAAAAAAAATCATGGGCTCAAACCCAACTCAGCAAAAATTTAAACACAGCATTTAATATTATGGACTTGCACAATAGGCAGAGAGGTCTCATCATGTACCCTTCAATATAATTTACTTCCAACATGCTTCAACTCCACATTTATACTGTGCAGCTATGGCAAATTAGAAATGGAAACTGCAGTGAAAAGGAAGCATTTATGTCACAACTTTTGAAAATGTACGTGCTATCTTCAGATAAATGAGAATTTAAACAAAATTCTTATAAATACTGGTAAATACTTGCAATTCGGAACAGCATGCAAAAATACATAATTGGAAATCTCTCCCTTGGCTAAATTATTATAAAAGATTGGACATCCTTTCAAATGCCAGCCTCTAAGAAATCCATAACCACATGATAAGTAAAGCATGTAGATACTTGCCATGGTGTAGCAATCACTCCTCCCTTGGAGGAGGGACAAGACAAATTATGTACCTCTGAAAAGGTTTTGGATTCTAGGCAAAAGTCAAAAAATTACGTAGGGAAAATTACATGGCTTTTAAAATTATATTCCAGATCAACAGTAAGTGCTGGAATTGCATACTGGGAAATGTGTGTGAATGGTAAGTAGTGATCCATACAGGAGTGAAATCTTCACACAAATACAAAAAAACCTGTGACACAGATTTCCAGTCCATCAAGTCCAGCCTAGAGCTTCTGGTCTTGTAACAGTGTAGTGCACACTGCCAGATCAACCTTTTGCCAAGATCTCTCAATGGCCTTAAAATCTACGAGTACTTGAAAAAGACTAAAACATGCTTCAGTGAGTAATTTTTTAACACTCTAACCATTGTGATTGTGGCCACCAGTAGCTACTGACAAGGAAGAATGACAGCTTTATTGTAGAACAATGACACTCCTTACGTAGAAGTCCCCAGTGATTCTTGTGGACCAGCTCGAATATTTGAAGGGTAGTAAGCAAAGTGTATAATTTGCTGAGCCTTATTCCTCAATCTAGAGTCTCCATTAGCAGAACAGAATTTATATGGTAAATTTTAGCTAAAAAGGAGTTGGAGAATAAATTCCACATAAGTTCTGAACAGACTGCCAGCAAAAAGAATAAAGACACAGTAAATCAAGTAAAACTCCCTTCCTCCACTAATTTTTTTAAACTTACAAGTGGTTTTTGTGTGTCACAGTTTTGGATAAAATCACACCCTAAAAATTGATTATATCAATTTTCCAGTATCCAGGGCTTTATTTACTATATGATAAGAGCTGAAGGCCCAGCACAGAACTAAGGTAAAATTAAGGCCCTGTGAAAATAAAATGGTCTATCATTGATTCGTTACAGCTAGACTTTCACCCCAGAAGATGGAGAAATATGCTACAGTTTTACTAAAGGGAAAAAATAGAGACCTTATCTATATACAAATTTGCAGGGATTTAATTAAAACATAAATCAATTATATTCAAACCAATGCAAAGTCTCACTGTGAACACATTTAAACCGATTTAAAGCTGATTTATTATTAAACTCACATTAAAATCAATTCCTTAATAAATTAAGTTGAATCAATAAACATCTGGATTAAATTAGTCCTAACAGGTCTTTCTAGAGGCAACACTTTCTCTGCCTCAATAACATTAAGAAATCTGACTTTAATGAGAATGACTTTGTATGCTATCACTCACACATGCATTCAGCATTCAGGGTAGAAAGACATCAATGTGATCATAAACTCCTGCACAAAAGGACTAATCAGACCAACATCCCATCCCTTTCTTAGCCTCCATTTTATTTCATTCTCGGGGAAAATAGCCTTGAGTACAATGCAATCATTTTTCTCCTACTGAGCTGAAGATTTTTGTATATCATCTTCTGTGGTTTATCTGTTCCATATAATTTCTGTTAGAAGTTTCAGTTTGCTGTAATTTGTGCAACAGGGAACTTTCCCTTTACTTTTACTTCCTATCCAATGCACCAACTTCAGTTATGAATAGTGTGGACTGCATACACACAGCATACAGCATAAAATGTGCTTTTTTTGCTGCTGAGAAATTACTGAAGAGCATTAACAGAACACCTGCAAACCAATCTGCAGCAAAGCTACTTTCAGAGTCACGCTAGACCCCAAACCAGCTCTGTACAGGTTTGGACAGGTGGCTGCAAGGAAGGCAGCCATCTACATAATCCTTACTATAATAACAGAATAGAAAGTTTCACACAGGAGTGGTCTGAGACAACTCCCCAGGAAAAAGTCGAGGTTAGGAAAAGCAAGAAGGTTCCCACCCTGTGGGGTTGGTGTTATGCTGCAGCAGCCTGGCAGATTGCTTATCTATCATTTGGAGAACCAGAAATAATATAAATTCTCCAGACTCATCACATGTGGCTACTGTGCCCCTCAGAAGGTATCTGAAGTAATTAACTTCAAAACTACTAGATGAGGGGCTGCTCCTTATAAGGCACAGAAAGGATGCTTCCCCAAGCTAGATGAGATAAAGAATGAAAACAGGTTCAAATCTCCCTTAGGGACTTATCTGTGTAATGTTTGAACTAATTCTTACACAGTGCTAGTCTTTTCCTTCTTAACTAGTCTTTAAAAAAGACAGAAGGAAAAAGAGAATAAAAGAAAACAGAAAAAGAAAAAAGGGAAAAAGAGGAAAAGGAAATAGAGAAAAAAGGAAAACAGAAAAGAGAAAGA
Organism: Alethe diademata; assembly: GCA_025584955.1. Lineage (NCBI taxonomy): Eukaryota > Metazoa > Chordata > Aves > Passeriformes > Muscicapidae > Alethe > Alethe diademata. Next base: position 59,976,331 of record JANRMJ010000079.1, read on the forward strand.
GGAAAAAGAGAAAAAGAAAAAAAATGGAAAAGAGAAAAAGGAAAAAGGAAAAAAGAAAGAAAAAAGAAAAAAGGAGAAAAGAGAAAAAAGACAAAAGACAAAAGAGGGGGAAAAAAGAGAAAAAAGACGAAAAAAGAAAAAACGTAACTCCCCAACCAACCAACCAACCAACCAACCAACAAACAAACCCTCAAAAACAAAACAAAAAATCCCCCACAGACCAGTCTTTCATAAACCAAACAAAACTACATTATCCTAAAAAGATGGTATCATGTCTAGATTTTCACTGGAAATAGCACACAACAGGCAGAATGCATAACTTTCTCTCCAACTGTGCTGAGCTCTAGGGGGTTGCCAGTCATCTCTTTTGTCCACATTTTGTAGAAGACATGAGAATGAAACTCATATTACACAAATAAATCAGAGATAAAAACACGATCCTAAAAGGGTTTCAAAAAACAGGGCTTTACAAGGGAAACTTATGCAATCCCAGCAGCAGAGCTACCAGGTATATTAAGTTTCCTGTAAGACTCAGTACTGCAAGGTGACATGACAAGAGGTAACAGGGCTGTCTCACAAGAAACCCAGTGGCAGATAGGATTCACTCCTTGGTACTGTGCAAAAACTGAGTCAGCTGTTTACCTTAAATAATGTATGCACACACTTTCTCTTTCCTACAGGTGGTTTTTGTTTTGTTTTGTTTTGTTTTGTTCTGTTGTTGGTGGAGTGTTTTGCTTTTGGTTGGTTTTGTTTGTTTGTTTGTTTTGGTTTGTATTTTTTATTTTTAAATTTCTGTCTATTCTCTCACAGATTGTACCACTGCCCATGAAGCAACATGCACATCTCTGCTTAGAAATGCTAATTTATTCTCTTTTGTCATGAGCTGGACTACAGACTGAAGTCCATTGAGCAGACCAGGACCCTCTCTTGGGTCTCACACACTCTCAAGTTTGGGTATCACAACAGCCAGAAGATTCCTTTATTAATTACAATCTGGGATCCTACTAACACACTGGAGGGAAGATATATCCCTGGGGAGATGCAGCAACACATGGGCTGAAAACTCCTGTGATAAAGAGACAAAGAAGTGATACATCAAACCACTTCCTGATGGACTGGAACCTGGTTCCAGACATGTCCAAATGTCCATTTCAGTATTTCCCTCTGCAAAATTTGTCCCACACTGCTAAGTACATAATAATGAAAGCTGTGACAATGAAAGCCATGAAAGATTGATGGAAGAAGCCAAGGAAGAATCACAATAGTATTAGAAAACTGTGTTCAGAAAAAAAGAACATAAAGGACGAGGTCACCGCATCTGCTGAAATTTAATATCCTGAGTCCCCCTTCTGGTTGCAAAGGGAATTCTATGTAGGAAGTAATCAAGCTGGACACCATTATTGCTAGGAAAAATGTAATAGAGCAAAACACTTTGTAGATGATAAGCATTCTGTTTTCAGAGTATTAACTGATTCTGAATCTGTATCTGGCTACTGAAAGGTATCATAAAACCCAGTGGCTGAAAAACACAATTAAAAAGCCTAACAGTATAATTACACTATGTCTACCATGTTTTTTCATTTTAATCACTGTTTCTGGAAAGAATTTATAGCATACTTTGGACTTTGAAGGACGTTATTTCCAGGTCTGATCTTTTTACTTTTTACATCTGCTTATTCCATAAGCTTCATGAATTTCCAGTAGTAAATGAACAGATCAAGGATTGAGGAAAAGCAGCATCAAATTAGTGTTTCCTGAAGCCTATGGAACAACCAAGCTATTTGCAATGGAGGAAGAGGAAGTGAGTACCCACGGTGTGTTCAGGGATTCTCAGCAGCAACTCTGACACGAGTTGAGAGAGAGTAGAGGGGGATCTAAATCCAGCAAGCCACCAACAAAGTGATTGTCTCTGGTGGCAGTGCACGGCAACTCCATCAGCAGCCTCTGCAGACCTATCCAGAGTTGACTGAATATACCCCAAACACAGAATATAAAATCATGGAAGCCAAGGTTTCCATACCAAGAAAGGCAAATAGCTCCAGGGCCAGGTCATCCTAACCCTTCTAAGTAGATTTAAAAAAAAAAAAATTAAAAAAAAAAAAGAAGTTTTTAATTCCTCAGTATTTATCAGTGCTCAGGAGATGGCATTGTTTTTGATAGTACTTAGATGTTTATCCCCATGGCATGTTTCTCCAATCAAAACATTTAAGTATTCAGAGGAAGCACTGAATTTAAACAAGGTTTAAACATCTTTTTCTTTTCTTATATCCCATTCTTTCTTCAGAAAGAAAAACAAAGGAGAAAGATTGTCACTGGCTTCTAATTCTTATGACACCCTTTTTTGTAATTCAGCATAGCCCTTAATTTCAATTTGATAAATCAGTTTTCCAAGTTCTGAGGATATTCTGTCTCTGTAAGAACAATACAGATTCTCATATTTTTGATTTTAGGCTGGAAAATAATGTGTTATCTCATGTATTAGTTATCTTATTGATTATTCTGCAGAGGGATAGATAAAGATCAAAATACAGAAAAAGACAAGGATTTGGCATTAGCTGAATCTACTAGACCCCTGAGAGAGGAGAAAAGCAGAAATTTTATTAAAACGTGTTTTGAATTCAGAGTCAGCAGGATCACTAAACAAGTAAGTACTAGGAGTGACTTTATCAGTCACATTTGAGTAAATGGTCAACACATCCTGAGAAAAGGGAGTCACCTCAGTTTTAGGCATAGATTGAGAGAGAAAAATACTCTTTTCCCTGTTTTAACTCTTGTTCAGCAATTTCACTGTGACTTGATCATCACATTGAATTAGATAAAAAACATTAAAAAAGCCTTTTTGCAATCAGCAAAACAGGCAAGTCTAACATTCAAAAAAGATCTTGGTCAAATAATATTTCTACATATTTGACTTTCCATGTGTGGAAGAGAGTTAATAGGATGGGATGTGAATTCACAGAACTCTGGTCATTTTACACTCAGCCACTTCAGGCATTAAATTCATATGGACTGACATGGCTTAACTGTATTTTAAACTGGAGTATCATGTTAGAAACCGCTGACATGAATGGTCCTTCACCCCCAAATACTGAGTCCAAGAGAATCAGAGGAAGGTACAGAGAGCCCTTCACATCATCATGCAGGCACTCTGCCTAGCAGAATGCTTGTACTGGATCCCTTCTTATGAGGTGTGATGTGAAATACTGTAAAACTGGATGTCTAGGCAGGGAGTTGTCCATCAGGGCTAACATTCAAGAAAATCACTCTAAGGCAGGCACGTGGGATGTGGGAGGACAATAAAGCTCAGGAAGAGAAGACATCGCCCTTAATAGAAGTCACAACAGACTTGTGATGGAATAGCTGCACAGGGACTGTTTGGAGTAGGAACAGAAAATAAGGGAGAAAAATGCAACAAAACCTCAAAATCAGTATAGTTTTCCCCCCAAGCCCCAAGATTCGTTTCTATGCAGACCAAAAACCCATATCAAGGCATGACAAATGCTGTGTAATGTGACTACTCCATTCTCCCACATATCCCAGGAATCCTGGGCAGAAGGGTTCTCAGCACAGCACTGGTGTATCTGGGTGAGGACTCAATTTCCAGCCATTTTCCTTGCAAACTGTTACCTGATCTTCAGCAATGCTTTTGCACAACATCTCTCAAAGCACTCCTCTTCCACTCCTGACACAAAGGGCTAGTCTCAGTACACCCTGTGGTGAGGGGTCCAGACAAATCATTTTGTACCCCAGGTGCCCACAGAATGCATGAATGTGGCACAGTGCAGACTGGTGGGCAGAGAAACACGGGCAGGCAGGGGACATGTGTGAGGAATAATTAGGGATTTACTGAAGGCGTGCATTTTTCTTGGATTAGTTAAATCCAATAAAACATTGAAGCAAAAATGTCTCTTCCAAATTTCTGTGGCTTTGGTATTATTCACGCAGAACGATTAATCTCTGAAAAGGAGCCCCCACTCCAGGCCTTCCCGCAGTTGAACTCATTCACTTTAAATGTTAATATTTTGAGTGCCTTGCCTGGACCATCTGTAGAACTGATCACCTGGAGGGCCTGTGCAAAGCAACCATTTGGCCACAAATTCACAGTTTAGCTGACTAATTTACTCTTATAGACAAGCAATTGTTTCAACATAAAAGCCTGATCAGCTGAATCCTATCCCTCTCCAGCATGCTCATTCAAAGTTCTGCTGTGGTCCAAGACACACCACAAGGGTTCTGGCTCCCAGCTCTGAAATAATTAGCCTGGGGAAATTAAGCAGAGCTCTGTGCACACCTGTGGCTGGCTGTGCTCCCCCGCCTGACAGCGGTGCTGCTCCCACGCCAGCGTGGCTCCAGGGCTGCCGTGCCCGGGATGCAGCCTCCCAGAAACCCGGCACGGAGACCCGTGCTGCTTCTCATGGAGCCGGGCGGAACCACTGGTTTGGCAAAGAAGCCGCTCGCGAGGGTCTCTGCTTAGAAGATTTATATTTTAAACAGGCAACAGCTAATATCAAGGGGGAACAGATACATTACCAGCAAGTAATTTCCAAGCAGCTAATAACTGTTTCCCTACCCACCAGATCCTAGGATGCATTTTCAGCTTTAAACATAACATATACATTGTAAATAGCGGAAACATCTGGGGTTTATTATAACACCACTTTGCTAGCCTTGGGCATTGTACAACTCCCGCAGGCCACGGTTCACCCTTGACCTGCCAAAGACGATTACTGTATGCAGGCAACTTCCCCTGCTCCACAGCTGCTCGCCTTCCCTTCCCCTCTGTCAATACTCACTACTGCTATCATTACAGCTACCATCCTAGCACAGCCAGTCAGAAACTTGGGTTGCCGTGGTCACTGCATGGCAACAGCGTGGCGAAGCAGGCCAGGAAAAGATGATGAGGGTGGTCAGTGAAGTCACTTTGCTTGCTACCCCCGGGGGAAGTAGGGCTGCCCAACATCATCTGTATAGACAGCCTTTTTTCCTCCCCTGCACGGCCACCTTCCTTCTCTGTTTCACTCATTCCACCCTTGTTGTGGGTTGGACACATTTCAGTTTCCCTCCCTTCCCAACTCCCATTGAGCCAAAAAATGTCCATGTGCATCTCCCCTACTCTTCCTGCAGCCCTGTCTCCTAGACACATCTTGCTCCCCAAGTTCTCTGCTCTTACTCTTCTCCCTCCTTTTTTAGGTCTCCACTGAGGACCTCTCTACTCATTCATTTCCCCTCTGCTCAATGATCAGCCCCATAAAACCCAGCCCTGTCCCTGCTTTTCCAACAATTCTCCTGTCCCTTTGAACATGGTCCCAACTTGATTTCTCCCTGGGTAACATCTCCTGTGTAATAGCACAGCAGCACTGAGGCTGGGCATCTGGTTTCCCCTGGCTAGGGGTAGAAACTTATCCTGGGCTCATCAGCAAAGGGAAGGCATTTTAGGGCTGTTGGTGCAAGGAGAGACTGCGAAACTTTTGCTGAACTAATGCAAAGCATGGATTTAAAGTACTTCCATTGCACTCTGATGAGGACACTCCTACAGAAATAAAGTGATCTTAATTCTCTCTGGTTTATAGCTAAAAATAATGAAAAAACACAAGTGGTGATCCAATATGACTTAATGTATGCACTTTAAAAGTTTGTTTGGATGAGCTTTCCAGGTGTCCCTGCATAAGCAGACCACTGACCACAGACTCTTGCCTTCCAAGCCGTTTTTGTGTGCATTTGATTCTCCCTGCTGAATGCCTGAACAAGGGGGTAGGGGAGCAGTGCTTAGTGGTTCTGTTCAGAAACACAGCAGAAATAAAATACAACTTGTGTTCCAGGAGTTCTGTCTGGTGCAGAGCAGAGCCAGCAGCCTCCCAGCCAAGCCATGACCAATTGCACTCCTGTTTACAGCTTACAGGAGAGTAACACCCTTTCACAGGAACTTCTGTTACAAGAAGCCTCCCTGTGAGTGAACAACCATTTCAGCAACAGTACATACATTTACAGACTGCTACAAAGCTTCTCTGCCATCCTATATTGATTAAAGCCTGACTGATGCTATATCCACCCTGGTCCTGAAAACTCATGCTGATTTCTGGAGCAGTGCCCCTCTTCTCCCACTTCTCTACAATGTAGAGGTAAATTTATGAAAATAAACATCAGAAATGTATTGCCTTTTTAAGGTTTTATTACTCAGTAGTCTGGTAAAATCCTATTTCTTAGGAAAAATTATACGTAGCATTGTCTTATTTTTTTTTTAATTTCCTAATTTGTTAAGTTCAATCTACTGATTAATTTAAACAACATCCTAGAATTATGCTATGGTAAAACAAATGCACATTTAGAGAATAAATGGAATTGATTATCTTCTGGAATAAAAGGCCTTACTAAATGACGTATTTAAATAAAACCCCCCAATCCTTCTCTGAAGAAGCACCTGGTAATTCACTTTTTGGATCAAATTGCAACTCCACAAAAACTTTATGACCTCATGTGGTCTTTCCACCCCCACATTCCTACCTAGAAACATTATATACAGTATGCTCCAGGCAAGAAATGCGGATGGTGGTTCTGGGGAAAGAGATATAGCAGACACAGGACAGAAGCAGAGCACTGAGAATATGAGAAATAGACAGCTGCTTAAGGAAGGTGCCTTGAGGTGCTGGTAGAGTCATTCCTGGGCAAGTGTATGTATTCCCTTCTTGTTTGTAAAATCCTCCAAGCCAAATAATTTCCCTTGTCAAGCAGGTTCACATGCTGATTCTTTACTTCACCCTCAAGCATATTTTGTCACATATAAAAATGACCATTCTGATCAGACAAAAATTGAGACTAGCCTAATATTGCATCTTCAGCTACAGCTGTTCATGGGTGACAGGAAAAAAAAAAGTAACCAGCAATCATTGGCTGTGATGCCCTTGGACCTAGTAAAGCCCTAGAAGTCAGCAAGCTGCAGTGGAAGCAGGTGAGATGCTTGGGAGCCTTTGTGGTGTGATGCAGATTCAAAAGCTGCCTCTTATTCCTCTGGAGGGGCTTGGAGGTGGATGGAAACCTTGACAGGCTCCTAGGCAGGACATGAGTCTGGTGAGGTGGGGCTTTCCACT
>JANRMJ010000079.1:60087010-60103125 GCA_025584955.1 Alethe diademata
TGGAAAAGCACTTCTACTCCATAAAATGATCTGTCTTAGACTGGAAATTTTCTTAATTCTTGATATTTACTAATGCAAAAAACCACTCAGGCAAATAAGCCATGACATGCCCTGAGTAGGTCACTCATGTCTACCACAACAGGGGTAGTTTAAAAGATTTTTTATGTTTGTTTTTCTCCAAAAGCAGCCTGGCTTAACAAATGTGCATCCAAGTAAGTTGAGCATTAAAACTGCAGAATTTATAACTGCAAAATACTTTAATCACATGAGAGTTAATACTGCTGGACACTTTAATCAGAAGGAATATGAATTATTTACTTTCTTTTCAGATCATATCAAGTTAGTTTTTAAAAACTCACTCTAATGTTTGAAGATGTAAAATTTAATATCCAGAGCCACAAAAAAATCCCCAAACTGAAACAAACCTTTGTCAGTGAAAGAGCCTCCTTCAGAGCTTCAATAAATGCCATTAACACAAAATGCAATACTGACCTGAAGGATCAGTTTTAGAAAATACTTCATTCAGTAGTGGTAGCACTTCTGAGTGCCAACAATATACAAAGCATACTTGCCTTTCATGTCCATATTGGATTTTATTAAATAGTGTCTGTAACATAGAAAAGTGTATTAGAAACATTAATATCAACAGTCTGCAATTTTTTTTTTGTGTGGTAGACATCTATGTGTATTGCAACGAGGTGCTTTTTCTTCCAAATCTAGTTATCACTTCCTACATTTCCCCAAAAAAGGCATGATAACCTCTAGTTCAGCTCCTGCTAGTAACTGTTCTGCAAGATCCTAGATGGTTTTCTATCTCCTCAAAAACTATGCATAGTTGAAACATTCTTAATTCCTGCAGATTTGGTGCAAGGCAGATACATTTTTCCTATTGACTTTCAAAATATCTGATGCTATTATAGGCCAATCTCAACTGACATTGGGAAACTCTGACGTGAATGAGCAATGAGTTTTATAAATTCTAAATTACAGCCATAAATGAATTAACTATAAAAACTATAAGGAGCTGGCTCAGCAAAATCCCAAACCCATCTATCCTAATGACACAAGCCCAAGCTTTTGCTGACTGCACTATGACACGCACAGACCTGATCTGTTTGATTAGCACATGAATGCTGACATTTTTTAAGAATTACAGCATTTATAGGCAGTGCCTACAATAATTACTAACTGAATAACTCCCTGTCTTTCTGTGCTTCTTATCTTCCATTAAACCATTTTGTTCAGCTTCTCTTCCCATGTATGTGGAGTATAGAGTCTCCCTCCATGTGACCAAGCCTAAAAAAGTGACCAGACTATGGAGAAAGATTGTGCTCTTTGATGGGAATTATTTCCTCAGCCTTGGTTTGCAAAACTCTTACATACCATGCAAACTTTCCCCTGAGCTCTGCTTCAACTGAACATTCACTGCAGAAGCCAACCCCAGTAGCCATGTTACAAGCTGGTCTTTGGTCACTTATTCCATCCTGCCACAGAATTACACATCTGGGACAAAATTGTCTAACAATTGTCCAATGAACATCCACTCACATCTCTGTCCAAAGGCAAATGCCTTCTTTTCTCCTCTGAAGGCTGAATAAAATCAGGTGAGCTCTCTGTGAGTGGAAAAGAATGGCTTTCACTCACATTTGAATTTAATCTATTGCATTTGGACTCTCAAACATGACCACATCTTAATGTTTTGAGGTTTTTTTGTGAGGGCTGTAATGTTAGTTGTTCACACTCCTGATCTGGAAGGTAAACCATACTAAAGAAATCAAAGTCTATGCCACATGTATGAGTAGACATGGTGGCACAATGTGAATATTTTTAATTTTTTTTTTCTTTTTAAATCAAGAAGCCTGCCTGTAAATAAATCCCTATTTACGTCAGGCTGCAGCATTTTCTACCATATAATGTCACATAAATTATGCATGCTTGAACTAGAAATGCTTTTAAGAGAAGCACTATAGCCACAAATAGATCTTGAAAGATCCATTTTGAAGAATGCTATTGCCCTCATGAAGTGGACAGGGAAGAGATGTGATTAAAAAAAGGATAGATTTTTGTGTGATGTAAAGACAGGCTTGTGAGAGAATCTCATCTTAAGAATTTGGGATTCACACCCTGGGTCTCACCATAGACCCCAGCATTATGGGACAAAACACTGACTAGGTCAAATTTAACAAACACACTCTATCTCTCTTGCAAATATAAAACCAGAGTCTGTGTGATATCCATAAGAGTTTTAAAACATTTCTGCCAGAGTATTATTGATAAGACTGGGCAATTGAATCTCACAAGGCAGAAAACCTTTCCTTTTCTTTTAGAAACCTGGCTCTGCTTCATACAGGAAGATTGCTGCAATTGGCTTTTCCTGGTAGCATTTTAGTGAAATTGGTTTTTCAAACAGTGAAGCACAAATGCTTACACATAAACATGTACTCAGCTCCTAGAATTTGCAGTGTAGTATCCTACACACATACAAATAAATATACACTCCAAATATCTAAATGGTTCCTTTACTGACCAAGCAACCCACAATGTGCTCTGTGCACCCCTTCAGAGTCTTCTGCAAGTACACGGTTTCTTGTTGTCTCTATTTCTCATTTGCAGCTCTGGACAGCTAGACTGCTCCCTAGAGGACCTCCAACAGAACCATCTGGCCTGTGATAACAAGGACACTGGGGAGAGCAGGAATCATAGTTTTTAGTGAGCCACATAGTGGGACCCATGCTAATTAGAATCAACTCACTGGACTTCTTCCACCTGAGACCACGAGGTACATCTATTTCTGTTGGTGTTGTGACTGTTTCTACAAGAAGACTGTAAATGTCTTAAAATTATTGTAACCATTGCAAGTTATTTCCTCAACAATTTGACGGTTAGCTGCAGTGGAGCTTTGGTCTCCCTATGATCAGGATGTCCTTCTTTTTGGGGATGCTTTCTCCATACAAAAAAAAATTGGGTGGTCACAGGAAGGGAACTGCTGAAACTTCCCATTGCTCTCATGACAGGAATTTTCTCTGGCACCACGCACAACCTGCTGCATGGAATTTGTGACTTACTTCCCTGAAGCTGAAAAAGTTAAGCTTGTGAACAAATGCAGGCAGAGGGGTGCATCTGAGCATGACCAGGCGAGCACCAGCAGCCTGAGCAGGGCGCCTCAGGTGGCTGCTTGTCCTTGCACTGGCAGTTTGTAGTGAACAGGCAGTGAGTGAGTGAGTGAGTGATCAGCAGCCACATTTCCGAGGCAGTGGCCACAGTGCATTCAACATACACCAGTGATCACCTGATCATGCTCTTGGGAGCTGCTCTTAACAGCCAGTTTTGCAATACGTCTGCAGCACCTGTTAATAGAAAGACAGGAAGTGTCAAAATGCACACACCTCTCCTTACTTAGATGAAAACATGTTATAGGTCAGAATTAATTGCACTGATAAATACAGAGAGGGAAGGGGTGGGGAGGGGAGGATAAGAATCCTGGAAAGCATTGCAGCAGTCCATTTTTAGTTGTTTACCCATTTTGGTTATTTTCCTGTGGTTTGACCTGTCCAGTCCTCAATTGCAAGTTTGAATGCAAACATTTATGGCACCAAAAGACCATTCCAGGTGTATTTTAAAATAGGCACTGGTTAGTGTGTATTGTATTTCAATTTTCTGCTTCATTTAGAGAAGTGGAAGACAATGACAGAGCTTCACTAATTCCTAGATTAGGTGAGTGGAGATTAGCCTAATTTAGGCTAAAGCAGTGGGTTTACTCCAAGCTAGAGAGGGCTCACAAAGGGAAAGCAGTCCCTCTCAATGCTTGCACAGGCTTGTCCTGTTTCAGTAATGCCTTGTTCCCATCAGAAATGGAATCTTATAAAGGTGATGATATATGTTTTTCACAAACATATATGGGACCCTAATTAAAGGGTTTCTGCGTCTCCCCAGGACTCATTGTGACAAATATTCTTCCTCTTTTCCTCCATACCAGTGCTAACAGTTTACAGCCCTCATTGCATGTGCACGATTTTACTACCATCACAAATTAAAAATTAAGGGCTTAGTTAAAACTATACAAAACTACTAATGTAAGGCATTTATAGACACAAGCTTCTGCTTCAGGGAAGCAATTTTTTTTTTTTCAATGAGAGTAAATTTCATCAAAATTTTATGATGTCTATACCAAATCCTGGTTTCCTGTCACCAGGGGGCATGATGTTAATATCCAGTCAAAGCCCTGAAAGACTTTGTTGGATGCTTGATGGTATCAACCTACAGATTCTTGTCAGCTGTTACTATTGACCTGGCTTAGCCACTCTCTCATTACTGAAGTATGTTGTCTTAGGCAAAAACACAGGACTTACACAGCAAAATGGAAATTAGAAAACCCAGACACAGTGTAAAATGCTACAACTTCACTGGACTAAGCAGAGAATGGGAATTTGTGGTGGTCTGAGAAAGAAAATGAGGAGATTGTCCAATTTTATTGTGCAAAGCAGGTCTAGGATAGTTATGATGCAAACTCCTTTCTGAAGTGGAATAGACTGGAAGCTGAAAAACTTCTCCCACTTGTTGCATATAGGTAAAACCTTATAAAAGAAAGGTCTTGTAAAATCAGGCCTTTCTATTTCAGCTGAATTAACAGCTAGCCTGTTAGGTTCCCATGAGAAAGAATCATAAGAATGAGAATCAGTTTTCATAACAATCTATTCTTGTAGGAAGGCAGTTTGCATCTGTGAAAAATAGAAGCCTATCCCACGAGAATCCACAAAGAAAAAATGTAAACACCTGTGTAAAGAGAGAGTCTAAGCATGCACACACAGAGGCACCTCCTAACCAATAAACTGAGTTGCTAACCGATCAGAATTGAACACAATAACTTGGAAAACTGGGTAAAAATAGGCTGTAACATTAAAGTGGGGCTTTTGGCCACACAACTGGGAAGAGTTATGCCCATCTTTGTTTTCTGCTATTGTTACACCCACTGCTTTTTCACAAAGCAAATTAGACAGACTTATTGACTCACTCAGCAGTTGCTGGATGAAGCCATAGCTGAGGCTGCTGCATCCTGCCAGACGAGAGGCAAACACCCACTTGGCCAAACAAAAATGTTTGCACTATGAACTGTTGTGTCTCTGGGATTTCCTGTAACTGCTAGCAGACCTTTAAATATCATGAGACTCACAGGCCAGAATTTTCAGAGGTGCTCTTAATTTTGCAGCTGCAGAGCTAGACAGCAAATCTTCATAGTTTGGAATATTCCATGGCACAAACCTGCACTGGAGTTTTGCTCTTATTTCAAAGATACGTTGCAACGCAGTAATGTGACTGCAAACTTGTGTGCAGAGTCAACAACTCCGAAAAGAGCTGGTTACAAGCCTCATTGCTTTTATAATTCTGACCCTTGAGAGAGAAAACTAAAATGCTGGAGGAGAAGTGATTTTTTTTTTTTTTTTTTAGAATTACTCTTAAAATAACTCATGTGCCTGTTTTCTCTCGTTTGTTGTAAGGGGTTGTGAGACTGTGAGAAAAAATGTCCTATCCATGGCAAAGCAGGGAAACCATCTTGAGCTTTTCTGTAAGAAGCATTGCTCTGTGACCACTGGGAGGGGAACCAAAAAAAAATTCAACAAAATTCTCCTTCGTAGTATCAGACCAGACTAGCAGGAAATAAAAAATAATTACACAAACTATACTACACTTTAAAAATGTGTCCTTTTCCATGACATGACTTTCATTGTCATGGAAGAAGTAAAAGGATCTGAGAGCATGGCATATTTTGGTGCCAGTATTACTTCCAAAAGTTGGTTGTCCACTCCTAACTGCTTTTTCTAGACCCATCCACGTTACAGCCACTTTCAGTCACAATTGTCTTTCTTTGCTATGAACAGTGGTTTCATAGCCTTGCTATGTCTGTTAAATCTTGATCATTATCAAGCTAATTCTCTGATGGGCCAATCTATAACGAACTCTAGCTCCTGCTGCTGGATGCCATTTGTTCTGTCAAGGAATGGTTCTCCTTGGTCGTCAGTGTGAAGCAATGGTACTTTCTTGGCATAGGCCACTCCAGTCCAATTTCAGTTGAGCTTCAAGGGTTGTGTTGAACTTGGGAACTCAAGCAAAAGTTTAAGTAGGATAAAAAGGAACCTTAAGCATTTAAACCACTTTCTGTGCATGTGGTTGTGCAAATATTTTTGAAAACAATCATAGAAAATACAACTTTGGGGCCAGATTTACTGTTCTGAAAGAAATTTACATATGCTGAAAGTTCTCCCATCCTTTTGAGAGTCCTTTTGACGATGAAACTCACCCACTAATTCCTTCCTGATTAAAAGGAACATGTCAATTTACAGGGCCTGTGAAGATGCCAAGAAATAATAATCTTATAATGAAAAGAGAATAGATACTGGGGGAAAAGTAGGTTTTTTTTCCTCCTATGTGATTATTTGTAGCCCATGGTTCTCAATTTTTACATAACACTTCAAAAACACCAGGTTGTTCCAATTTCAATTTAGACTTCTAGAAAGGGGCCTACACTGTTAAATTCAAAGGTACAGCTACCTATTTTGTAACATTCATAGACTTGACTAAGCTAGGTTAGACTATACTACACTGGAATGTTTCAATGGCAAGGGACCTACCATGATCACTCAGGCTATCTGTAGATGCTGTAACAGTAATAAAAGCAAAGTTCAAATTAGTTATTCAACTAAATAAGTAATATTGACTTACTAAAGCTCTTATAGGAAGTAGAGGTACCTCAATTTTCCCTTCTGCAAAGTCAAAAATACTTTTTTTAAAAGTTTGCAGCTTTACTGTGTACAAGAAAAGAGTTGGATGCATTTTATGTTACATCTGTGAAGCACAGACAAGGTATACCACACCTGGCATGGTTTATGAGCCACCAAAGTTACCTGCTAAGATAGTTTATGTGACACAGGGATATTTATCATAAGCTCACGCCATGAAGAAATAGAGATGGACTGTGTCAGAACAGTATGCAAATGCTCTCACCAAGCACAGAATGCCTGCTGCCATGAAAACTGTTGGAACACAGCCCTACATGCCCTGAAATTGCTCACTTCTGACCCAAGCATACCAAGTTCAAGCCATCTAAGAGCATCAAGCAGCATACCATATGTTGTTGCTTCTTGCAGCTTCCCTGCCTCCCCTCCTTCACATTTTCAGTAATATGCAGACCCCTGAAAGAGAGTCCCAGGCTCTGGGGTACTTTACCACTCTGCTTAGCTTTCTTCCCCTTATTTTATTCTCTACCATGTTGCCATTTCTTCTCATTTTCACGGAAACACTGGCTTCACAAGAACATAAACTACGAGTGTTAATAAACATGGGCTGAAATTCTGACTTCATCCAGAATTACAGAAAAACCCCAGATGTGTTTGTTATAAACACATGTCTGGCCAACTTCAGCTTTGCCTGCAGCTCACTTTTATTCTTGATACAGGATTTAAGGATTTAATGGAGTGGTCAGGAAAACAAACAAAATATATGCGGGTGCCTCCAGCGCACCCACAGCAGAAGTGAGGGGAGGTGTGGTTTGTGCTGCAGTTCAGCCTCAATTGCTGAGCTAGGGTGTTGGCAGGGCACCTGCAGACTTGTGCATACATCTCGAAATTTGGAAGGACACTTTGCACCAGTCTCAGACTGCTGTGGAGGGGGTCACTCCTGATCTACAACAGTGTAAGGGTGAGTAGACAACAGGGCTATTTTGGTTTGTGTCTCAACTGTGAGGACTGGCATAAAGGCAGGTCCTGGGACTGCAGGAAGAGAGACACTATTTCCTTGGTTGTCTTGAGTTAGGATTACCAAACTCATCTTGGATGTACGCAGCTGATACTATCAACAAAGTCTGCTTTGGACACTTGATTACAGATCTAATCTAGGTAATCTCTGCCTTTTCCTTTTATATGCAGTCACCTGCTTTTGCCTGATGTCAGAAGAAATTTCAAGTCATCTTTTCGTAAATATAATTTTGTTTTGCTATACAGACCTTTACTGATCTTTGCTTACTGAAGTTCAATTGGTACAAAAGAAAGAAAAGTGAAGAATCCTTTCTAAATTCTCCATTAAGGAAGATTTTCCACACCCAGAAGCCAAAGGACAAATTTCCCAATGCATAAGCAGTTCAGGGTGCATACAGCCAGATCTCTAGTTCTTTTCATCTGTGTAGAATAAGGATGTCAAATTTGCAGCAGGAGGGTGTGACAGGGCATGTATTTTGATGTCAGCTCTGTGGCAAGTGCATACGGGGAAGAATAACCCCAGAATATACCAGCTCAGTCTGGGGGTGACCTGCTGGAAAGCAGCTCTGAGGAGAAGGACCTGGGGGTCCTGGTGGACAACAAGCTGTCCATGAGCCAGCAGTGTGCCCATGGATGAGTCAGGCAGTGGGATCCTGGGGTACATTAGAAAAAGCACGGCCAGCAGCTGAGAGAGGTGATCCTGCCCTGGTAAGACACATCTGGAGTGCTCTGTCCAGCTTTGGGCTGCTCAGTACAAGAGATACATGGAGCTTCTGGATAATTACAGGACTAGAGCATCTTTCTAAGGAGGAAAAGCAGAGGGAGCTGGGCCTGTTCAGCCTCAAGAAGGGACGACTGAGAGAGGACCTCATCAATATCTACAAGTACCTGAAGCACCGAGCAATAGGACAACATAGAATGGGAAAATCATGCACAGGAAGGTCCCCCTGAAGATGGGTAAGAACTTTACTGTGCAGGTAACTGAGCAGGTTGTCAGGAGAGATTGTGGAGTCTGCCTTACTGGAGATGTTCAAGATCTACCTGGATTCCATCCTGTATCGTGGACTCTAGAATGACCCTGCTTGGGCAGGGAAGTTGGATCAAATGACCCACTGTGGTCCCTTTGAACTGACCCATTCTGTAATTCTGTGATTTGGTGGCTGGGCAGTTCTGAGTTTCTCAGTGAGGTTTGACGGCAAAAATTCCACTAATCAAACCCGCAGGCTATTATGACTATGCCAAAACCTCAAGGCCAGGAGATTCATTGAACCCTTGCAATGATTAACCATTAGAATGTGACTAAATCCTCACAGCACAAGTTGCAAATAGTAAAGTGAACGGAACCTCTTTATCAGCAAGCATCTGTTTGCAGTCTATTTTAATCATGGTATGTTCAGGTTTCCAAAGAATGGAAACTAAGGGCACAGCTATGTGGTCTGAATTCAAGAACAGATGCCAACTGATGCCTGCTGGGCACAAACATGCTGGTAATCCTCAGTATGAGAGAGGGAAATGAAACCAAATACAAAAGGCAGTAGCAAGAAGGCAAGTGATGTATTTCTTTGTAAGCAAAACAGAAACCATTGTGCGTTAACTGGAAAGGGGACAAATTTTGGGGCTTGATTACTTAGCTCATGCCAACAGTCTTAAGACATGATAGAGACCTGGCAAACTTGGCTTCTCCACTTACTCTAAAGAAGACACAGTGCCATGTCACCCATGCTGGTGATGGGATGACAGAACATACTGCACTCATTTTGCATTTAGGGTTCAATAAATAAGGATTCAATAAGGATTCTGTAAAGCTATATCCTGGATTATTATGGCAGCTTGTTACTATAGCCATGGCCTGGCTTGTAGTCTGCCTCTCATCTCCAGAGTGTTTCCAAAAAGGGCAATGGAGGTGGTGAAGTGGCTGGAGCACAAGTCATATAAGCCATATAAGTGGTTGAGGGAGCCAGAGGTGGTTAGCCAGCAGAAAAGGAGCCTAGGGGCCATCTTGTTTCACTCTACAGCTACCTGAAAGGAAATTGTAGTGCAGTAGAGTCTCTTCTCCCAGATAACAAGAAATAGCCTCAAGTTGTACTGCTTTTGGCAACATCCAAAAGAAGAGAATGAAAGTCGTCCTGTTGGGAAGGCAGTCCAATGAACATCACCAAGCATGGGGCTTGAGTTTTTTCTGTATGTTGACATGTTCCAATAACAGTAGAAGCCGAGTGGTTTGGGTTGGCAGGGACCCTTAAGATCACAGAATGTTTAAGTTGGATGGGAACTTAAAGATCATCTCATTCCAATTCCCCTACTATGGGTCAGAACATTAGACCAGGTTGCTCAGAGCCCCTCCATGGCCTTGAGCACCTTCAGAGATGGGTTATCCACAGCTTATCTGGACAACCTGCGTCTCACCAGCCTCACAGTAATGCCTACAATGAACTGAATTGTTCTTGTTATCCCACCAGTATTGTGGACTAAACAATAAATGATAGGGTTTTGAGGTATTGCATTTCATGCCTAAAATCTTCAAGCCCTTCCCCACACTTGAGCCTTCCTAATACCATCCTCATTTTAACTTTTATGTCTAGTAAGAGTTGAGCTGAAATATCTGCCTTTTCCTGAGCAGACACTAATAGTTTATTTTTTCCACCGTTGATCCATTGATCAACCTGAAAACTATCCCTGTAGTTCAGCCAGTTCTTGTAGTTGAAGGAATGAGAGGAATGATAAAATGAGGCATCAGGAAGCATGGCTGGATGTTGGGGCAAGTACCGACCTCCTAGATTTTGGACAGCTTTAAAGAATTGTGTATTTATAGGACAAAGATGCAGAAATGTTGAGCTAAGATTAAATCTGAAGGCATTGGACAAGTGTAGTTGGATAATACCACATGTTGGAGACAACGGCTTAAACACCATCTAAACATCTTGCCTGTTACACATACATGCCCCATCTCTGGCAGTGTTCAAGGCCAGGTTGGATGGAGCTCTGGGCAGCCTGGTCTAGTGTAAGTGCTTGACCTAGATGATCTTTCAGTTCCCTTCCGATCAGGCCATTCTGTGATTCTATGGTTCTGTGGTTCTATGTCATTTTTATGGACCACCTGAGTTGACATGTGAAAGGTCTGACATGTGAAATGACTTGCACTGTGATTCCTTGCTTCTTCTCATATAAACTCCTTCACATTTCTTCACCTGTTAATCATGAAAGGAGAGAGAGTGCAGCGTCTTCTCCTGTTGTGATCCCTTCTGTCCGTAGATTTCTTCACTAAGGAGAAAGTCTGCTTCACCATGTGTCCCAGCAGACCTGAATATATATGTTTTATTTGCATTCCTAAAGATCCTTAAAACAAACCAACCTGTCAGTTTCCACAACTTGCTTCTTCACAAGATACACAGGTATTGCAAGTTGCTTTTCAAACTTGGACACTGTTATTATGGCAGTACTGAACAGTTCAAACTCTACATCTTGATCACTACTTTATGCTGGGCTAGGAGTTCAACCTATTCACTTGTTTTCTCAGCACTATTATTTATGACAATATTCAAGCTCCAAGCACAGTTAGCACAACATGACACTCTTGCAACTGGCATTAAAAATTCAGTTTTCCTGACTCACAGAGGATCAGTAGGATCAGAATACATTACACAGCAGCAGCTGGACACCTGAAAGGCTTAACTCAGACAAAATGAGGATGGAGAAGTTCGAAAAAGGAGGCTAGATCAAGTGATAGCTTGGATACGACCCGCTGTCTTTTAAATCCTATGTCTCATTGACACTAATCTCAGACACTTCTGTTGATTTTCTGTCTACTGCATGTTGCCTGTCTGCTAGCTGATCTCATCTTAATAGAGACTAGAATAATAATCAAAGCACAATATCTAATATCCCTCCCAGAATTTTCAACATAATTAATTACTTCATTAGTTATTTTTGTAATTCATGTAAGTTACTTATGCTTCTTTGAATTTAACTAAATCCTTGGCTTCATGATCTTTCCTTTGCAGTGGATTCACATATGAAATTAACATCTTTAATTTCATTATCTGCCTCTGAATTCTTATATTTTGAGCCAGAAATGTCTATTCCTCCATGTTTAAATCACTGTGTTATAAATTTTCTATCACCTCCTGTTTGTCCTATCACAAAACAAAGAGTCAGATGCAAAAGCATTCACTCAATGAATATAATGTCAGCACAAAGGAGGAGAAGTCAAAGGCTATTTTAACTTGATCTAAAAGTAAATCTCTGCAGATTATGCCATTCTCCTTCCATCCAATCCCTGAGCATTCACATACTGTATGTCTAATACCTGCTGAGGACAAATCTCCACCCTACTGATCGTCTCAATCAAATCACTGTATAAACCTCATTTTTACTGGCTGAGGACGTATTTATAGCAATTTATCTCCTTGAGCTTTTCATAAAACTTGGATGAAGGGAAATTCTCCCTCTGTTTTCATTGTCTTATATATTCTGCTCTTGAACTTAACCCTTTATTTTAGTTTAGCTTAATTCTGAGGTAAAGTGCCCACACATTAAATCTGTGTAATAAATGCATTTCAAAAATTAATTCAGATCCTGTTGTCTGACTTCTCTCTTGAAACAAGTTCCAGAGTATCTGTGAAAAACCTTATATTGCATATTCTATAAAAGCAATTATTGGATGTTTTTATCTTTAATATCTGTCATCTAGAGGGAAGAAAAAAAAAACAAACCCAGAACATTTAGTGGTTTTAACACCTTGAAGTGTTTACACATCAGGTTCTGCTCTTCCTAAACCTTATGAGTGCTCCTTCCCTGTCCTCTCATCTCGAGCAATAGACGTGTCTTGCTAGGGCTCATCCTGCAGCGGTACTGACACTGCTGATTCCTGATTTACCAGTTTCCTACCAAGTGCTGGCATGAGCTTGCATCTGATTTCCGCCGTCACCTCTGCCTGTTCCCCTCACCTGAAAAAGCAGGCTTCTTCCTATGCTGTTTTAGTGTTATAGCTAAGGAACCTGAGGGATGGAATCCAGCAGTGGTGTGCGTCATCACCTCAGAAAGAGATCAGTGATGTTATATCCCTGTCATCTCACAAATTCACACCAAAGGTGTTGATGTACATAAAACCCTATAAGCTTTAGGAACCTGTAACTGTAAACACTTGGTGTCCAGCCATTCTACCGTCCTTAAAAGCTGCTTCACATGAGCTACTGACCCTCTCCCTCAGGAGCTGCTGTTTCTCTGCTTCTTGCAGGTCTTGCCACCATGATATGTGCCACACTGACATTTCTGTTGCTGCTCCCATTAACTGGAACAAAAACAATCATTTGAAATTGGCAACTATGATGAAATGAAATGTTTCCATAGAAAGCACTAGGCAATTATTTTATGCTAAAGTTAAAACTGTGGGCAGGATGATCCTGTGAAGATTTTCCATCTAATTTGTATTGTGACAGACATGATTAAGAGGTGGACAGAAGCAAAGCATCATGGTGTATGTCAGAGCATAGAAAGGATACAAGTTTAGCTCTTCTAATAGCACAATCTGACGGCAGCAGTGCTGTTGGCAGTATAGATTCATTTTCCAAATTTTCTATGTGAAATCTGCCAGCAGAACTAGCAGTCATTACTAGACTCAGAAACAATTTGGTATGTCTCAGGAAGGCAACTACTTTGGTTTTTAATGAATGGCCAAAGAAAAAACTCCTAAGGGTATATAGATAGCAAGAAAAAAGCAGAAAACATTATAAATGGAAGTGCAACCGTTAGTCTTGCTGACTTGCTTATTCCCAAACCCACTAAAATAAACAGCAGACACCCAAGCAGCCTCTGTGGATTTTGAATAGGGATTTTAAGATGAAAAATACAAGATCCCATAATGCAACATGGTAGTTTGAAATTTCCTGCTTCTGTTTCAGATGTGGACAGTGTCTAGTGTGCCAAAAAATTCTGCTTTTCACATCTATGTCAGTTGGTATAAGAGCACATCTGCTATTACCTTTTCCTACAGATCCTGCCTCAGGTAATATTTTAGAGCTTATTGTGCACAGCAGGAATTTATAATAACCTCTCTGTTTAGATTACGATCACTACAGAAAAATAAATATCCCAAAAACCATTTGAAACTAAAAAATCTGGTGTCCATCAAAACATTGAAAACACACAGTAAAAGAGTAATAGATGTGATATCACGAGTCATTATATTAATGCAACAATGCTTTCTTCCCACTGAAAGTATCCAGGACTTTATCACAAAGTCACATCAAAGTCGCTGGCATTTAGCATTTGGAGAATATCTACTTCTTTTCTAAACACTGGTGTAGACTTAACTAGATTGACAGGCCCAGGACGTGACCCATACAATTTAGCTATGCAAAAAGAACACTGCTGTCAGAGTGAGACGCCTCTAGCTCTCATCCCCAGAATGTCTGTGAAAGAATAGTTTTGTCTTTCTGCCCTTTGAAAAATCCAGTCAGCGTCAGTCTTATGGGGAGAATGACTTCTCTACCTGTTTGAGATTGTCAGCTCAATTTCCAGCCCTTTTTTCCTACATTCTTATCTGTTCTGTGTATATAGCAGATTTCATTTAAATTTAATGCCAAAAAAAAAAAAAATCACATCACATTCTTCTTCTGTCCATTGCATGCTACCAGAAGACAACATTCATCCTGTGGTTTTGGAGGAGCAGCTTAATTCCAAACAAGGAGGACGTTTTTTGCAGCTTAGGTGTTACATGAAGTATCAGGCTATATGAAGTTTAAATGCAGAGGACTTTGCTACTGAATTTGCCACAGACAATAGAATTTAAAAATGACACTTTTTGGAAGGCCAATATGGAAGACATGCAGTCCAACCCCTACTCAAAGCATGGACTCCAGATTCAATCAGCATGCTCCAAGCCTTTTATAGTGAAGTTTTGAGAATCTCCAAGAATGGGGACTCTCTCAGCCCCTTTTCTATCGTTAGAGGGAGATTTCCACATTTTTAAAGGGCTTAGATGGCTTGGACCCCTTCCTTTTTCTTGCTCTTTAATCTGCCCACCTAGATAGACTATCTCTTCCTGTTTGTACAAGGCTTGCCACTCAAAGGAAAGCACCCTTAATAATAATGACAATAAAGTCATAAAAACATATTTAGGTGCTATTGTGAATCTTCACGATTGCTTGACTACAATAATTTCAACACTAAGCTAGGCAAGTCCAGTGTCCAACCAGAAGATTTAGAGAGGCTATGAACCAATGAATGGAGGTGAAAAAAAGACACCCATTGGCCAAGCATTTTGAACAGCCTTAATCAATATATCACCTGCTTGGTATTAGTAGACTGTTGCTTTTCTTGTCTGAATTTTCCTGCCATATAGTACATGCAGTCTCAAACTGTTCTTAGTAGAGAGGAACCACAACAAACTTTAACAGAATCAATCATTGTGCAAACAAGAGCTTAAGATGTAATCACAATCCATCTTGAAGTTGGATTAAGTGCTCTAACAACTTGAGTAAGAAAAAAAAAAGCCAGAAATAGAGGGCTGCTCTAGACAAGTACAGGATGAACTACCAGGTAAGCTAAAAGGAAGAACAGGATAGTGCATTGCATTTCAGACTTTAAGTACCTAAGACCTGCTTTGAAACTGATTCTCTCCCAAACAGTGGGGGTCTACTTGTCTGAGGCTGTTGACGTTTTTGTTTGTTTATTTTGTTTGTTTGTTTGTTTTCCACATAAGACCTGGTAGAAATATAATCCCAGAGTTTTAGTTCATATCCACTCACTGATTGCTAAAGGCATCAGCCTGTATTCTCTCCATACTCAACTTCCCATCTTTGGGAGAGTTTAAAATTTTTTAAAATCACTTCCAGATTCAAGCACAGATTGCTTAAGTGAGTGCTCCAATCTAACAGTGAGTCTTCTGTTGATCTCAAGGCCCATGTCTTCATGCTTACTGACAGACAGAACTGCTCACAGGCTTCATGCAGCTGACAAACCATCTGGTTTGATGCACTGCCCAGGATATCAACATTTCCAAACAGTAGTTTACAGAAGTGGCCATCAGACTGCAAGAACTGTGGGACTTAAACAAATCATCAGAAAACTAAAAGGCAGGACAAACACAGTATGACTCACTCAAGATTTGAAAATATATGGTTTGAAGAAATTCTTTGTTTAGGAGTCATAGATCAGTGAGATACTGGTCTTCATTGTGAATTTTCCATTGATCACTGTGCAGCATAAAAACAGAATACAGCATAATTTATGACAACATTATTAGTCTCTTTTACAGTTTCTGAGCAAGAATTTTACTAATACATTCAAGTATATTGATAAAAAGCTTTATCTACATATATACATATACATATACATATACATATACATATACATATACATATACAT
>JANRMJ010000079.1:60106302-60117346 GCA_025584955.1 Alethe diademata
AAGGAATTTGTCCATGAGCTTTTCTTCCCTTGCTGTTTGACATGTGACAAGAGCCCACATTCTCTCAATGAGAGGGAAGTGAGGTGATGAAACACTGGTCTACTGTTTTTTCAAAGATCACATTCTATTCAAAAGTACTCTTTATTCAGTGCTATTTTCCTTGTTTTTCCAAAACTGCCTTCTCAAATGTGTTAAAAAACATCATGCGACCTACCTAGGCTTCATTTGTTCCATGTTTTTCTAAGAAACTACTTCAAAGGTGTTCTTATGGCTTATCAAGTTTTTTCCCAGAACTTGCCCATGTCTATTCCAAGCCCTTTTGATCTCCAGCCTCTATTTTAGCACAATAGTTTTGATTTCCTCTAATTGCGTATTATTTAGCAGTCATCCTTCACAGATTGTTTACCCCCTCCTTTTCATGCCTTTGCTTCTTTACAAAGGTATTTTAAATGTTCAACATTTTTCAATAACTCACCACTTCTGTAATTAAGTCTTATTTCTTGAAACATTTTTTTTACGTGTTAAAACTGAAAAGTCTCAAATACAAGGCTTGTAGAAGCCTCTCTGCCCAAATGCTGGGTCAATACACTTTGCCACCATATCTTTCTGTGTGTCTCTTGAAGGTTTGCATCTTCAAAGCTAGAAATAAAAAAACAAAAGTGGTGTTTTTATTAAGGTATGAACACATATCCTATCTTTTCAGTGCTGCTGAAAAATGCTTACTACTAATCATTCGTCAAAACTCCTCTTTGGACTTTGTGAATCGCTTTTTCCTTTCTTTAGGGAAACTGTGAACTATTTCAGAAGTCCTGAAGCAATACTACATACTGAAATATATTTATATGGTTCACAAAACCACTTAAAACTGCATTTATAATTTCAGCAGTGCTATGATTTTCTTTCCTTTTCTTAGTACACTTATTTACAGCTTAGCCTTTTTATATAAATGAAAAGTAGAGAACCACTTATCTATAGAAATAATGAAAAGTTCAGACAAACAGAACAATAGCTTTTGTAGTTGTGCATAAAAGCCTGAAAACTTGATCCCTTCCTGCTCAGAATCCAGGCTATTAAAGCCAATAAACTTACATTTCCTTATGCTAGGTAATGATTTTTAAGTCAGGGTTAATAGGAGAAGGTTAACAGGGACCTACTGCTCTCTTCATCAACCACATGGGAGGGGAAAGGAAAGATGGAGACAGACTCTCCTCAGAGATGCACAGAGAAAGGATTAGAGCCATCAGGTACAAGATGCAACACAGAACACTAATGTGAGAACTTGGAAATTTTTTTTTTCCCCAAAGAGAAAGACTGCCACTGTACAGAAGTCTTAGGGATGCCATGAATACTTCATTCTTGGAGCTGTTGAAAAGAAAGATGGTCACTGTGTAGAACACTAGCTGGAGTAGTGCTAGTTTTGAGGAGGGGGATGCAGATTCAACCTCCACAGGTCCTTCCAACCTGCCTAGTTTTATGAATCGTGACAGAGGTATTTAGTAATACCAAATGTCAGTATTTACCTGCCACACATTTGAGAGAATAACCACTGACAGATGCTATGATGCCTTCAAGAGAGATACTTTCCACCAGATTAAATAAAAAAAGAAAATTTAGTTATCTATTGCATTCTCTGTCTGGTTTCACTTGAAGTGCTCTGTATAATGCAACCAGAGATAGCTGAAGTGAACAGTGCAAAATGCAAGATAGAGTTATGGGGGAATCAAAGCAGCAAAAAAGAGGCTGTATTTGCACAGATATAAAAGTCAAGATAAAGGACATACAGAGAAATTGTAGTCTCTAAAATCTCTTTCAGTGAATAGCTTTCTGCTCAAGAAATGAAACAGGAGTTACTTACTTCAGTTTTTAAAAGATGGAAGTGTAGTTTACACAGTGCTAGATGTGTAAATCAGGCCCCTGAAAATTAGCAGGTTACTGGGCATCCTGGAAATGTACATCCAGCAGCAAAATGATGGTGTTTGTTTCCAACAGAGAAGCAAGCTTCCCCAGCCTGGTTTGACAAAAAGCCAGAATTCAGCATTTCACCTTCAGCCTCCCAAATTTGCACCATGGTCAAGAGAGAGCAGCCAGGGCAATACAAGGAGCAAGGAACTCCCTCCAGAACAGACACAAAGCCTGTTAGGAAACAAACACCATCAGCTGATTTCTTCTTACAAATTCCTTATCCACCAAGTGGTCCATCTATCAAATCCATGTCTCTTCGGTGTAGAGACAAGGATACTTTGTGGGACAGTGCCAAATGCTTTGAATAGCTCAAGGTAGATGGCATCAGTCACTCTTTTCTTATCCACTACTTCTGTAATACCATCATAGAAGACCACCAAATTTCTCAGGCATCATTTGCCTATAGTGAATACACATTTTCTGTCACCAGTTATATTATTATTTTCCATGCATTTTAGCAGAGTTTCTAGGAGGATCTGCTCCATAATCTTGCCAGACACAAAGCCAAGAATGACCAACCTGTAGTTCCACAGGTCTTCCCTTTTCCTCTTTTTAAAGATGAACATTATGTTTCCCCTTTTCCAGTCAGTGGGAACTTCATCAAACTGCACAACTTATCAAATATGATAGTGGCATAGCCACTTTCTCCCTTCAGATTCATGGATGCACCTCATTAGAATCAACAGACTTATGCACCTTTAGGTTCTGAACACCTCACCCTTTTCCATGATCCAGTTAACCAGATTTCCTGTTCCCTTCTGGAGAGGCCCATGTTTTTCCCTAGTCTTCCTTAAATCACTGAGTTTGTCCAGGAGCCCCTCCCTCATCTGCATAGGTCTCCTGCTGTTTCTGCCTGACTTCCTCCTTATTGGGATGCATCACTCCTGAGCTTGGAGAAGGTGATCCTTAATATCCTTGAATAACTTTCTTGGGCCTCTCATCCCTTCAGGGAGTTATCCCATGGTACTCAACTAAGGAAACCTCTGAGGAGGCCAAAATCTGCTGTCTGAAGTCCAGGTTAGTGAGCCTGCTGTGTGCCTTCCTCACTGCCCTGAGGATCTGAAACTCCACGTTTTATGGTCACTGCAGCCCAGGCTGCCCTTGGGCTTTACATCCTCCTCCTTTTCTCCTTGTTGGTGAGACCAAAATCCAGCATAGCACCTTTCTTCATACCACTTGAAGAAGAAAGGTGTCATCAACTCATTCCAGGAACCTCCTGGACTGCTTGTGATTGTGCTTGTGCTCTTCTGTGCTGTCACCTAAAAAGATACTGACATGGCTGAAGCTCTCATGTGAACACAAAGCTGCTTCTAAAACTGTCACCCAGGGTGCCTTCCTGGTTGGGTGCCTGTAGCAGAACCCCGCTACAATGTCATCTATCATATCCTGCAGGGAGCTGCACTCAGAAACCAATGCACAAAGTCAGAGAAACTCTGACTCAGATGTTCTGGCTTTTCTTATGGAAAGTCTCCAAAGTAGAGTGGATTTTTGTGTGTTTTTGCTCTTTGTAAGTGCCACGATGGAGCATTGCTGTGTTCATCTTGAAAATTAGAATTAAAAAGGATTGTCAAAGAAGTAGAATGGGATAAGGTTCTTAGTTCACTTAAGAAATCACTGAGATAGACAGTTCCTGGTATTTGTCAGCCAGAGCTCAAAAAGAATTATTGGATGACACTAGCCAGCCTAGTCCTTATATGCATTTTCTTTGGAGTTTGTGTGTGCAGCCTAGTAAGACCGTATGTATGAAAAACTTCTGATGCATCAAAACTAAAGTATTCTCTGCAAGTGTTTTCTTCCTGTGGGGTATGAACTCAAAACAGACAGTAACTCTAGTGCCTGTGTCATGTCCCTGATCCATCTTTACAAAGAGGTGTGAATGCCAGGAAATACCATCCCTTTGGGTTAAAGAAAGTAAGGCAGCTGAGGAATTCTATGAAGCCTAAGAAAAGATAAGCATCACAGGGAAATGAGCAGAGACAATTTTTTTCAGTCAAATAATAAAGTGTTGGCAGGCTTCTAAACACATGTCTCTGGTTCAGGAGTCCCACAGCCACTACTTTACAAAAATTCAGGCAATGATTATGAAGGTACACTAAGACCTTGCCCTATTCTTTGTTTTGTTGTACAGGATACATGGCTTAGTAGACACTGGTTTAGTCTGCTATGACAGTTTCTGTGTGACTCCATAAGGCTTCTGGATGTAATGACATTTAGGATGAGGGTAATCACACTCAGTAATTTCAAAGAAGAAACAAGCATATGAAATGGAAATCAATTGACAGTCACCTGCTTTGGCATGGCTATTCATCTCCAGAGACTGAGGCTTCAAGACATCCTGCTGATAATCATATCTTACCTTTGTTCTTACTTGGGGAATGGACACAAACAGTAATGTACAATCACCAGGGGCTGTGAGAGAGAAAGACTGCATCTCTCAACTGTCTGGAGAAACAAGAGTCAAGAAGCATGGAGGAACTTGCAGGAAGCTAAAAAAAAATCCCAGTTTATTGATACAGCCTTGTTTGTGTCATGGTTATGTGGAAGAAAGATGAGATTGATTTCCAGAGTCATGAAACAAATTCATGCAGAAACAGTCACTCTGTGGTTCTGTTTAACAACAAAAGGGTCAGCCTAGGGAATATTAATCAAACAGCAGCAAAGAACACTTACACAGTGGCTACTATATGTAAGAAAAACAATTAATATTAATGCACTTATCAAAATATTATTATAATTCTAGGACAGTTGAACACAGCTTTTCAAAGCAGCTAGTGACTGCACTAACTTTTGTGGTGGGAGAGAGCCTGGGTTATTTAAAGCTAGGTTTGCACAGAGTGCTAAGTCCACGCACTCTGAAGACTCACCCACATTCTTTAAAAATCTTTGTAAAAGCATGCTTGTAGAAAGAAAAACTTGAACTCATAGCCCACTTGAAAAAGTGGCTTAGGCATCCTTCATGTTTTGCTTTTCTACAGATTCCTACATCCCAACCACCATCTGTGCTTTCAAAACAGCTACTGTCTGCCCTCAAAAAAACCCCCACCAGCTATGCCCTCATCAAACCCTTGCCACTTCTCTCCACACCCACCTTCCACTGCACTGATCACAGTTACTTCTGTTCATATATATCCCTTCTCCTTGACTAATCCATGTACCTCTCCACTACAAAGCTACCTTCATCCAGTAATAACTCCAGTGTAACACTGCACTGTTCTTCTCCTTTGTTTAGCATGGAAATATCTTTCCTACCATGAAATTTCTCAGATGTTTAATGAAATGCATTGCTTTCAAATCACGTTTTAAATTTTAGCTACAAAACTAAAATCAGATATATTCTCTGGATATTCTTACACACATCCATATTACAAATGAATTCCAACTTTCCTCTAAGAACGAAGTTTATGTCATTGCATTTGTTATAGTAATGTATCAGATGGAAATAAAGAATTTGAAGTTATAAAGCTAATTGAAAGTGGAGACTTGAATGGGATGATTTCTAGTATAACATTTTTAAATTACTCTTTTTCCATCTGTTCATCTTCACACTATAGCTACCAAAATCTGCAGGACCAACTACATTCTGCCCATACTTTTTTCTTCATCCTTTCCCAGTTTTATGTGCCTCACACAATTTTCCTGCTGTTTACTTGCTCATATAATGAATAAAGTTATTACCATTCAGTACAAATAACCAAAAATTGAACTAATTTCAGCCTCTAAATTATTTAAAGACCAGATAAAACAGAGGAACATATTCTTGCTTAATTGCTTCTTGGATTGTCAAGTTAGGTTTCAGAAAGCTGAGAAAAAGGTCCTGTTTTCACAGACAGGGTACTGAAAAACAACATCCGGTTGCATATTTTTTTAAAAAAGTGCTTTTTACAAGATTTTTCTCATTTTATTTGCAAACTAGTACAATACTGTTCATACTTTATGGTTGAAAACTCTCTTAGAATAACTGTGCAGCTTGAAGAGATTAGCTGAGCTTTCCAAGTATAAAGATATAGGATTCAATGCAATTCTATCTGCAGTCTGGACAGCCTAAAGTACAACATAAAGTGAGGCAAAAGGGTCTAGGAGCACAAGATAACTCCAGTGTTATGCATTTTTCTCCACTGCTATCATGAGTTACATGCTGCTGAGTAGTTTTGGGAAACTTTTTTTTGCCTGGCTGAAATCTGGTCAGAGCTCAAAGCAGCTGTACCTGCACAAGCAGCAGGCTACAGCAGCAGCCTGTCAGCACCACTCATTTCAGTGGATGCATTTCCAGCCCATTTTTCATACAGCTTCTTAGCTTATAAAGACGGGAGCTGAGCAGCTAGTAAAATAAGAAAAAAAAAGACCAAAACTAAAATAATCACTTTTTGTCAGTGTGCCATCACTGCTGAATTCCAATTACTCACTTCAGAACAACAGATAGCTAAAAACTAATCAGCTGTTGTCAAACTGTGGCATAATCAAAGTCAATACACTAAATACAGCACTCATCCTGATGGCCTATGTGTAGCTCCATAAACCCTCCCCACTGCAGAAGCAGGGAAATGTGTATGGCTTGTATATATTCCTTAGAAATTTCTACACATGGGAATATTTTTAAAGGCCTTTAGACTAGTCACAGTGTTTAACATTGCTAGATATGCAGGGATGAAGCATGGATTAGAGCTGACAGTCAGACTTAGTATTTTTAATCAGAATTAGTATTATAAAAATAGCCCAGAAATCCATAGGAGAAGGATTATTGCATGTCAAATAACCTGTGATATTCCCTATGATGCAGTGTGATTCATCCTCTTTTCACCTATACGAAAGCTAGCTTGAGCATGCCAAGATTATTCACATTTTGCTGTGATACATAATAACTCCAATCAGAGGAAGTGTTTGTAGTTCGCAAATGGTAATTAATTTCCAGAACTCTCTGAGAGATAAGAAAGATAGTTTCAGTATACCAGTTATCTCAAAGACCAAAAGCTTTAAGGCACTGATGATTGGGATGAGAAGAACATAGCCCAGGAGCTCCTCTTCTCTGTCCCTTATACTGACAATTTGCTGCATTTTCCAAATTTCCATCCACATGGATGGAAAGGCCGTTTTCCTGGGAGAGCTTCAAGCACTCCCTGAAGTTTCCCTTCACCAGAGCTGAACTCCTCTACCAGGCAACAGCAGAGCATGTTTAGCTGATTGAAAGCGTAGGTTCAAAAGTGAGCAGAGAGCTGAGTGAACATCCTCACAGAGGCACAGGTTGGGAGTTTGGCCTCACCAAGCTGCTGCAGAGGCAGAACACACAGATGTAGAAGGGTGATATTAAGCAGTGATAGTAATTTGCTATGATTAGTTGGAGTGGGGGGCATGTAGCAAATTCATTTTCACTTGGAGTCAAAGGAAAGCCTTAGTATCTTCCCAGCAAGCTTGTTTCATGTGCACCATCAGTTGTGGCCTGAATAAAGAGCAATAATTCCTGTAAGTCTGGATTTGGTGAATGAAGTGAGGAGGGTGCATCACTGCAGGGATTGAATGGGATAGTCACAAGTCTCTGTTTCCAGCTGTAGGACGAATGCATTTTAGGCACTTAATTTCTAAGGGCATGCTTATTTTATCTGATGACTGTTTGCTAGGAAGAAAGAAGTACTTTAAAATAAAGTTTGAAATATTTAGCTGATTGGATTAAGTATCTCAGAAGTCCAGTGATGCAATCATGGACTGCTCTGAAATAATTCCTCTGGATCCTGGTGCTCAAATCCTCCCATGCATGGAAAGCAAGGCACCGCTGTAGCTCCTCTGCTTGCTTTTTTGTCTTCATCAAACACAGGCTTCACTTCACTGTCTAAGCAGTGAAGCCCTTCAGGAGAAAGGCAGATCCAGACTGAGCAGGCTTCTTTGTCTCTGCTTACTTCCTTTCCCCATAACTCTTCTCTGGGTGAAAGAAGAAAACAAAGGCCTCTTACTACACATATCTTGTCCCCAACAGTAAACTATTACACACCCTGGGTCTGAGAACATCTGACCATGTAAGGCATGAAATCTTTGCCCTTTTCTTGGTTAGAATCTGGCTTCATTGCAAGCAGCAGCTTGCAATGACCAGTGCCATGGATATAAACACATTGTCTGAATAGCCTTTGTTACAGAGTTAGGAAAGACAGACATTTCAGTAACTTCTCTAAATTATGTTAGTATTTTTAATTCAAGATAATATATTAACTTTTCTTCTTGCCTGAATAAAAAGCACCAGAATCTAGAGCCATCTCCAAGCCTTATGTAGGCTTCAAAATAAAATTAATGTCCTGACTTCTCGGCAGTGCGTTCAGATAATAAAGTCCAAATGGAAAACTCTGAACAGTGGTATTTGCATTCCAGGCTTCAGTTCTAACAACCTTGCCCTATGTATAAAAAGATTAAAAGGCTTTAGGAATGGAATATGTGATGTACATGACTCACTTCTGGTATCTGCACAGGCAAACATTCATCAACATTGAATGTTTTGGTGAACATTTGATGCTGAAGCTATGCTCCCAGTTGTGTGCATCTTTCTGGTGTTATGAACAAATGTCTCTGTACCAGGACATGTAAAACAGGAAAAAGACTGACAAAAGAAGACAACTGTTCTGCTTATCTTTTGCATGGGCAAGTACAGCTAGTTTATTCCCTGACTTAAAGTGGGTTTCTAGGGTTTAATAGGGTGATTTATTGTGGAGTGTTGACCCTGTTTGAATGCCAGGTGCCCACAAAACCTGCTCTATCACCTCCCTCTGTAACTGGATGAGCAAGGGAAAACACAACAAAAAGTTCATGAATTGAGGTAAGAACAAGGACAAGATCACTTATTGATTCTCATCATGGGCAAAACAGACACAGCTTGAGGATATTAACTGACTTGATTACTAACTAAAATTAGAGCAAGATACTGACAAGTAAAACAAAAACTCAAAAATGCCTTCCCCCCACTTTTCCCTCCTCTCCAGCTCTGCTTTCTTCTCCAGCAACGCAGGAAGACAGCGGATGGGGATTATGGTGAGCTCATCACGTCTTGTTTCTCCCACTACTCAAGGAGAGGAGTCATTCCCCTGGTCCAGTGTAGGGTCCCTCACACAGGAAACAATTCTCCAAGAATTTCTCCAGCATGAGTCCTCAAGGGTTACTGTTCTTCATGAAGTGCTGTGGGTCTCTTTTCACAAGGTGCAGTCCTTCAAGGACAACCTGCTCCAGTGTGGGTCCCCCACAGGGTCACAAGTCCTACTAGAAACCTACTCCAGCATGGCATCTTCTCTCCATAGGTCTGCAGGTCCTCGCCAGCACCCTGCTCCAGCCCAGGACCCCACAGGCTCACAGCCTCCTCTGAGGCATCCACCCACCTGCTCTGGCATGGGGCTCCTCCATGGGCTGTGGGTGGATCTCTGCATCCCCATGGACCTCCACGGGCTGCAGGGGCACAGCTGCTTCTCCAAGGGCTGCTGCACCAGGGGCTGCAGGGCAATCTCAGGGCTGACACCTGAGGCACCTCCTGTCCCTCTTTCTGCACTGACCTGGTATCTGCAGAGTTGTTCCTCTCACATACTTGTACTCCTCACTTTTCGGAGCATAATTACATCTGCACAATAACTTTCTTTCTTTCTAAAATCTGTTACCACAGAGGTGTTTGCACCACCTCTGACTGGCTTGGCCTTGGCCAGCAGTGAGTCCCTCCTGGAGCTGTCCTACACTGGAAATACTGTTTGCTTTCACTGCTTCTGCAACAGTGCAGTGACCCACTTTTGCTTTGCATGGAGTGTTTAAAAAGATAAAGTTGTATTGAATTTGTACTTTAAAATTCCAGGTTCCTATAGAAACTATATGTTTAGAAAGCAAATTAGGAAGTTTCCAGAAAACATCCTGCCAGGTACAACAATACCCTTCTGAAGATCTATTTTTCTTATTCTCTTTACCAGTGTGCTCACTTCCCTTTTTTATTTTTCATTGCAAATTTGTTTCATGCATGTCTTTGCAAACAATACCAGACACTAAATCTGACCACTTAGGCATTTCATCCTTAAAATAAAGTAGTTATTTGAGTTTGGTGAACCATGACATTAGTTTAGACCTCAATTCAACTAAAAACTCAAGGATACTTTGTATACTAACATCACCAAAGTCATAAAAATAACTACAGGTACTAGTTAATACACGAAGACTTTCCAATCCCACAGATAAAAGGGCCATTGCACAACGGAGGGCCAAAACACACAGCTTTCCAGCTGAAATGGGAGTTGCACCTCAAGGACTTGGCTCTCTGACCAGCAGTACATGTCCAACAGTCTTACTGCAAGGCTGTTTTGCATTATAGTCATCACAGTCAATGTGGGGTGGTATACAGCCAGTTAGGCATCAGGAGAATTTGCCTCCATTCATCCAAAAAGCACTCATACAGCTAATATTCCTTTAGAAATATATCCCTGGGTAACAATAAATATTTTAGCTGCAATAAAAATCTATCACCCGCACTTCTCAAGAGGCCCTTCAAGCACCAAATAGATAGCTTTGAGCTGTAATGATAAATAATGGGTTTCCTTTCCTTGCTTTACAAATGATGGGATCAAACTGTACATTATAGGCTACAGAAACAGCTATGCTAATTCACAGCAGCTCTGCAGATAGTTTAGACTCTGTAAGAAAGCACTCCTTGCTGGGGCATAGTTCTCACTAAACACTGGTGTTACGGGAACTGCTGTATTCTACCTAAGGCAGGTAGCTATCAACTACCTAGTCCAAAAGAAAAATCCACCCTCTTGGTTTTACACTCTATTCAGGGTCCACGAGTCCCAGGTTAAGAGTTTCTGCAGTGAAAAAGATATTTCATTGAAGTGCAGAAATTACAGACTTCATTCTGTATGGATTTCAACACTACATTATATCATGTGCCAAATGTGCACTCTCTAGAATTAGTCATCATAATGCCTCCTATTTGAATCACAAAGTTTGATAAAGGCTCATAGTAATACCTTAGTCCTTCCATACTAGGACACATCTGACCATTTTCATTAAACTTTGAGAAATCAAAAAATTTGGACATCAGGATCCTGCTTTCAATTTTACCTGAACTTCATCAACAGTC
>JANRMJ010000079.1:60126114-60138667 GCA_025584955.1 Alethe diademata
AAGTATGTAGCTTTTGCTGCTGTGAAGACACCCTTGCAAAAAGGAACCCATAAAAGTACACAGACCAAGAGGTAAACACAAAGGACCCAGACTAAAACCTGAGAGCTTTTCTATTTCTTTAAAGATGTTACTGGTATTTTTAAAACCCATCACCAAATCAGACAAACAGTTCTGAGATTTCTGGTCACAAAATGCAAATGCTGGAAGGTTGCAAAATGGAAATAGAGAGGGAATTGCTCCTCTCATATCAGAATATACGAACTTCTAAGCAGGCCTGAAAAAAATGCTGGCCAAATCAGGACAGGGTAGGATTTTACAGAACAGACTTGTCAGTGAAAATAGCCTTCTGAGGATGGGATGGATCATACATTCCAGGACTTGTCCATTTGGGAACTCTTTCTAGCACAGCTCTTCTGCACTAGCTTTGCTGTTCACTACACACCAGAATCAAGGCAAGTTAACCAGAGTAAAAGCAGTCTGAAGAAAGAATCAACTATTTATTAATTGGATGGAAATAAAATTTTTTTAATTTCAAAGACTATTTTAGTCTTAATTTCTCCATATTCTCTCTCTTCACCAAGCAAACTGGGTTTGAGAAATCAAAAGTATAGCTTCAGGCCCTGCTTCCTGAGCTTTCCCTAGGGAAAAAGAGAAATGCAAAAAACACTGCAGCACTGACAGCTGTAGCAGATCTGCTATGCTAAAGAAAAAAAAAATCAAAAGCACAAAAAACCCCTACCACTCCTCCCAAAAACCAAACAAGACAAAACGTAAAAAACCAAATACAAAAGCAAAAACCTGCAACAAATGGGTAGGCAGTTTTTCTACAGAACAACATGCTAAGTTGCACTGTGCAATCTTCACAATGTGAAGTTAAGTGTGTAATACAGTGTGTTACAGTGTGCAATAGCACTTCAAAATCAGTGTGCATCTTGGCTGCATAGAGTATTCTGAAAAAGCAGAAGTCTCAGATTGTGGCAGTTGCTGAATGAAGAAATTGCTTCATTAGTATATATAGAAGAGTGGGGAATATATTAAAATTGATTTCCAATTAGTAGAGAATACATTTAAATTTGTTTTCAGATAAAAATAATAGCTGATTTTATGGCTTTTAAAAACAATCTGCTATGAAGTGATTTGACAATTGTTTAGGGACATTGCACTCTTAGAGTTCAGTGTCAGCTACTTTTCATTATTTGTAGACTTGAGCAGGCATCTTGGAGCCCATGTTTGGAGGAACTGGTGGGCCAACCAGAAAAAGCTCAAAGACAAATAACAAAAATTACTAGAAGATCAGAAATAAACTGATTTTCAAGTGAAATTACATTCTGTAGAAGGGACAATATGTGAAAAGATACTGCAGTTTCCAAGACCTTGCTGTTTAGAGGAATGGAGCACTGTCTCTGAACCTGTAGCAGATGGGATATGCAGGTGCGGCCTTAAGAAGAAAAAGGTCAGACAATGCCAGGGCTTCCTGGGGGGCACCATAGGAAGGCAGGTCCACCATTATAGATCTTTCAAATGAGTTAGAAGTGACCTTTGGACAAAAAAAGAAAATACTTTTCAAACTTTCAACATCCTGTCTGTGTATATTTGACACATACCATAGCCAAGCAACAGCAGAACTCCTGCTCTCTCACCAGCTACGTCAAACCACTCCATTTTACAGACACATTCTCTGCACCATCTCCAATGTCAAAAACGGGTAAAAAAGGACAGTAAGCTGCTGCCAAAATGTAATAAACTGATGAGATTTGATGGAGGGAGAGGATCCATTCTCCCTTTATCTTAATGCTTGAAGAGGCAGCATTCAATGCAGAGCTAAGGTGTGCAAGAAACACAAATTGTCCTATGGCGTGGCCTCCAAGAAAGATCAATGTCCAGCCTTCTGCATGAGGGCTCAACAAGTTTTGGAGTTTCCATTGCCCTGCCTGTTTTTTCTGAGTAAGCTCCTCCACCCTCTTTTAGTGACTATGCATGCTTTTCCCATAGGCTTTCTCCCCTGCATTACACACGTACTAAGCTAGAAAACAGTCAGAGACCAGCTGCTTGTCTTTTATTGCACAAGAGTGTCACTCACTTCCACAAGCAAAGAAACAAAATGGATGTGATTTCTGCCTCCTGCCAACTACTCACTACTTGGCCCTGCAGTGTGTAGGTGCGTGCCCCCTCATTCCCAAAATCCTCAGCTTCAGTGGCATTACCCTTCCGTGTTCGTGTTGGCAACATCAGCACCTCCACATTTCCTCCGCCTACTTGGCACATCTAAGAGCTGCCTAGAAAAGGTCAATACCATTCTAACTGCACGCCCTCTCTTTTCAAGAGAATGACATGAACAAATATTTCATAATCCAGGCCTGAATTACTTTACAAACAATTACACCTACCTCTGATAATTGACGGGGGTCAGTGCACTTAAATTTCTACACAGTTAACAATTGCTTTACATTAAAGAACTCATTATAGAACCCATTTAAGATGCTGCCAAGAAGCAGAAGGGAAGAAATTTTCTCAAGATGAAACATGCATGAATTTCGTTCCCATCATGCACTTCTGGGAAGTCCCTGAGCAGCAGCTGGGGCTTGCAGACAGTAGATTTTACATCACTAAGCATGGTTATTTCCTAATCTGTTGCCCCTCCACCACCTTCAGTTTGTGGCTAAACCCCACAGGCAGAAAGAATAAAGATGAAATCTGCACTTTTTTCTCCATGTGACCAACACACTTAAATCATCCCTGAGCCTTTCAAAACTAGCTTCACTTTGTTTCTCTAAGTCACCACTTTGCCAATACTATAAAATCTTGAAATAGCTATGTTTGGCATCAAAATCCACAGTTGCAAATGGAGATAAATAAGTTAGCCACCATGAATGAGGTAGGGAGGTAGTACATTCATTTCTGTTAAACAGATACAAATGGAATGGCAGTGGAATGGAGAGGTCTAATGGCTTTTCCACAGTGCGAAGAAGCAAAAAAATATAGACCTGGCACATAAACATGAACAAAACCCACAGGAGGGATGTCCTACAGCCTACTTAATTCCCTCTTCTTAATAAAAAGATATGACAGAAACAAGCACTACAAAGCCACTACCTTGGAATATTCTAGGGTAACTAATATGAAGAAAACAACATCAAGTTAGATGCATGCATGTATTTACATGCAGATACAGATCCTTCATATGAAAGAGTCTCAAAAATTGTTTTGATCACTTCTATAATACCTTATTAAAATGTAAAAACAAGCGACAGCAATGGCTTACAAGAAAGGGTGATGGGACTGCTGTACATTACTAAGGCATTACCAACCTAACAGAATACCCGAGATGTCAGGGCAGTTCTATGCATATATCCATATGTACACACACCCACGCACCCACCCACCCACAAATTATAACGGTGCTCATTCCAACCATGCGTTGGACATTTTCTTAATGGCCCCAGGCCCACAGGCCTACTCCAGGCCATATAATTAATTCAAGGACATCTGAAGGCAAGAGGGATCTGACAAAGATGACATGATTTGGTCCTGGGAACTCCTTTGTTTTCTGACCAGTACAGGTGTTAGAGACTTCAATAGGAGAGACAAGGTATGAGACAAGGCTAAACTCCAGAGATAACTTCCCCTACCCTTTGTCTTTCCCAGTATATCTTAGATGAAAACATGAAGAAAAAGAAACTGAAATATGAATGAAGAACATATCAAGAGAAGACAGCCGTCTTTACATATCTGGAGACTATTCTAGAACTTCAATTCTTTTGCAGTGGTCATAGGGTGACCACTGCATTTTGCCCTGAGATACTTCATGACTCAAGATAAAAGACAAGCATTCGACAAAAAGCAAGAAAAGGGAGAGGGAAATGTCAAGCTGAGAGTCTCTAGTTAAGAGAGCCTTGGCTTCAGCACAACACATTTCAACACACTTTTCCATCTTTACCACTGGCATCTGAGTGTGTTGTGATTTAACACAGGTGTGTTTTTCAGTTGGGGAGGGCATCCACAGCCTGTGGAAATGGTTCCCTGTGGGGACCTGGTGGAACCAAGTAGCTGCCTAGTCTGCAAAACTGACAATTGGTCAAACCACTTCAAAGAGCTGGATATGCCTCTGTGAAAACACATTTAAGGGCAGGCAAGCCCATGGGGAGCTCTCTGGCTTCTGGCCTTTGAACAGTTAACTGGCTGGGCCAGTGGCTGGGCCAGGACAGGTCAGGCTCTGCTGCAGTGCTGGCCCCTTCCTGGCAAGCCCTCCAGACCCCATCCTGGCAGGGTGGCTCGGGCCCCTTCCCAGCAGGGGCTGGATTCCTTCCTGTGGGGCCTGCTGGTCTATGCCAGCAGGGGCCATCCCAACACCAGGAGCAACCATGCAGCCAGGACCAGTGCCAGGAGTGGCCCCATGGCCAGCACTGGGGGCAGCCCCGAGACCAGGAGCAGCCACCTGGCCAGGATTGCATGGCTGAAATCGGCGCAACCAGGGTGGTGCCACATGGCTGCGGCTATCTATGAACTTGGCTTGCTTAGCCACTTTTAGCCAGCTGTGCTGTGGACAGAAGGACAAAAGCAGGGGCAGCAGTTTTTCTTTCCAACACGACTTGCACAGTGCTGGCAGGGACCATGGTGTCAGCATAAAGACATAGCGATTCCTCGATTGTGGAGCCTGGACAAGATCAACCTTTCAACGCCGCAGAACTCTATAAAAAACTGTTTCAATTGATAAAGCTTGAGAACAAATGAACCTATGAACACCAATTCTCTCCTGGATCAGGAAAAGGAAAGGGTGAAGACACCTAGCAAAAACAACATGGGACACTGAGATCAGCAAAGGAGGTGTCAAACTCTAGATGGAAGGGGATTGAGGGGATCCCTTAGTCTTGGGCTGAAATTCTTTTGTAAGGCTATGGTGGAGATATATTTGATAGAGCAGACTTTGTTTTTTCTCTGTAATTCATGGAATGCACTGGTGGGATGTAGCGCTCACAGCTGTAAGCAGGCACCAATGTTGAAGTAAGCAGATGTTGAAGTAGTTTGAACAGAGAGAAATGAGAGAGATGAGAAACTTTGTCCCAGAAATAGAAGAAAACCTCTGTTCCCAGATATGGATGAAGAGAAGTTTCGTTTCTATACTAGAACACCTTATCCTTAAACTTGCACCCCCATAAGTTGACTTGGCCCATGAAGCAGCTGTAGGAAAGCTGTATGGCATAGGAGGGACTTTCACAGTGCAAACAGATCTTCCTGTCCCGAGCGTCTGATTTGTGTGACATGGAAGCCACAAGAGAACTGGTTGTTGTGAAGTCTCCATGGCATGGCAAGAGACTCCTCTCCCTAAGTGAACTGAAGAAAGATTATTTTAGAGGTGGAAAACTGAAAGTCCCAGGTTTTGTCTCTTTATGTTGTCAGTGGGGAAACAAAAGAGGGCGTGGAGAGAGGAAAAGTGTTCTGAAGGTTTATTCTGATTTCTTTTTTTTTCTTCCTTTGAAATTCTGTTAATAAAGTTTTCTTTATACCCTTTAAAGTTTGAGCCTACTTTGCTCTCCTAATTCTTATCTTACAGTGGAAAATGAGTAAATAATTCTAGTGGGTGTACTGGCATTTGGCCAGCACTAGACCCACTACACACTACAGGATGATTCCAGGAACACAGAGAAATGAGAAAGCTTTGGGCCCTCCTCACCCTTTTGCTAAGGAAGATGCTACAAAAGTTTCACTCATGTTAATGTCCTCTTTTTTTCACAAATAAGAATTCCTCCTTTCAGCACGTGCTGCATCTCATGCTCCAGAGATTAAAGAGGAATAACAGGGAGCAAGAAAATAAGGCAACATCTTGAAAACTTGGCGGAAAAAAAAAGGTTTCTAGTGCTAAGTTATCTGCAACAGGCTGTTGGCTACTGCTTTCTTCAACTCCAGTCCCACTCACTGCAAGAGGTGCCCCTTCTTCACCTTTTATTCACACTTCTGGAAGTAATGTCAATGATGCTTTGGCAGCTGATAGCTATATGATGCCTGGAAGAAAATGGCATTATTGAGAACAACACAAAACGCACTGCCTTTCCTAAGGTCTTAGATGCATAAGGAAGTTGCAGTAGATGCTGCTGCAGGGTTTGCAAAGCTGCCCTAAAAGAGGTTCCCATGCTGTTACCTACCCTACGTATCAGAGCAAGGGTTGGGTATAGGGAGCAAGGGCTACCCACCACATCACCAAGGTACCTGCTTTCCCACTTTCTCCATTTCTGTGTCATTGAAACACTGCCTTTTAAAAGCTAATCCACTTTAGTACAGCTTCAAGATAGCATCATAGGAATTTCTACACCTGGCTTTTCATCCAAGGTCAGTTGTGCCTGATCTAACATACAACTTGGTCTGACGGGAGCATTCTGTCATAGCTTCAGAGAATTATCTGCTGGCATTTTTGCTAGATACCAGTGCTGGTAAGAAGTGCCAGGTATCATCTGGCCTGGCACTGCTGGCACCACGCTGGCATGCAGTCAACCATCAGAAACAAACCCAAGTTCACATGCAGAGCAGGGCAGAGCTTTCTGCTTTCTCCTGAAAGGAATGTGCTATTTGCATAATGTTTTATGCTTTCATAGTTATTCCACCACCAGGACGTGAGCTACACTTCATTGGCCTGTGCCCTTTATAATAGCACGGGAGCAGATCTGACAAGGCCAGAGTTTTGGCATCTGACTCATGTCAGACAGGATTGGCTACAGATTCACTCTCTCTAGATGTTAAATAATTATTGTTTTCAGTTGCATTCTCCTCCAGCTGGCCCTCTGTGAGCTGTAGCCTATGTCACATTCTTATGTAGTCTGTCTCCTTGCCTGCATCAGCTAGTGTGGCACCACATGCTAGAAGGTGAGTAACAGGTACACAGACACTGTGTATCTGGTTTTTAGACAGTATGCCAGAAGATAAAACTATACAGAAAAACCTACATTAATAACTTCCCTTGTATCAAGTGTTTTCTATGCTTATAGGAATAAAGCAGGACCTTAAGTCATTATTTTTCTTCAGTGTTTTGCTGATCTGGGAAAGACAGGACTAATACATGGACTACAGAAAATGGGTCTGATACTTCCACTTGTTCCTTAATGTCTGGTGAGAAGTCCTCCCCAACCACATATCTCAAAAGAACTGAGGACTTTTCGAGAGATAATGGGTGAAATAACAAGAAGTCACAACAGCTGTGGCAAGACTTGCAGTGAATTCATTTGTCATAAGATGAATTATGAGACAACACCCCACAGCACTCTCGCTATATTGTTGTCATGACTAGGTATTGGTTGCCATTAGATTTGTATTAGCTCAATGCTGAATGCTTCTTCTTCTGCCTATAAAGAAATGCTTGCTGTAATACTTATTGTTGCTAAACATTTGCCTTGCTCTGGATATCACTGCACAACCATCACTTTATTATTTGATGTATCAGTACCCACAATACTATAAAAAAAGAAAAAAACCAAAATATTTTAAACATTATGCAAAAACAAAAACAAAAACAACAACAAAAAAAAACCCCAACAACTAAAAAAACCACAAAAAACAACAAAAAAATGCCAAACATAACTATACATCATCAACATCATATTGAAATGTGATTTTAGATTTTTTTTTTTTTCACATGTGCCAATATTAAACACTGAAGAATAAATTTGGGAAACTCTTGTGCTTGTTTCAGACAGCTATGATTGCATTTTATATAAGGAAGACTAGTAAATACTCCCATAGCCATGGAGAAAGTGATGTTGAAAAGCAAATATGAGAGTTTGGAGCAGCCAGAAGATGACTTAAAAGCTGCTACTTTACCCATTTTCATGTATTTTTGAAGAGCAAGTGTGTTGGTAGTGCTGCTCATTTAAGCCTGCAGAAGCACTGCTAGCAAAGGCAAGCAAAAATAGTTTCTTCATGAATTGTAAGACAGTTGTCATTCTGTCAGCACCTCTCCCTCAATGAAACTGTGGAGGTGATGAGTCCTTTGAAAATCTCTTCCCCCAAAGCTGAAGGGTGGAATCAGGATCCCTGCTGTATGAAGGTTTAAAATAGATGCAATTTAATCACAGTGGGGTGCCACTGGAACCAGAATACATTTTCCCCATACTGTCAAACCTGTTCCTGTATCACTATTTGGATTTACGTTCATATATTTTATGTAATTCTTACACAAGCACAAGCACTTGCAAATGCATTCAGTTGCAACAGCCTTTATAAGCACAAGGCTGTGTACCTCTCTACCTAAAATAGGGCTGCTTGACTTAGAAAAAAAGGTACATCTTAGGGTATGCTCCACTTCTCATAGGAATCAAACAAGGAAGGAGTGAGATTGCAAGATTTTCCCCTATCAGCTCTGAACACAGCTCCCATCCAGCCTGCAGGTACAGCCTGCCAGATGATAGCACGTGCAGTACTGAAGTTTTCTTTAAATGCTCATGAAGAAAAGCTTCTTCCTCAGATTTTCTTCCTCTGTATGCACTAAGGAGATTTCAAAATGCTTGATTTCTTCATGGTGGGTTCATTGCACATAATCTGCTTCCACTGAGCCATCAGGTGAGTTCTCTTTCCCTTTTCATAACCACTCTTTTTATTGATTTATCATGCTGGTTATCAAATTATATTTCCCTTCCTCTTGAAGAGTGTGGAACAGAAATGCACACAACCTCAGGAGTTTCACTTGCTTCTCATTTTTCTAAGGCCTCTGGTAGTTCTCAACAGTCCAGCTGGATACCAAGCTGAACTCCATGGGACACCAGTGGCGGGGGGGAGCAGTCAGAGCAGTCACGTTTGGAAAGGAAAGACCATTCTATTTCTGCTCATCACGTCCAATCCCTTCCCTCCTCATAATCCTTGCAGAAGCAATGGTTTCTTACTGTGTACAGTGTCTGGCACAACATGTACCAGATCTTACATGAAACCTCTATACATGATCATATTTTTCTTTCTGAAGTTCATATCAAATGAGTCTAATGCAGCTGGACAGAGTGAGGTAGCCTCCAAGAGGACAAAATTAGAAGTATTCCTTTTTGTTGCTCAGGTGACATAGGAGTAGGGCTAGCCTGGGAAAAAAATATTATAAAAACGTGCACCTTAAAAATAAAATAAATGCATAAATAATATATATTCCATCTGATAGGTGTCAGAAAGGATGCAGAGGACAAGACAGGTGATGCAGTGATAAAATGATATTAATTTTTCAGTATTTGAAAATGACTGAGCAGATGACATTCCGGTTGGCTGACTCTCCTGAATTTGGAACAATACTGGCCTCAGGGACTATCCCTGAAGTTTCTAGTAAGAGAAGGCTACCTCCTACACTACAAACACCTCATTGCAATATTTAGAGCACACGACAACTAGTTTAAAAACAAACCAAACAAAAACACAAGCCCAAATCCTGAAAAACATGGAATCAAGACTAAAAGCTAATCTAAAGCTTGAAAAAGAGGCAGTGAGCCACACTTAATTTTTCTCATTGATCCTCTTACATCTAAACCCACCTGCTTCCACCTAACAAAACTCAAATAGCTGCATTGTGATCTAGGTGAAGTAAAATAAATTTACTTCAGGAGCACGCAATTATTAGCCTTCAGAGAAAGAAGCCAGCTCCTTGTTTTACTGTGGGACCACAACTGAGGCTCCCAGCTGAACAGTGGGGATGAGAATTGAACACACTAATATCAGTTTGCAGAAATTCTTCCACTCACTATACAACTTTTATTGTTTTGGGGGCTTTTAAATTACTACAGACTAACTGTAAGAGCAATCCATACAAATGAGGGAATGTGCTGTGAGGCCAAGGCACAAGCTTGTTTTTGCCAGGCACCCAAGCTACTCTCTATTCTCAGGCTGGAACTTAGATCCCCTCCAGCGCACAATGGCCTCTGAGTATGGATACATTTACTGGAACACAGATGTCTGCATTCCAAAGCCTGCTTCTTCAGAGGCAACCACGATGGAAGGCGACACAGACCTCCAAGCAAACTCTAAGAGTACTTTTAGCTGGGAAATAGTTTGCCCCATGTTCTTCCAGGACTTGGCAGCTGCATTGTTTTTGCCTCCCTGGACTTTACTAGCGCACTTCACTCACAGGAAAACATGCCCTAGGAGTGCCAGAGGCCAGCCCTTCTCAAACTCTTCATTCATTCTGTCCACGTTCCCTTTCAACTGCCTCCTCTCTGAGGCAGCAGCAGGCTCTTTCATCTCCAGATCATTCTTCCTCTCAAGACCAATGTGCCATCCTTGCTAAGGTATTTCCTCCAAGAAGAGACGATTCTGCTGACTGGCCGTAACAGAGTTGATGAGGCTCCAGCACACTTCCAGATCTCCTTCCCTTAGTACTGTCCTTTCCCCTTCCAATCTGTGAGTCTTCTCCAAGGTGCTTCACAGGCATGAGGTTAGCCTGTTTTGGGCTCTCCTTCAGCTAGATATCATTTACAGGGAAATTAATCTTCACCCCAGTGGCAGATATTCCTGTGCAAATTTTCTATGTGATAAGTTATTCGTGCTAGCTTCTTAAATACAAATATAGTACTGTACACTCACTGATTCATACTTCTGTGAATAAAACAACATTTGTACCAGATGCTAAGAAAGGGTCCCACTACGTCATGCACATTCTTGTAACCTAAAATGCCAAAAACTCCTATCCTAGGATAAATTATGCACTTGCAAGAAAAATTAAAAATATCAAAAAGACCTAACTTGCTTTCACTCTGCATTGCAGATGCACAATGCCAGCTG
This sequence comes from Alethe diademata, assembly GCA_025584955.1. Lineage (NCBI taxonomy): Eukaryota > Metazoa > Chordata > Aves > Passeriformes > Muscicapidae > Alethe > Alethe diademata. The sequence goes on from JANRMJ010000079.1 coordinate 60,136,849, forward strand.
GAAGAGCCAACAAAATTATCCCTGTTCATTTTCAAGCACAATTTCTCAGAGAGGTCAGAAGTATGTAATTTCTAGGGTGTTCTGAGTTGCACAGTAAATGCTGTTTTCAGAGCAATACATGGGAATGCAGAGGCTATTCTAAAAGCCCGTCCAACCTGTGCTGCCTCGCAAAACACACCATGTACTGCACTCATGAGAATGTGTACTGCCCTCATGCGGGATGATCCTTCACACTGCTGCATGTGAGACTAACTTTACTAGAGTACTCATCACCTGACAGCTTTATTTGACACTCCCAGAAGGTCCTTTAAAATTGCACTAGGAAATTTGAAAATTCATATCCTTCTTCCCATGCCTAAAGAGATAGAGGGCCATAACTCTCACATCTGAGGCCTGGCAACTGCAGGAACACCTTCCTCTGGGGCCACAAGAAGAATTACACCCCGGTATCGCAGCTTTCCCATAGCCTGGAATTTTACCACAATACTGGTGCTGCATACCCTGCTGAAACTCAGCTTGGGAGTTCTGTATGTCTCTGACCTCAGAAAACTGTAAAAGAGAAACAATACAAACTATCCACTCTACAAGCTTATTCCACATCCAGCACAGTGATTCTCCAGATTAATACAATGTTTTCTCCCTGGATTGCCTGAAAGACCAAACAAGGCCATGAGAGTACTCTTGGGTGGTGATGGACAGTAAGCACACAAAGATACTGAAGACCCCTGGAGGGGCTTATTCTTGGCAAGTCGTGAAAAAAAGTTTTTAGATTTGTAACACAAAGGACTATAAAGTTTTCTGAAGACAGTACCATCCTCAGAAGGGCTCCTGTGGTTAATTAATATCCAACAGGTATGTGTGAAATCAGGTCTATACCTGCAGGTAAGCATGTAGAATTTTCCAACCTCGGTTCATTTTTATTAAACCGACAGTGATGATGTCACTTTTCCTTTCAGAACAATCTGCACTGAAATATTCAAGGGACTGAAACAGAGAAGGAGAGGTATCTCACCTTGTTTGTGCCATGGATTTCAAAGGTTTTGAACAACAGTCTCACACAAACGCTGAAGACCTGCAAGTATAAGTGCATAAACCCTAACTAGTGAAACTGAAGGCAGCCCACATGCAAATACTTAAACTTTGCTGTATTTTTAGCTCAGAATCGCTATGCTCTGAAGCTGCCTTTGAAGATTTTATCCCCTTTCACAATGGTTTTTTTTCTGTTCTGAATTTTTTTACCAGCCTGATTTGAGACTGATGGAAGTAAATTATTAAACTTAAGACTGATGACTACACACACAGACAGTGAAAATCATGGAACAGGAAGGGTCATGAAGTGTGGAATGCACTCTTAATAACTGCTTCATTTGTAATACACAGCTAACTTTGCTCATTGACATTTTCCTTGTTCCATGTGCTTAGTATATCGTGCTCTTCTCAGCAATTTTGACTCTTTTGAGAGGAGTAAGGGATTTTTTTTTTACTACAGTGAACATATTTCTGCACAGTTATTAACTAGATAATCACTTTTTCAGCAATTCCCACCTCTTACACTTGAGAAAATTGCTTTTATCTAAGAAAGAGGCTTTGGTCCTCCTGGGAGGAAGAACTGCAGAACATCGATGTATTGAGTATGATAAATAAGATTTCTTGTACCTAAATCCTTTCCCAATCCTTCAGGTTTCAAACTGGGAACATCACCAGTTTAGAAAATAAGGTATGAAACTGGCTGGCTTGCTGAGTATAACGGTCATAACCATCCTTGACTTCATACTTAGACACAGCCAAATTCAGGTACTTCTCTTCCCAGCCAGTCTCC
>JANRMJ010000079.1:60179770-60191113 GCA_025584955.1 Alethe diademata
TTGTACTTATTCAAGCCACATGAGAGATAGGACCAAGCTCTGATTCAGTTTTCTGAATTACTGTGTTTCCTCAGGCTATTTTTCCATGTAAGGCACTGGCAACACTAGTCAGGAACTTTACAATTTTTAAACAGAAAATTTGTACTATTTAAGGGAGTTGTCAGTGAGAGGCCTTATGGTTTCTTCTAAGAATACAAGACAAGGTGGAGACTGCTTTGAGCAGATATTCCATAGACAGAAGAATGCCCACAGTATTGTATTCTTCAGTAACACCCTGTTCAATGACTCCACCTCTCATCCTGAATTCTAAATGCAGTCTATGTTGTGCACATTTTTCCAGGTTACAATATAAGAGGAGGTATCTTCAGGAATCCTTAAATATTAATATGAGCTAGTCATAGTACCCAAATCACAGGAAATCAAAATGAAGACGAAATCACTACGATAAGGGTCCACGTACCTAAGGGTTACTTCAGGTTTGGGTGTGCCACTGGGCTGAAAGTCGTTGAAAGCAATCATCTGCCTCAGAGGAAGCAAACCCTGACCCTGAAGAAGAACCAGACAGTACATCCCATGAGATGCTGGCTGGGCATGCTGTGCTCTCCAGCTGGCTGTTTCAGGAGCTTTGCTACCCAACTGGCCACCCATGAGAAGAGCTGGGTTGCCACCCCGAGGTGTTTCTAACTCACCTTCTCTGAGGTGAAATTATGTCTCTCATGCAATAGCACCCACTGTGCTGCCTGCTATGCTTCAGCAGCCTGTGGTGTGTTTCTCTTCAGAGTTTAAAGCCCTAAGTCCTCCTTCGGGGTCTCTGGTGATGATCCCTGGGGGCCACTGACAGGGCTGGTTTTCCATTCTGTCTGCTGGTTTGCTCAGCAGGTGCTGCTGGAGGGAAGTCAGGCAGTGCTGCTCTGCTGCTTTGTTACGGAGCAGACATGGAGGGGAGAGCCTTTAAGAAATCCCTTCCCAAATCCAACTGAGGATTAAGAGGTTTGCTGCCAGTGGAATTGCTGCGGCACCTACACCACCTGTCAAGGTCTCCAACTTCTGGGTTCGCTGTAATTTCTGCTCCGCAGGAGGCTGTTGACAAGCGCTGAACTGCAGCAGTCTGAGCTGTTGGATACTCTTGTTGCTTTTTGTCACAAACGGCCCTGTCAGAAATGTATCCACTGCTCGCAACTGCTAGTCATGTGTCGCTCTCCTGTTGCTACGTTTCTAGAAGAGCAATAGAAGCTATTTCTAAAAATAAATGTTTGCAAAGCCGCCAGTTTCTGCCAACATTAAGACAAGCGTTTCCGCTTGTAAAATTATCAGTAGACTGGTCTGACCTGTACATGGACTACTGACCACCAGTTGCTCTGGCCTCATCTATGCCAAGGAGACCTAATTCTCTGCAGCTTTTCTAACGTGGGCGCAAGCAGCTTGCTGATGATGTGAAATACATCTCAAGCCAGGTGCCTTACATCACACCAATCCCTTTAACAGTAAAGGTAAAAGTCTTGACCGATTTCTAAAGATGATTTTTGCAGGTATTTTATTCTCACAGATAACAGTGCTGCCCCGCATTCAGCATGTCAAGGTGTTGGAGCATGACTTTTCAGGGAGAATGGTCGATGACTTGTTTCAGTTATCTCCAGTCAACTGCATACTCATAAGTTTTGACAAAAGAAAGAAAGTACTTTTGACAGCCAAACCTCAACTGCTAAAGCAAAAATCTAAATTCCTTACTGACTAAGCTCTGGTTGGATTGCTAGGGCTCTGTGATTTATTCTAATTTTATTCATCTGGTATCATTGCTGAGGAAGACTCTGTAAGGAACTGAGAGTTTTATGCAAGGCTAGCAGATTTGTCAAAATCTCAAGAAAATTCTGTTACTTGATTTTATTTTAAAAACTTGGTGTCAGCTTGTTCTTTTCTTGACACATTTCCCACTTCCCACTTTCATGGAACAAAAGTAGGTTAAAAAGAAATCAATGCTCTGAATATTTTCCGTCATGAGAAGGTGATGAGCCTGCTAGATTACACTGATCTGGTGAATAAGAGGAGATGCTGAGCACACAACAGAGACTACCATGGAGATATCCCCCATGTTGTCCTGCAGTATTAACCAGCAAGCCATGCCAGCTTAATAGCAGATCTTCACACACAAATCTATCTCCAACACAAGGCAAGTACTAATAAATATCAAGGAGGCCACTAGTAAGTACTACTTAATTATATTAAGTTGTACTTCATTATAAATTAACTCCTTTGTTTCTAATATTAGACTCTTCTCCTGTCTTCAGAAGCAGAGTGGGAGAGCTGTAACAATTTTAAAACTGACAACTAAACACAGTAAATATTTAATTCACCATAGGGCTAATAGGATTTGAATAATTGCAGTGGAGATGTTTGCATTACTGTGGAGGTCATCATAGGGTTAACAGAGGACAGAAGATATATTTGGTAATGATGAATAAGACCAGAGTTGTTAATCTGCAGCCTTCTTAGGAATATAAAAAAACTAAAACATGTAGAAACATAAATATGATCAAACTGAAGCTCTAGAGAATATTTCAGAGAATATTTTCAGAATACTTCACTGTCAATCTTTCAGTGCTGGTATACTTTATTATGTCATTATTCATTATGTATCTTCAGATACAGTAGAAACCAGTAATGCTCTGTTGAAATGGCTGTCTATTAGATCTCTGATCCTATTTTTCTGTGAAAGGTCTCCTCACAAAGCTGTGCTGGCACACAGCTACAGCACATCAAAGCAGGAAGATAGGGCAGAATAGTCCACCCACCTAATAGAAGAGTCATGTGTACTGGAATTAGGTCATTCAAAAGATGTTTCTGGCATGTGACTGTCATCAAGGTTAACAGTTTATTTCCTTCAAAGACAGATGCTCAGCTAATACTGACGATTTGCACCTGTGTAACCAATCCAAGAGCAGGGGACTAAAGCGCTAGTGCCTGCAAAAGCTTTCCTTCCTAAACAGCTGTATCCACAGCCCTGGTCACACCAAGACCATCAGGCTATCTGAAAGAATGACAGAAAAAGTGTCCACGCCAGATCAGAGACTCTCCTGCTATTCTTGATGTGAATGAAGAAAAATCAAGAAGGAAACGAACTAAGAAAATGGAGACCTTTCTTGAAAACTCTAAAATTAAGAGATTCATCATTGTTTATACCAGTGCTGTCAAATGCGAGATGTGAGAACTGCTGCAGGATCACACCAAAAAGCTGAAGATAGTCTTCAAATCCTTTAGGCTTTTTTTTTTTTTCCCCCATTTTAAATACTTATTTCAATGTACTGACCTATGTCAAAGGCTGCCTGTTTTAGTCAGATGCATTATTAAATCTATTTTACTTTAAAATAAAATAATTAACTGACAGTAACCAATGTATGCATCTTTGTTAAACATTAAAATAAGAAGTTGAAGCAATTCTCAGTACATGTCAGTAACAAATCAAGTCAACAGATCTTAATTTTAAAGTATGTAATGAAGCTAAAATTTGCTTTCTGGCTTTATGAATTAACACCACTTACTGAACAGGACATGCCTAAAATTTGATTTTTTATGATGTATACCAGGTGGCAGATTACAGCAGTTCTGGAACCTGAACAAATTATATGAAGATGAGCCCATTTAGAACTCTATGTGAAGAAGTAGAGAATAGCTTGTGGTTTAATTTCAGCAAAGATAAATATGAGGTATTGCCCTGGGGAAAACATAATCCAGGAGTGCAACACAAGCTGGGATTTATCCGCCTGGGGAGTAGCCCTGTAGAAAAGGGACCTGGAGTTCCTCTGGTGCATAACAAGCTCAACAGGAGTGAACAGTGTACTTCTGTGGCAAAGAAAGTCCAGAGGATTTTGGGTTCCATCAAAAAGCAATCACTAGCAGAGGTTAAAGAAGTCACTATCCCGCTCTACTCAGTGTTTGTCAGGTCACCTCTGGAATATTGTGTTTCGTTTTGGTCCCTGCTGGATAGAAAAAAAAAAAAACTAGATGCAGATAGGCTGGACAGGGTTCAGAGAAGGGCCAAAAAGATGATCAAAGAACTGGGAAGCCTGCCATGTGAGGAAAGGCTGAAAACTGGGTTTGTTCAGCCTGGGGAAAAGAAGGCTTAGGGGAAACCTTCTCATTGTGTTCAAGTGCTTAAAGTGTGGCTATGAAAAATATGGAGATTCCTCTTCCACAGGGGCTCACACAGAAAAGATGAGAGGTAACAGATAGTAGTTACTTCTGGGGACATTCCTATTGGACATAGAGTAAAATTTTTTACATTGAGAATGATTAGCCATTGGATTAATTTCTCCAGGGAAAGAGTGTATTCCCCAACACTGGACATTTTTAGGACCTATCTGGACAGAGTGCTGTCTGCCTTTTGACAAATAATTATCAAGGCAAGATCAATTCTAAGAATGGTGTTCAGAACCAGAGGTAAAACTCACGAAATTTCACCATCTGCTCTCAGCCCTGCACAGGGAACTGAGCAGAGAGGATTACATCCATCGGTACTGTCACCATCAGATATAAACCCCTAAGCACAGCAGTGGGATCTAGGGGCTATTCATTCATCAGGTAACTGACCTAAATCCTTTCATTGCAACATTCTGCCTTTACAACATCCTTTTAGGACAAGGCTCTTTAGTTTGTCCCAGAGAATCTGGATTAGAGAGGAACTGCCTGGCTATGAAGTCTGCAAGCATGGTGGGAATGAAGCTGTGACTTCCCTTCCTGTCTACAACCCTAGTCATCCAGTTAGTCATCACTAACCTTGGTGCTGTGCTTGGCATACTGCAAGGCAGTGCAAAAATATATATCCTTTTACTTTCCAGGGAAGGCAACAGTTGGTGTTCTCAGGCTGTTAATTTCTTATGTGCCTAAGTCAAAAGGGTTATTGCAGCTTCCCACTCATCCACTTTTTACTCTTCTCCAGCTATTGCAAGGTTTCTCATTCGCTTCATTACCTTTCCCTGGTATAGAAAACTGCAAGTCTGTGCTTGCCCTGAAGACCAAATATAACAGAACTCACCCCAAATTTCTCAACGTCATGGTGTCATTGCCCCTACCTGCAGGTAAGTTTATTCCAGGCATCCAGACAGGCTGGATTTGCAAATATACTGCTGTACTCTGTGTAGTGAAGGCGTTTCTTGAACTCTGCATTTGGACCTGCAGCTTCCCGCATGGTCTCCACCATCAAACACAACAGCACAGATAATCAATGCGTATCATTAATAAATATACAAAAAGACACCAAGACAGTTGGTAGGCCCACCAGAAAGGGCCTACCTGAGCTCAGACATCTTAGTCAGTTTAGAATTAAGGGTAAGTTTAAAAAGTTTGAAGTGAAAAAGAAATCTAGAGTGCAAGAAGAATACTTTGGGAACTCAGTTCTCTCCTGCACATCCTCATACAATTGACGCTGTGCCTAAATTTTGAGGACATAATATACAAGGTTTTGTTCCAGACTGATGCTGACAGGCTCCAGTCTTAATGGGATTGCCCTGCATTTTATTAATACATATGCTGAGTACATTTTCTTAAACACAGTCCCCACCTTGAGGGATTACATGTGTTCATGTTGTGCTGGTACCAGCTACTGACCTCAGAAAAAACACACAATAAAGAAATTTGTTAAAAAACAAAGAAATTACAAGACTCTTAGAATTGTCTTTGAAATAATTTAGTTATTCCTGTCTGCTATTGTAAAAGTCAGTATTAAATAGAAGAAAATACTTTCCATGAAGACATGCATGCAGTTCAGAGCCTCACTCAGAGTTTCAAGGTTTTCCATTTTTGACAGTTTCTAGTGCTACCAGTGTCTCTGTAGCAGCACATCATGTTAGCCTGGGGATATGATTTCCTTTCATCAGGAAAGGAGAGGAGTTACACTTCCTTATGCCTCTTTGAGACACAGCCAAACACTCAGTTGTTGGCTTTCTGAGAATTCAGACTTTCAAAAGGTATGGTCATACTCAGCCTGTTTTTCAGGCTGACATTTAGCTCCCTCTATTAGGAATACCAATATAAGAGAAAATCCTTGTCATTCAGGAATTCAAGGACATTTGTGACCAAATTCCCCAATACAGAACTATGAAACATCAGCACATGAAAGCCTCAGAATGCTGTAATTAACTCAGTGATTCCTCCTCTCTTATATAAATCCAAGATTTGGCCTTATTTCTTTACAAACTTTGCTGCCTGTAACCACAAACAACACTCACAAAAAACAAACACACATTTCAATTCCTTGACAAATTTGTTTTCACATTAAAAGTCTTATCTATGTACATGAAAATTTCAAGTATTCCTTGTAATAGGGATTTGATTGTCATTGTAGAAGGAAGTGACACCCTCTTCTGTGTTGGGAAAGAAAATTTTAGGTTCAGTTGGATTAATTTAAATTTTTTTCATCTTGCTGACAAGGATGTATATATAGATATTTATACTGAAAGCTTGTCACTTAATATTATAAACCCTTAATGTAGCAGTGGACATAAGAGGGTAGTCATCAGAGTTGGAAATCATGTGTATTGCAATGACAGAAGGTTCTTCTGTGCCTGAACTTGTATATCTGCATCCGGCAGCCCAACATATGGTAAACATAATTGACTTTATCATGGTGACAGGTTTCTATCTACTGTTTTGTTGTGTATTTCTAATAAAAATGTCTAGACTCATGAACTAATTTTTGTCATTTTCCTCTCCTCCAATTTCCCGTAGATTTTTGGAGACCTATAGCAATATATATATTTCTTTGATGCCACTTTGCAAAAACTCCAGAGTAAGAATTAGGTACCAAATTGGGCTAGAACATCCATCCTGCAGGTTGGCAGCCACATGATCCACATACTGACAGCACTAAGCACACTTTTGCAATTTATCCTCAGGGAATGGTAAAACCTGCCATGGGAGTGAGTGTAAAGGAAGAACCTATGGACAAGATTCTGAACTGCATAAAAACACATCATGGGCTTTGCCACATGCAGTAATGGTGTGTGAAAAGGTCAGGCTAACTAGGCAGTTCTCTAGTTACTTATCTAACTAGATAGCAGTTATCTGCAGTGCTGTCTCTGCAAAACTACACATGACCTCTGGAGCAAGCTTACCCACACATGTAACCAGAGCTCTGCCTCAGGGAGACAGTCAGCCATGGCAAGGGCCTATGGGCACTACAACACACGAAAAAAAATCATTTAAAAGGGGAAAAGTATGTACCTGACCAGGATGGGTTTTAACACACAATTAAGGACAGCAGACCTTGAAAGAAAATTAAGAAGGTCAGTTGTCAACTTTTGCAGCTCTGATGATATACCTCTTAAAAAAAAAAAGACAAGGAAAGCACTGAGACTTTCATTTTTTTGAGTGGTTTGTTGATATTTAGATAAAATCCAAAAGACTATCAAAATTGAACAAAATCAGAATCCATTCAGTGGATGCAGCAAACGAAACAGAGGTGCAAGTAGTGTGAAGTTATTTTCAAATTGTTTGCTCATAAATTCCCAATATTTTGAGAAGAAGAATTTTTCTTCTGCCAAATTTTTACACCTATAAAATAATTTGAAGAAATGGATGCACTAAGTTACATCAGGTTGCCACAAGCTGAGCTTTATGCACCTAGATCTAAAAGATACAGAAGAAAAGGAAGTTAACATCAAACATCTGACTGTTGACCTGGATAAAAATAAAAGGACTATTTTGGTTACAGTGTCTCATGTATATTTTTAACTTTATTTATTATCTGTTCTCCTAGAGATTTCCAAGGAATTTTGCCTCACAGTTCACCCAGTAAGTAGAACAGTTGGGCCTTTTGACTATCTTCTTTTCAATTCTCACCTTTATTTCTCTGTTCAATTTAATCTCTCTGTTTAAAAAGTAAGCATGCGATTTCTTACAAACAGAAAAATAAAAAGTTTACTTTCTTCCAGTTACTGTTACATGAGTTTCTGAGAATCACAGAATAATTAAGGTTGGAAAAAAGCCTCAAATATCATAGAATCCAACTATTATCAAATACTGCCAGGTTTACCACTGAACAATGTCCTAGGCACCACATTTATACATACATTAATATTTGCAGGAACAGTGATTTCATCACTTCGCTGGGCAGCCTATTCCAATGCTTGACCACACTTTCAATGGAGAGTTTTTTTCCTAATAGTGAATCTAAACATGCAAAAATGGTAAAAAGCATCACTAAAACATTATGGGCATACTTACAAGGTTTATCTGTTTTGGTTATCTGATTTAGAAGTGTATAAATGTGGCACTTGCATCAGGCTACACATTATTGTCTGGGATTTGCACGTATTTGAGGCCTTTTTTCTGTAACCCTTGACACTGGAATGACTGCTGTTGAAAATGGTCATGGTTTTCTTGATATAACTAGAGAATGAAGGTAAAAATAGACTGAATGCCAATGAAGCAGCCTTTGGGATGTAAACTTTGTATTGTAAAGGAAGTGGGAAACCCCATGTGCCCTTACTAAATCTCTGGGAAGCTGAAGCCTGCAGTAAATTACAGGGTCTCGTGATGTAAACACTGTTAAAGATTCCAAATTAGATGAGCACTGCTTGGCACAGTACTGCACTTTCTCCTGAAATTCAGCAGAGACAGGCAGATCCCTTCAAATGGTGATTCATCTAAGGACTGAAAATCTATGCCCACCCACCAGCAAATTAGGCACAGGGTCTGAGCCAGAATGTGGGCCATGTAAATACTGCTGGTTTTACCTCCATCAGAGACGCAAAGTAACAACTCTGTCTTCTCCGCCAGTATATGGTAACCCACTGAGAAACACTGTGACAAGGAGGAGGTGTATGTGTGACCTGCCACATCCTCATTTTTGTTTTCAACTGAAAAATTATTTAGGAACCAGAACTCCAGCCCACTCTGTAGACGATGGTACTGAAAAAACCCCTCAGAGATATTTGGGAAATTATTCCTGAGCACTTCTTGTTTGGACATAACATAATGACTTGCACAGACAAATCTTTGTTAATTTGCTTGAGAAAGTCACATCACACTTTCCAATAGCCATGAAAATTGACTTTTGTGATCAGCATCATTGCATTGCTGTTTTCTGGGACTGATTAGCATGTACTCTTCACGTGCTCAAAAACTTGCAAATGCAGAAACAGGCAATTCACCATAGAAACCCATAAACTCCCTACATATTTTCTATACAACTTCAACTTTCAATTGTTTACTGTTCACTGTGGAGACTAAATTGTTTGAATGTAGATACACAACTCAAGGTCAAAATAGCTTCCTCAGGGTTACCCATATCTGGACTACCAAAAAACTGCTAATTTATATCTTGGGATAGGAACATTGTTTCTACTACCCTGGCTTTTAAGCAGTCATGACTATATTTTTAGCTGGTGCAAATTGTCATAGCAACGTTCCTCCCATGAGCTGGGGATCTCATCCCTCCTATCTCTGTCATATAAAGACAGAAGGCAGATTTTACCACGTGTCAGAATTTTATACCATGCTGTTATGCAAGCATAGGGCATCACACTCTCATTAATAGTTGAAATGCAATGGATTTCCTGTAGAACCTGTAAATGCTTTTTTGACAAATGCAGCTTGCTCCAGCATCTGTGCTCCTTTCTAGGAAATTGTGGACAACATTTACATCAGCTCTTTTACACTGTGCAGCTATTTGCTCTCATTAATTTTTTCTTCTAGGCTGGGTAAGAATATATAAAATTAGAGGAAGGTATCACAAACCCTGAGCAAGATTTGAATTAGCTCCAGCACTGAAAACTGTACAGCTTGTATAAAACCTGATCAGGACCTGGGAAATCCCATCCAAACTGAGTTCTTATTGTTCCCCTGATGATCAGCAAATAAACTAGTTGGAGTCACACCTTTCAGTGTTGATGTGCACATATCATTTGGCAGAGCTGTGAAATGCATTTTTTTTATTATTATCTCCAATCATGGACTGCTTTCCCCCTTGGAAAGAGGGAGTGAGGAGTGTAATAGGTTTCTTAGTTTTCTTTTCGGTATTTTTTTGAAATTCTCCTATGCAAGTCAGGGGCTTTCATTGAAATTATTGTAAGAATTACAAGCTTGCCTTTTATTGGTAATGCCTAAATCTTTCATCTTAGAGTCTGACACTAAAATCCAAAACAGCACTTCCTCTTGAAGGCAATAAAGACTACATTATCTAAACTTGAATTATGACTGAAAGTGTGGGGATTAAAAAAACCAACCAAACAAAACACTTTCTCAAAATACAAAGGGGTGGGAAAACCTTAGATGAAGACCAGTAATTTTACCTTAATTTTGAGAAATCTGATAAGACACTTTTCAACTATAAGCCAGTTGGTCATAAGTCAGCAAGCTTCAAGTGGCAGAAAATTTCCTTATCTGTGTGTACCAGGGACAGGAACAAGAATATATGATTCCTGCTATGACTATTTGAAATACATCTGAATGAATATCATCGTGACAGAAGGACATGGGAGCTGGGCTTGATGACATCAGGCAGGCTGAGTGCCAGAGCCAGATCTGAGAGAGAGGAGAGACAGAAGATCAGGTGTTTTTTTATTTTAAGGGATAATTATTGATACATTCATTTATGGACTAGCCATTCACAACTCCAGTGAAAAAATGATCCTGGTGCTGAGGCAGCAATACTCAGCTCACAAAATGCAGGAGTGGGTAGGTCACCTTGTCTTATTCTACTCCTATTTGCAAACCCTTGCAGCAAATCAAGAATCTAGTCATGCATAGAGTTCAAAATGGCTGTGGGATGACTTTAAAATTATAATGGAAAAATTTTCACCCCAAAATCAGTGTAAATACCTAGCCCAAGGCCTCTGCAGAAAAACATATCCTGGATAAACAACAATAGGGTATACTTTCTGTTGTTCTTTTGGTTTTCTTCTAAGAGGAACATAAAAGACATTTTGACAGTTATCTAGTGAATTGAATTCTTACTGAAATAAAAAGTGGATCTTTTCCAAAATTAAGCCCTGCCTAGTAATCCTAAGCACTTATGAGAACAATTAAAAAGATAGGAGGTATCCTAAGTATATTATGCTTCCTGGCAAAAATTATTTTGCAATGCAAGATCAGATTCAGCCAGGTTACTTCACAAGTGACTCCAGTAAAAGTATGCATATAAACCTTGGCAAAATGTATCTCCCTATGCAGCGTATAATACACAGATGATCTTTTTCAAGGTATAAAAAGCAGAGATCTTTAAGCTGGCTCATATGATCATCCCCTCCCTGTTTTCTTCCCTCTATTCTGTGTTTCAACTCAGACATTATTTTACAGCTGTGTTAGAGATCCAGGATATGTTTGAAAAAAAACAGCTGGGAGGTATTT
>JANRMJ010000079.1:60224930-60235387 GCA_025584955.1 Alethe diademata
AAGGTGATGAGGGGACTGAAGCATCTCTTCTACTAGGAAAGGCTGAGGGAGCTGGCCCTGTTCATCTTTGAGAAGAGAAAACTGAGAGAGGACCTCAGCAATGTCTGTCAGTATTGAAGGAAAGGTGTTAGACTCTTCTCAATGCTGCCCAGCAATAGGACAAGGGGCAACAGCCAGAAACAGATGCACAGGAAGTTTCACCTGAACTTAGGGAAAATCTTCTTTATTGTGTGACGGAGCACTGGTATAGGTTGCTCAGAAATGTGGAGTCTACTTCACAGGACATATTCAAGAAACATCCAGACACAACCCTATGCCTTGTGCTCTAGGATGACCCAGCTTGAGTAGAGAGGTTGGACCAGATGACCCACTGGAGTCCCTTCCAACCTTACCCATTCCATGCTTCCATTAGCTAGTCCTTATGGTTATCATGAAATAGTTGGAAAAGTAAAGTACCCTACAACCTACAGACATTAAAACACTATTAAAATCTTCACGTTTCTAAACTTTTCCCCCTTCCTTGATCTCTCAGTGGCTTAAAACCAGCTTCACAACATTTTGGCAATTTGAACCATGTCTGAAGCTTTAAAATGTGACAAAGTTGGGAAAAAAGTAGTAGGGCTGGAGTCCCATCAGTTCACTACCACATTATGCAGAAAACAGGTTTTTTTACTATCATATTCTCTGATGCACAAGTGTGCCTATTAGCTTTTCATCAGCAGCATAATCTTCACTCCATTTTCTATTGCAGGCCTCCTTCCAGCTTTTGCAAACAGGGCTGCGTGTCTTTAGATATGACAAGTGCAATTCCATGTGCATTCTGTCTCTGAACTTCTGTCTGTAGCTCCCTCTCAGCAGGTAACCCACTGCTTTCCAGCTGGTGGGCAATTGCATTCTAGTATTTTCTCTATGTATTACCCCTGCTGTGAGAGAGCTACTTTTCACACATTAGATACTTCCTCCCCCAGGTCATGTTACATATACAAGGACTCTGAGGTTATTAGTTTCTGTGTAGGACTGAAAATTAGAAGGAAAATGCTACAAGCATGCCTTATACAGGTAGGCTATGTGACTGCTATTTATCAATCCGGTTGAAGCTTGCCAATGCAAACACAAAAGGTCATCCCTATTTCACCTCTCTGCACAGTGGTTATCCCTTCCCATAGTGCAAGTTATCAGATACAGGTACTGAGCCCTGGGAAAAACACCTTCATCTCAAGGAAGAGAAGACCTGCCTACTGCCACTAGCCATATTCACCCACACTTTTTGACTGCAGAATGGACTGGAGTGGTATGGCTCCTGCAAGGCTTTCCTGTGAAGAAAGGATGCACCTGGGGACATCTATATCCATGAGGAAACTCATCATAGGCATTCAGATCACTCTGTTCTGTTTTCCCCAGTGAGAAAATCACTTAAAGTTAGAGGATGCTATCACAGAACAATGATACTAAGAATAGTGTGTGGTGGAAGAAATGTGTTCAGGATATGAGCAAAGATTAGCAAAAGCTGCAGAAGACTATTTCATCATAGAATGGAAACTTGGCTTACTGCAACAGCTTTGCAGCATGGACCAAAAAAATCAGAACATCCAAACTGCATTAAAGTACACTTAAGAACAGATGGAAGCATATTCTTGGTTTAAAAAACACATAGACTAAAGACACAAGATATTGGATCAATTGCACTCTAACCTAAAGAGAGGTAGAATGAACAAAGCAAAATGGGCCTCAGTTTAGAGACCCTTCCTTGCTCTGAACTTTTCTTGCTAATTTCATTCTGTGCAAAATGAGAGTAAATTCTACTATGTTTGTTAGACCATATTCCACTGGCCAAAATAGCTTTGGGGCACAGAATAAGCAAAGCTGTTCTCAGGGAAAATTGTCTCACTTTCCATTCCAATGTACAAGATGTTAAGCAGATGTGTCTGCAACCAGGTGTCTCTGACTCAGAGGAAATTTGAAGCTCAAATTCTGCTTTTGTCCTGAACAAAAGTACACTCTTGGAAGTTCTGTGTGATCTGAAGGTGTCAGAGTAAAAAATGCAACAAGAAAAAGCAACACTTGTATTTCCAAACAGCCCCAAGAGTTTAGGAGCTACCCTTTCAGTCTGAACATTTTCTGAGACAACAGCAAAAGAGGGAAAGCAGACTGTAGCAACTGAATGCCCTGGAGTCTCACGTGTTGCTATGCTTCCTTCATGGGTCCTTTTGAATCTGGTCAGACAACAGAACTGAAGATGGAGACTGGGCAGTCCTGTGGGTCAGAGTACAGGGCACAGGCCTCACAAGTTCAGGAAATGTGCTCTGACCTGGAGATAACCCAGGGAGAGCAACAAACAGTGATTTTCCAGCCACACTCAGCTCTCTCAGTGAGTTTCTTAATAGGTCTTACCAGGAACTTGGTTATAAAGAAACTTTATCTCCAGCAGCTTCCTGCTTTTTAAAATCTCTCCATAAATTCTGTGTTTGCACTATTTCTTGCAGCTATACTTCATTTGCTCTTTTAACATTACAGTGTAGACAGTTTTCTGGTCATTCTCTACCATGCTTTGTATTTTCCTACAGGGCCTTGAGTTTTTATTCAGCTTTCTAGATAGTGGAGATAAATAGGTAAAGAAAATGCAAGAGAAGTTTAATTTTGCTGAAAATTGGTTATGATCCGAATAGTTAACGCTAATTAAATCTTTTCAGTTTAATAGAGGTCACTTGCAAAACCTATTTGAAAAGTTTTGCTCCTTCTAAGAAAGGTTTGGCCCATAAAATTTTATTTGCCCAGTCCCAAGTGAAAATAATTTTCGAATAAAAGCATTAATAAAGAAAAAAAAATCACCTAGTTCCATGATCAGTATGGTTTTTACTGAGAATTGTCAACACAGCTGCAGAGTTATGCCAGGTCAGTGCTTTGAAAAGACAGGTCTTCAAAAACATCTTTCTCTGGGGAAGAACATAAACTAAATAGCAATTCAACTTTACCAGCTCAAGAGTGAAGCAATGCAAACATCCAACCTAACTGCTTATGGATGGGGAAACAAGACAAAAAATTTTGGTAAAAATGTTCAGGATTTAAGTATAATGGGTTTTGAAAGATCTAATCCTACTATTCCTTACTACAGTAAATGAAACTCCAAATCTAATAGAAATCAGAACATACTTTTACTTTGAATGGCAGTACTTCCACATACAGTTTGAAGTTTAGTAGGTGCTCACAGTTCTCAGTCAAGGGCCACACATCACTGTCCAGCACGTAGCACTCTATAGTCTGCATTACATAGCTGCAGCATTTTGGTGCATCCTCTTTACAATAAGCCTGGCAATTTCTACTTCTGCCTATCTGCCTCTCAACACAGGACAGTATCTGCCTTTCTTCTGCCAGTGAAAAACATTCACCATGGTGATGATTTTTCAACAGAAAAGGCTACAGAACTTGTGTCTTATGATGTTACAGGAATCTATCAGAGTCCATTCGTCTGGCAGGTGGCACTGGTTGGGAACGGCAGTGTGGAAATAAATACACTTCCCTGTCTCTAGCTTAATCAACATTGCTGGGAGAGGAAACCAATACCTCTTCATCACAGACTGAGCTAGACTCTCTTCTGCTTCTTCATTTCTTCATATGGTAGAAAAACAGAGAGAAAAACCCTCACAGCTATAAATCTTCTGAAAAGAAATATGTTCACCTCTTAACTTTCTCTACTCTCTAAGCACCTTAAATAGCTGCAGCAATCACTGAATTATATTCACTTAGTCTCAGACAACTGCTGCAGGGAAACTCTCAGCCAATGTAGCAGCGACGCAGCAATATCCCAAGCTATATCCCAATGGGATAAGAGCAGTTTCAAGACGAGGCAGTGGCACAAGGTTTGCCTTGGTAAGTGCTCTTACCCACAGCCCAGTCTCAAAAAGACTGGGTGTGCCAGTGCCAGGGACAGCCTGGTTGCCAAGGGCTGCTCTCAGTCCCTGTTGGGCAACAGCCCTGATTGCTTCATGAAGCCACCCAGGTCTGCAGACCAGGGCAGCACCAGAGCCTCCCTCCCAGATGAATGCATGAGCCAACTCATTTTTCCGCTAGCTCTGTTGGCTGGTCCTACCATGCTGGTGATTCAATCAAATTTTCAGACACTTCTACTCCTTTAGAAGGTGCAGAGACATTTACAGGTTTTTTTTGTTTGTTGGTTTGGTTTTTTTTTGCTTCCCCACTGAGTTTGAGGCAAACAAGTGATTATAAGTTGCAGAGGGCTTATCCACTAGCTATGTTTTTCAGCTGATGCTTATGGACTGTGAAAATTAGATCATTCTAATCTGCAAGCAGTGCACAGGAGTGGTCCCTTCTGTTTGAGTCTGGATGCCATTACCACATGAGCTGCACCAGCTCTGTGTTTTCTGAAGACCAGCTGCCTACTTAGCTGCCAGCTTTGAGCTAACTGGTTTTCCATGGTTGGGAATCTCAGGTACAAGCCACCATCTGTGGTTACAAGATCCACATAATCTGCATGTTTGCATCCTAGCAGTGTTTTTCATAATTAAACATGACAAAGGTTGACTTTCTTAGTATCACACACAATAACAGAAACATTTTCACTAGAAGATGTTAGCACACATCTTATGTAGAGGTACTTTTAATAACATAAAAAGTGAAATATTTCTGATTAAATCATCCTTCACTCCTTAAGCAATGAAACATAATGAGTATCTGTAAGGGAAAGTTTGAGGATCCAAAATGATTCTGAACTAAGACCTTGCAGAGTTGCTGGGGAAAATAACTTGAAAATCTGTTCTCTTAATTGTAAATATTTTTTTGCAGCAGAAACATTGAATGACACATCAAACTGCTTTCACATGTGAAATCCCACTGATATAAACCACATCATGTAGCAATGAACACCCAGCACTGATTTAGATATTCTGACTTTAAATCATCATCTCCCTAAGCTCAGAAATGTGCTTGGGAGAACTCCAGCCACATACCCACTGCAAGAAGCATACATCAAATAGATCACGAGTTGTCAGGGACCAGGCCCAAGATGAGAGAGATGTGCTTGTTTTTTCTGCAGTCATCATTTTCTGAGTGGATTCTGCCAGGCTTCTCAAGGTCTGCCTCTGCAGGCAACTTCTGAAAAGCCCCAAGAGTCCACATAGTGCGACGGAAGCAATAGAGCCTGAGCTTTTCTTCCTGGATGGGTGATCACAAGAAAAAGATGGAATTGCTGCTGTCAATCATTTCTAGCTTGGTTAAGGAAGGCTCTGGTAGAACTAAACTGAATCAATCTCTTCTTCCTCTCCTCTCTTGAACTTTTTCCTAAAAGACTCACTGTACATCCTAAAATAATGGGCATTCCCATCATTTTCTCTGTTTAATATTTTGGGATAAGTTATACTAACTACCCAGAACATTGAATCACAGCTTAATCTTTTTGTAGCATATACATTTACTAGGTATTTCAAGAAGTCAAAAGTAGAGTCCCATTGGCTTCAAAAGTTTGAGGAAAGACAAAAGAAGGATAAGTTTAAAAATATAG
This sequence comes from Alethe diademata, assembly GCA_025584955.1. Lineage (NCBI taxonomy): Eukaryota > Metazoa > Chordata > Aves > Passeriformes > Muscicapidae > Alethe > Alethe diademata. The sequence goes on from JANRMJ010000079.1 coordinate 60,230,446, forward strand.
ACACAGATACTGGAAGTCTGACCCTCATAAATACCTGAAGTCCATGACAAACTTGGTAGAATCATATGCTGTGCACTTCTCAGGCTGATAAGTTACAACAACATAATAGCAACTGTTTTAGAAGTCATCTGTTAAAAATCTCTGATGAGATTAAGAGCAGAGTAATTTTGTGAGTTGGAATTTGACACATAATCGAATCTCTGAGAAAGGTGTGAGAACTTCACAAAAATCCCTCCATCCTGATTGGTAATACGATCTATAGCTTAGAAGTCTTATAACACCACTGACAAATGTGCTTCAATCTTTACACATATTGCAGCAGTCACAAATGTTTTGCATGTAAATAGGGTGGTCACATCCAAGGATATGTTCTGTAATTACTTGGTCAATGTTTCTGAACAAGACCTTTTCAGAAGCAGCTGTACCTGTCAGCTGCACTAAATACCGGGATTCTCAGGCACCTTCCAGAGTTTTTGGTTCATTTCTCTTGTGAGAGCTCTCTGCATTTAGTCACAGCTTTGTATTGCCATTTGTACATCATAGTCATTAAGCATGATATTTGTAGCCACCCTTCAAAACTGACACAAATCTCTTCTAGAACCTGGCTTAAAAACCCAACAGTTGCCACATCGCATACTAAAGCTACATTTCACTATAGTTGGTTTGAGAAGACATTTAGAAAGAGGTAAGTTCAAAGATCTGCACTCGTATGGAGCCTGGTCCCAGTAACACTGACCAATTCTGCAAACAAAGAAAAATTTAAGGATGTGGTAATTCAGGGAGCAGAACTCTGCCTTGTGTGCACAGAACCCAGTGAAGACATTCCACACTTCAAGAGTACTCCCAAGGAAGACCCAAGACAGTGTACTATACAGCAGCCCTTAGCAAAGACAAAAGAAAATGCTGAAAGACCTAACCGTGAAACGATTCCCCATGATCTGCTTTTCCTTTGGACTATCACAGATATATTAGTACAGAGAGAAAACACAATGCACTGGCCCTCCTATTTTTGGCCAGGCTTCTGAGCAGAGACAGAGAAATAAATAAAAAAATAATGGTTGGAGTTGGAGAAACTAATCTAATGTTGCAACTCTCAACAGCTTAGGCTCTTTGCCTCCATGCACAAGAGAGAATACAGTAATGGTAACAGCAGGCTGGACTCAGGGCTGACTTATGTCCCGCTCTCCATCCCAAGCATATAGTGCAGACAACCAGCTCATTCAGAGGACAGAACAGAGCATCAGAGGCTGAGCCCATCTGTCCCTCTGACTCTGAGGAGCCCTGGCTGCTATCTCAGGTACACAGAGCTGAACATATGTCCCTTTTCCCTGTCTGTCTGAGGAGTGACTAAGCTTAGTGTGAAACGAGGAAATATCACACTTCCCACAGAGCTGAATGACAGGAGGATCCAACCCTTTAATTGCACCAGATTGTGACGAGCTTTAAGGCAACATCTTGGTAATAAATGTTAAAAGTATTGCCAAGACATGGTGCCTGTGGACCAGGACTTAGAGAAAACAAAGTATGGGAAAAGTGACAACCTGCAAAGGGTTGTCGGGATGTCAGGATGACACGCTTCTCCATTAGCCCAAAGCAGAGTTTGAACTGGCTTTGAAATCAGGTGACAAACCTCCCCTGGAGCATGGGATAACACCCAGGCCCCTGATGCATTACAAATTAAATCAGCAGACCTAATTTTATCGTCAGGTCAGCCTATCTGGCCTTGAATGAGTGTTAGATACCAAAATGTAAACTTTACAGGAACTTACCTCAGAAGCCAAGTGCTGCCTGCACCTTTCATGAGTGGATTAAGGCAGTAGTCAATTTTTCACACTTAACTGATTTCACCACTGCATACCAAAATACCCTCTTTTCTTCCACTCTGCTCCTGACTATGTTTTCTGCTAGACAGTGTCCCTAGTGAAGAAACTGAAGATTATGCTTGACTTTTAGTTCACACGCAAACAATACAGCAGTATCTGACAACAAGAGAATAATCAGAAACTGACATGAAAGACTAATTTACTATAAATACAGCTTAAAATGAGATAAATATACAAATACCAAATTAATTTTATTAAGAGAAAGCATGCAGATAAAATTTGTATTTGTAGTCAAATAAATTTTATTGCCCTAATAATATATTCATGAGGTGAAAGTGAAGACACTGGCTGAACGTGACCTAAGTACTTAACTTCAACTCAGAACTGTGTAATTAACTATATTAATTATGGTCATGCCAAAACAAGGTTAGGCACAGCTGGAGATAGAAAGCATGTTCCAGTAATTGAGATATTACCCACCAATAAAAGACAAACAAATAAGCCCCGCAAAATTACATTACAAATTTCAATTTTCCATGGGTATGTTTTATTTTCCTTCTGTGCAGCAATTGCCTCTGTAGTTTTAGTTTATGAGATAAGGGCATTATACCTTGAGAAGAAGTGCTAAATAGCTTTGTTTCAAATATTGCTGTTACTCTGCCACCATGCTTTTTGTTTGTTCCTGTGATCTGAAGCACATTAGTTTATTCTCAAAACAGTGTAAGAGAATGGAAAGTTAAGTTGGGACAACATTTCTCTTTTCAAAATACGCTTGCATTTTATTTGTCACATCAAAGTCAGGAACTGCATACTCTTTCCTTTGAAAAAATAGGAGAGGGTAAGTAGTATGACAATCAGTATTTTGGAGAAAATATTTTGGAGTAGTTTTCTCTCCATCTGTCTTAAGAGAGAAGCCTAACAATTGCAGTAGCTAATGTGCCAGTAAGACATAGCAAATAGAACTCAGGGATTTGGGACATAAATACTTGAATAAATCTTTCCCACTACTGCAGCTGTGGTGGTGGGTCTTTTTCTGAAACAGTATTCACGATGATCTCCATCTGCTTGGGGCAACAGTAAATTCAAGACAAGGGCAGTAAGCATGAGTCATTAAACAAATTGCTCTTGTATATATGTACACTGAACACCCACGGGCCAAATTACACAGAAACAGCCAACCTATCACTTGTTCCAATTCAGGGTAACATAATACCAGAAAGATTTGTAGGGTGGGAATATCTCATTGTGAAAAACAAGTTTTAAAGAATTGGTGACAGACGGCTATACATGAAACTGAAGGTAATAAATACAAGTTTTAGCTTTTAGAACTAGATACTGAATTATCTGTTACACAGCATTCCCACCTTTCCAAAAAGAGTGTATTTGGTAATCTGCCAGAACTACGTAGAGTCCTGTCAACACTCACCTGAAGGAAATGCAATTTCTATTCTATGATCATAAAATCACAAAATTGTAGCATCATAGTTTGAGTTGGAAAGGACTTTCAAAGTTCATCTAGTCCAACCTTCCCTGCAACAAGTAGGGACATCTTCAACTTCAACTAGATCAGGTTTCCCAGAGCCCCTTCCAAACTGACCTTGAGTATTTCCAGTGATAGGGCATCTACCACCTCTCTGGGCAACCTGTTCAGGTGTTTCACTATCCTCAACATAGAAAATATCTTCTTTATATCTAGTCTGAATCTTTTAGTTTAAAACCATTAACTCTTGCACTATTTATACAGTCCCTACTAACACATCTGACCCCATCTTCCTCAGAAACCCTCTTTACTTGAAGACTGACACAAGGTGTTCCTGGAGACTTCTTTTGTTATCATCTTTCTATTCCTGCTACCGATGCTCAGGGAGAGATATCTATTTTTCAGAATGCAAATGACACATACTCTGATTGATTGGTTGAAGTTGCCTACAAACATCTTGGGACCTTTAAGATGTCTTTTATGTCACCTAATAAGTCATTTGCAAAGAGCAACAGTGAGTGCTCTGCCATACACCTGTGTCTGAGAGTTTGGCCCAGCCTATGGATGTGCTGGAGGGCAAAGCAAGGAAGAGCAGGAAGGCATGCACATTCATGGAAGCAGCAGCTGAGGACAGGAAGGGGAAGCACAGTTACTGTGCAAGGCACCGTCCCTATGCAGAGTTCCTTCTGCAGGATAGCTCACCAGAAGGGTACCATTGAGAGATGGCCCAAGAAGACTGAATCAGGCAGCCTGGCAACAGGCTGCAGTGCTGCTAGCAGGAGGATCATGTACAGAGGTCATGTACAAGACACAAACTGCCATAGAGGCAGCACATCTCAGACTCTTTCCAGATCAAAAGACTATGCACAACAGCTAGAACTTGAGACATGGGCTATGTCTGGGTTCCCAAAACAGGAGAGGGCCAATAAAATTCACATATGAGCAGCACAGTGCAGATGCTCTGAAGTGCCCATGAACGAGCAGCACATATAATGAACGCAAGAGCATGCTACTGACTTCAACATTTGCAGTGCTTGTTCATCTGCAGAAATGTCCCATAGCAGGATAAGATGATTTGGACTTACTGCTTTTCTCTTTGTTAACACAGAAGGCTGGTATTGTCAGGCTAAACTTTGTATGATTCTCCAGACACAAAAATGTCTTAGCTGTCCTCTATGGAAAGCAACTGCGACTGAAAGTCTATGAGTAACAGCGTTGCACAAGGATACTGATGAACTCTTGTGTTTGGTTCTGGGCAACAATCTTCAAGTAGACTGAAATTAAATTGGAAACAAATATGGTGAAGCAAAAAAGTGAGGCCTGCCTGAGGTGAAAGGACTGAAGGATTGCAGTTGTTTAGCTTAGCAAAGCAAAGACTGGAGAGAGGGTATGTTCACTATCTGTAAATTGACAGGGGCTAAACATCAGGGGAAGAACAAAATTATTTGGGGAAAAGCAGAGTGTTGGCACAAGAAGAGGCTCAAATTGTTTTTTAATATATTTAAGCTGGCTTTTGGAACTTTTTCTAACAATGGGTGTGAAGCTTATTTAAAAGGTGAAAGGAGGATAAAATCCAAAGGTACTTTTAGGCTTAGATTTAAGGAAGGTCTCAAAATCAAGGTTAAGGTTATTGCTTAAG
>JANRMJ010000079.1:60278456-60290664 GCA_025584955.1 Alethe diademata
CTGTCAGGGTCTGTTTTGGTATCACTTGCCTAAGTTCAGAGAGCATGTGACAGTCATTCTTTCTGCCTCCTTAGAGGCTTAACTGAAAAATTAGTCTCAGCTAACTATATTGTTTGCCCTATACAAGCAGAATTGTAATGGAAGCAGCACAATACTTTTTGCACTTTTAGTAATAAAAAAGTGCAATGACTTCATATTTGTTCATATTCTTCTTTTCTAATTTGGAAGATAAAGTGTCCTTCTCAAATAAAGGAATCTATGTTTAAGCCAAAATCAGTAAAGTGGAGTGATCAGCTGACCAGTATACAAAAGTATCATTTGATCAAAACTTAACAGCCTTTGTACTATGTCACAAAATCACATCCATTTATATGCCATTTCTTTTGTTTTAGTAGGCTAACTAGCTAAAGGGCCAGATGCTAGGAAACCTGGTGTCTGCTGAACCATAATCCACATGAACAGGAAATAAGTCAGAATGTTGTGCTTCTCTAGCAGATCCCAGTCTAGCATGGTATCTGATGGTGTACTTTAAGGCCAAACACAGTCCTTCTGGAGTAAACAAAGTACAGTTAAATGCATTAACTGCTCTACTGAGCCTGGAAGGGACAAAGTTGGCAGCTGCCACAGAGAACTTTCTGGCATGTAGAACTCTCTCTTAGTCTTAGCACCCTTGGTCTTTGAGACGTCCTGGGCAGGCTAACACACCTCAGCATGGAAGTGAGGTGAAGCATTGCCTTCTTCACATCCTTCCCTGTCTTCCCATGGTGGTCCCAGGGATATCAGGGAGGACAGTGGGGAACAGCACTGAACCACAGGTTCCAAGCCAAATACAAGATAGCAAAAGCTCATGCTACTAAGAAGTGAGAGAAGAGCTGAGAACAGGACATGGGAGGAGCAGGTGAATACTGCTGCTTTTTTATTTGTTTGTTTGTTTTTCAAATGAGGAAGGTCTATTGAGAAGTGTCAACTTCTAGGGAAAGGTGAGATGGGTGGATAGGGAAACATGTATCTCTATGCTCTGAAAGAACTGTTCTTTTATAGTAGGCAGTGGAAGGAAAACTGTGCAGGGCTGTAAAACTTTCTTGGCAGCAAGCCTGAAAAACAGCGTGTTTTTGTGTGAGCACAGGTCAATTTGTTCCACCTACTGGGCTCAGAGGTCCACCACACTGGACATAGAGCTCTGCCCCACTGCAGATCTACCCCACAGCTATGCTGCACCAAGCAGTGATCTCCACCAATTTAAGACCACCCATGCTGCATGCTCTGAACTAGCAGCAAGGGGTAGTTTGCCTCCTCTGTGTACTCAGTCCAGCTGGTATTGAGTTAGTTTTCTTCATAGCAGCCCATTTGGTGCTGTGTTTCACATTTGTGTTGAAAATAGTTAACAACAAAATCCACAAAGTTTTAGCTATTGTTGGATAGTGCTTGCTCATCATCCATTTCTCACTCTGTTTTCCAGGGCATAGTCCAGGATGGGGAGAGCTGGCACAGTTGACCTGAACTGACTGGAGTGATACGTCATAATACATAGCATCATGCTCTGCCAGAAAACCAGGGGAGGCAAGTTTTGTTGTAAGTAGGCACTTTTTAAGGTAGGCTTAAAGGGAAGGGAGCTTAGCTGCTACCTGGGATCAGCCCACCAAACCACAAAAGCAGGAGGTATTGGCTGTTGGGTGTGTTTGCCAGCAGCAGAGTGCCTCTTGCAGAGGCATATATTAACAGCTGTGCCTGAGCAGTCTCTGTGGAAACAAAGCAGGAGGATGGAAGTGTGCAGCACACAGAATTGAGCTGCTCACACCTAGGACACAGGAGTACATCTGGAGAAGGACAGTGCAGCAATTTCTCACCCATTAGTAGCTCACCAAGTGGTTGTCATGTAAGCGTAGGTCTGGTATAGTATGTGACGTGTCACATAGATGCTAAAAAGCTAGACTGTGAGCCAGCTACCTAAAGCTCTGCTGACATCTGGTGCTGAACAGAAAACGAGTTTTTCAGTGCAATAAGGTTCTCCACTTTGAAACACTGTCTTATGGGATAGGGGGTGCATTTCTTCAGCCTGTCTCCCAAAACAGCAGTCTTCCACACAGCAGTGTTCCTGCTTAGCATACTCACATGTCTCAGTCTCAGTTCAGACAAAGACTCTTTAGGAATATTTGAAATTAACAATGAAGTAGAAACTGAAAGCCACATATTAATTAGTGGGAAGATCACACTTTTGTCAAGATTTGAATCCCTCATAGAGCATGGATTTGAGTTTTTAGTCAATGATCACCTTAATTGGAGTAGACTTTTGTGTCTTGCAATACACTTCTTGACAGAATTTATTAAAACAATAAAATATTTAGACATTTCTTCAAATTTGGTGTGGTTTAGCCTTCAGGTTTATTTAAAAAGGAGTCTAAATTTGAGTACAGAATCTTCTGTGGATTTGAAATCCAAGATTTCTTTCAACTGACCTTAAATTATTTTTCATAAAATTTGTCTTTTTCACTGAGAAACCTGCTCTTGGCAGTATTAGAAAATTTGTCCCAATTTTGTCTATCCGTAGCAAACCTTTGCTTGTAATACAGTGTCCTGTAAAGAAAATGTTAAAAAGAACAGTCTTTTTCGTTATGCAAGGAGTTAGTGTAGGAAACAGCACAGTTTTCGTTTGTACTGGTCCTGTAAATTTTCAGGGGGCATGAAATTGGTAAAATGTATCAGTTATCAAAAAGCACTGCTGGAATGTTTCCATGCTCGAAGAAAACCGGGGGTTTTTTTCCCTTTCTGAGGAAAAAAAAAAAAAAGGGTTAGCTATCTGCTTTCAAGTCATTGAAGCCTAATGTGTAACAAAACCAGGATGTGTTACCACTCAGGATGAAATAATATTAATTGATATGAAATATTCAGAAACAAAAGTTAGCACCATTTCTATGTAGGTAACCTATGCCACATAATACAAACATGTTAAGTGGACTGGATAGATATAATCTATCTGGATTTTAAAGTGCTTGTGAGAGCCTTGCATGGAAAATCTTTCAGGAAGATTCATAGGCATAGAAAGGAAAAAGGAAGTGCTGTTACAGATAAAACTGGTTAGGAAAAGCTGTGAGACTGAGCAGCCAGCCCTCAACATGGCAAAGCATATCATATATTCAGACATGGTCCACAACATGGAGAAGTTAATTAGGTCATGATAATTGCGGCTGAATTAAGTCTGAATCATTGCTTTGAAGTGCAAATGAACAACTGGAAAATATTCTCCCCTAAAGTATATTGCTATTGCTGTAGATAAAAAAAATGAGCTTCAAGACAACTTAAAAATAAAGCCATCGTTTGATTTATTAAGCCAAATCTTACAAATGGGTCTTTTCACCTTGTGCCCAGTTTTTATCACCACTTAGCTCAAATGGCAGAATCCAGGCTCCTCCCATACACTCAAACTCACTGAAGTCTTGTTCACAAGCCACTATTGAAGAACTCCCTTCATTCCTATATGTTCATGACTGAAAGGTTTCTTAATTGCAGAAACAGATGCAAAATAATCTGGTAACTTCATAATTAACTGTGCTCTCAAAATGCTTATCTTTCTGCCATGTCACCCTGCCTGTCTGCAGCAGGGACTCTAGTCTTCCCCACGCACAGCTGAATTTCCCTCTAGGACAAAAGAAATCCATATGAGCTCACAGAGAGGGTTTTGCAGCACAGCCCCAGGCTGTACCCACAAAGTCAAAAAGCCACCACTGAAAGCATCAAGTTATTTGAACACTTTCCTAAGTAGAAAAAATTTAGGGATATCCCTGCCTGCAATGATGTATTGTTGCCAAAGTAGTCATTCCTTTCAAGCCTTTCAAGACACTTTAAGTTCCAACATAACTGACTGTATCTGTTCACAAAGGAGGACAAAATTGAATTAGACAGTTGAAGAGCAGAATTAAGAACAAGGGGAAGGTGTCACCAGGATCAGAGAGAAGCTCCAGACCCTGACTGCTGGCCTGATGTACACACAGCATCTGTTCTGGATGCACCTGTAAAGAAGAAAATTTCCATTCCCTGGAAGTCTTAAGACAATGGAAATTTGCTGTAATATATCTGAGGAGGTGTGATCAAAAATCCCATTCCAAACAGAAAAATGTAAATTTATAGAGAAAAAGATATGAAGGCAGCAGAACTTGCTTGATTACAGCTTTAGTACTACTATAAAATACAAGCTATATTTGAAAAGCGTATATGAGAAAAAGCTAATATAATGGTTATTCTTTTAAAATGACATAAAGAGACATAAGAATTTAGCCATATCCGTTTCCTTAAAATAAAACCTACAGTAAAGGAAGAAGGAAACTTTTTTAGTAACAGAGGGGTCTATTTCCGCTAAGACTCTTGCCTTCACAATTGCAAATGAGTTGTTTGTGTGGAAATAGTAGTTTAGAAGAACAATTTAGTTTTGTAATAACCCGCATGATTATGATGAGTCAGTGAAAGCCCCCATTTTCACATCTTCCTTCTGTCACTGAAAAAACAAGTTTGTTTTCATATTGCGAGAATGCTCCAGCAAGCTCCGGAATTTGCTAGTATTGTTGGCATGTATAAATAGAGCGTTTTTTTATGTGCCACAGGGAATCTGCAGCTGCTTGCTGAATACAGACAGAAGGCAAATGTTTTTTTGCTCTTGTTACAGACCTGTGTGCTTGTCCTCCAAGCTTCTCTGAATGAATTTCATTGGAGCCAAGCCCTCACTAGGTGCATTATGATTGCATAAAAAGGAGGATGCCTGCTTGGAGTATTTTCTGAAGTTGCTTCATGTTAATGACTGCTGTGCTTTGAGATTGAGTGAGAAATACAGGCACTTTCCACCTTATGCACAATAGCTCATTTTGCAAACAGTCCTTCAAAAACTCAGCTTTGACTTACCCAGTGGAAGAATGTGTTCAGTTCCCTTGAATCATATTTAAACTTTGAAAATTCTCTCTTTATTCACATACCACTTGAACTGCTGAAAAAAACTACTTAGTTTTACTCCTCCAGCTTTGACTTATAAACATCCAATTTTCCTTTGCATTGTGATGCTGTCCCTCCACACTACCCTCTCCTTGAGCGGTAAAAGAGGACTTAAGAATTACACCCTAAATGCCTTACTTCAGACATGAGTCATTGCTTCAGTGTTGCATGAATACACCTATTCTTAGACTTAAAATAGCAAAGAGGACAAGTTGCTTGAGTCACCATGCCTTGAATTGTCTGAAACTGAAGATTATCAAGAATAAAGTAACATATTGCATTTCAACGAGGCAAAAAGTGAATTGTGTTTAGATGTCTATAGTTGACATTAGGAAGTATCTTATCAGCTGTACTTTTGCTAATCAACAACTGATGGGAAACGTGTCCCAGTTTTACATTTTGTCTAAAAATTATGCTGTAAAACAAAAATATATGTATATATCCTTTACAGCTTAAATTAATTCAGAGGATTATACACTGTCGGTAAAATGCGAGCAAGATACATTACTCCAAAGCCTATCAGAACATCAATAACCTGCTCCCATACACTTTTTAACATGGTAAGAAAAAAAATAACTGGATGTAAAGAATCACAGAATGGTTGAGGTTGAAAGAGATCTCTGGAGGTCACCTGGTCCAACCTCCCTTCTCAGTCAGGACTACCTAAAACAAGTGAACCAGGATTATGCCCAGATGTCTTTTCAATTTCTCCAAGCAAGGAAAGTTCACAACCAACTCATTAACCTCCTTTGCTGCAAGCGAACATGGCTAGCTCATGGTCAACTTAGAGTCCACTAGAACAATTTCTGAAAGGGTTATATATCTGAAAGAAGTCCATACAGCAGCGGGAAAAATGTTGGGAGATTTATTTAACTTTAGCACTGTAGTGTATTATGCCTATATTCATGGTTAATGCTTAGTTTTGTCCCCTATGCTGCTTAGTACTAATGCCAGAGATTACTATGGCCTTGTGTTAACTCCCTACACCTGTGACTAGCAAGTCATTTTCCAGCTAATGTTTCCTTATTTACTTGTATTAGTGATTAATATGTACTAGTTGATATCTTAGTTTTGATAACAGGGATTGTGTGTCAGAGCAAAGAATGATAAGAGAAGTACATCATGACTTGATGACCTATTTGAGATAGTCACAAGGAGAAAGGTTCATCAGGAGATCTGGAACCATATTCAAGGAAGTCTGTGGAAATTATTAGCGTATATGCGTGTATTCAAAAATGTGATGAATATGTACTGGTTTCAGGAATATAACCAGGTTTGATAGGTTTCTTAGCATGCATACTTTGAGGAAGATTCCCTGTGCATCCAGCAGTGCTAATAAAGTAATGTTGACTTTCTAACCTAACAAATTAGTTAGAGAGTTTATTTTCCGATTTTCAGTGAGAACCCCCAAATCCTTTTATGCTAAGGTTTTTTTTGTCTGGGTGGACCTCAGCATGTGCTGGTTCCTGGGATTCTTCCTTCCTAGATACAGAACTTTGTCCTTCCCTGCTTTGAAGTTATGAGCCCATTTCTTCTACTTGTCAGGGACCCTCAGAGAGGCAGAACAACCCTCTCGTGTATCAGCTCTCTTCCCAGTTTTGTACCATCATCAAATTTGCTGAGGGCACACTCTGCCCCAACATGCAGATCGTATGAAAATGGACAGGACTGGTTCCAGACGTACCTCTGGGATGAAGCATTAGTTATTGGCCTCCAACTAGACTCTGTGACTGATCACTAACCTCCAAGCCTGCCTATTCAGTCAATTCTCAGTCTCAGACTCGATGAGGTTGGCTCATCCAGGCCATAATTTATGAGCTTCTCTGTGGACATGTTATAGGAGNNNCAGTGTTGAAAACATTACTAGTCAAGCTAGAAAACAACAACTGCTCTTCCCTTGTCTACCAAGTCAGCCAACTCGTTTTGGAAGGTTATCAGATCAGTAAAGATGATTTGGTGAATCCATGCTGACCACTCACAATGCTTTTTGTATTTAAACTAGTAATTTGGCCTTTAGAATATTATTATTCTCTGTTGTTCTTTTCTGCTTGTTAGTAGTACTGCAATAAGGATGAAGAAAAAAACTGTGCTTTGTATTTTCCTGTTGTAAATTGTGTGCTCAGTTGCAATTGCTAAAAACTTTTGATATTGTAACAGAAACCTCATCTAGGAAGGGCTCAAATCAAAGTATGACATATCACTAGTATTGTCCAGTCCCTCTTACACAATAAGATATAGCAATTACAATCACATCATGTGAACTGGGACTTCTGCATCCACTTTCAAGTCTATGTAAAGATCCTCTTGATCTGTCAGGATTTTTCATATGCTCATGCTGAACTTTTCTACGGGTTTTTTCAGTCATGATTCTCATGTTTATTTCAAAGAAGTCTGGAAAATGAGCAGCAAAACTCCAATGGCTCCAGCAGGACAGGAGATTTTCCAGCTCTTTGCTTCTGTGCGTGGAAGGCGTTTTGCTGCTGAGAACAAACATGGATTTTAAGCTATCTTGGGCACAGAGCAATCCTTTGTGACATTTTAGCTGAATTTTTAAGCTATGTATTAATGTCTTCCTCTTTTGTCACAAACTGTCGTATTACCTAAAAAAGTTCCGTGTATAAGTATGAAGCTCCTCGCCTATGCCTCAGCCGCTGCTGAGAAAAATTCCAACTATTTTGCTCGAAAGCATTCACATGAATCTGGTCTACTAAAAAGAAGAGCTTGAGCCTTGTTTGCTTTGCTTTCATTAACACAGTGCAAAATACTATTTTTGTGGGGGTTTTTCTTCTCCTGGGCATCCATGTGAGGCCAATTTTAAACCCATGCACAACCTTAAGCCAGAGTGGTGTTTTTAAGCAGTAGAGATTCAGCACTTTTCTCTGTGAGGTTGTAAAATTGAGTAAGACTGCATGTAAGTCAGCATGCTAAAGACTCAAAATTTTGTTTCTGTCTTGGCCACCATTAGAAATTTGACCTTGAGTCTACAGCTTAACTGTGTGTAGGCTTCTTGGCACCAGAATGGCTTAGCACAGTGGGACTGTATCTCAGAAGGGAACTCCATGCACTGTTATAAATTTCCACACATTTTTATATTTTGCTAGAGTTTCCAGGGTCACCTTGTCTGATAGAAGTAATCACAGAACTATAAAACTAAATACCCTCTTACTGCACAGAGATGAGGTGCAAGAGTAGCAGGCATATTGTTCTCAATAGTTTTCGTAGCGATCATATAAAAGGTCGTAGCCTCACACTTCTAGAAAAAACCTCCAAAAGAAACGTGCATTAAGGGTGTTCACTAGGACTTTGTTTTGTATTAGGTAGGGTGAGAAAGGATCCAAGAATACCGTAAGAAAACTTCCCATTTCAACTGTAATGAAACTTCCCATTTTGACTGTAGCAATTCTTTGTTACTGACTTGCATCCTGGCTCAGACTAGCAAACTGTCCCCTGGTGTCCCAGTCAGTCCTTCCCACTTGCATCTCCTGCTCACTCATAATCAATGCAAACGTGGGTACATCTACAGCATAAACTCGAAGCAAACATGTAGCAATGCAGACATCCAAGCATTTTTATCTGAAAAAAGGGGATAATTCCTGAAAACTGCTTTCTTCCTGGGCTGAAAGGGGGACTTAAAGCTCAGCAAGTATTTACTCAGATCCCTTCCAACACCTGCATCTGGATTCTGAAAAAAGCGCCCAAATCCAAGAGACTTCATCTGCATGAGGTTAAAAAATGAGAGGAATAGAGTATTCATTTTGGACCTCAAGAGAGGGCAAGAGTCCTGCCTGAGTAGGTCCTGGTGGTATGTGAAGCTGCCACACTGTTAACCCTTGCAGCTAAGTTCTCAGAGCAGAATTAGGTGAAGTCAGGACACTATGATCTTGCAGTGGCAGGTAATTCTGAGACACTAGGCTGATTTAATGCACCTTGCCTTATTAAAAAGGTCATGATATTATGACTCAGGCATGATATTCAGTTCTACTGGGAGGCTTTTGTTCAGCTAGTTGCTGTTCTGCATCATCTAATTTATTTCTGCTTCTGTGCAATAGATTATTTTAACTGCAAGCCACATGATTGAAGATAGATTTCACTCAAACCAGGAGCTCCTCTGTCAGCTGTGTGACCAGACCAGCTACTGAGCTGTGTGGACATAAGAGCTCTGGAAGTGGTGGTAGCTATTTAGCCAGCACTGGTTTATCATCCCAAATATTTAACCCAAGTAAACCTCACAGCTGTAGTTTTACAGGATCCAGGCATATTTTCCCACTTGCCACTTAAGAACCACTTAAACCACTACCCCTTGTTTTATGGCTCTTGCAGTTCTCAGAAACATAAAGCTGTCCTTATGAGACTCTGCATAACCATGAGTTTAATCATCTGAACCTGCTATGCACTGGACTTCTGTGTAATAGCTGTTTATGGAAAAGATTATTACCAGGAAGCCAGGTCTTAATGCCTGCTTTTCAGCTTTGCCCCAAGCTTGGCATCTGTTGCCTCTGCCCCACATTGAATGACACAATTGAATGAACTGCTGAAAGCATTACATGTCCTGAGCTGGGAATAGAGTTTGGCTTGCTAGACAGCCTGCCCAATGGTCACTGCACCCCTTCCACCATGACAAGAACCAGTGGGAGACATACCCTAGATATGGATGTGGAGGAGGCAGTGTTCAGAAAAACTGGGAAGAATAATTCTCTGGAGAGAAGTAAAACAGAGAAAAACCATTACCTACCAGCACCTTAATGCAATTTTAAATAGCATTTGAGATTATATTTGAGATTTTGTGCTTGTAGAAGGAATGTGAGCCAAGTACCACATGCACCTGGAAATGAATCCAGAACCTCTGGCCCTGAAATTATGTGTTTCAAAGGACTAATCAATGCTTCCACCTACCTCACAGTATATCACTGATGTTCACACACGTTTGCTTCAAAAAGTAACAGATGAGGCCCATTAAAATCAGAAGGGAAGCCAAGATGTTCCCACACCTGATGGTCCTGCAGAAAAGCATGGGGTTCTTTCCAACTATCTAACTTCCCATGTCTTTATTTTTAAGAAAATCAAGTATTACACTAGAGTACTTGTGAAGCCACCATTCCAAGGAGAAAGTATGCTGTCTGCAGAAGAGGAAGCAGGTCGAACAATTAATGCAGGTCTGTACAGCATCTCTACCCCAAAAGGCTACTATTCTGGCAGGCCATGTAGGAGATGCTTGCTAATTCTTTATCCTAGCTCTTCATAAAATGCAAAATCAGCGAAAAGAACCAAAACAAATACTGTTCACAGTAAATCTGAACAAACTATAATTTTCACACCTCTTGGTACAAGCTGAAAGATGAAAGGAAGGCTACAGGTTGTTGTTCATATCAAAAATTGGCTTGAGATGGGGAATAAAATGTTTCCTGTCTCTGGTGTGGGAAATATTAAGTAAGAACACAGCCACCATGCTGTTCCCTTCCAACTGGACTATTTCCTTATGCTCAACTTTAAGACTGATACCATATTCCCCTGTGCTCCATACCTACTAAGTGAATTGCCAGAGCTGGGAATAAAGTTTTTCCTTGCAGATGAGCTCATTTTATTATAGAAAGCTCCCTTCATGCATGCAAGCCTGGCTTTCTGCCAGAGAGGTTTTCACCAGACGGTTTTCACCAGATATCCCTTCCATGTTTCTTGAATTTGGGACAAGTTGGAAAATTCATTTGCCTCATAGATCTTTCTCTTGTGTCACTCACAGGAACAGTTGTGCTCTTCTATCATAGTGTACCTCCACCTGTGTAAAGTTCTTACAAGTTTCTGTTTGTGATGCATTGTCAGAGCAGCAGGAGGACAAGCTCTGCTGTCATTCCAGAGCTCTCTGACATGTCAGAGGCCTCACACTGAGTCCTTCAACCAAAAATTGGTTAACCACCTTCCAGTATTCTTCCTAGCTGCTTGTTACCACTTCAAGATATGTGCTGTAGGCCCTTTGGACATTGCTATTTTTCCTTCTTTGAACCTAAGCATTATCACTAATATTGTCGCACTGAAATAGTTAATAATTACCATTTGTTTAATTTAGCTCCCTAGCAGATGCCTTAGCAAACCAGTTAACCACATTTAGATGATGCTACGTAACTGCAACAAGTAATTAGATTGTCTGTTCACTGTAGGGCCAAGAACTTTTAGGAATTAGAGACAGCTCAGGGTCACCACGGTGACAACCTGTGTCTTGAGGACAGGATACATTGCTCTGGATTACTTGGAATTTAAAATTCTAGTTACATCAAATGCATGTGGCTCTCATACATGATTAATGATTGTAGTAGGCTTAATCCCAATGCCACAGCTACAACTGCTTGCAAAGCAGAGCCCAAAAGTGTTGAATTTCCCTGCTAATAGGCAAGAAGCTAAGACCGGTTAATTTGATTTATAAGCATGCTTAGTTCAGACTTTAAGTTATTAAGCAAGCACTCACCAACAGGGTATGCAATGCAAAGAATTGAAATTCAAACAATGTTTGGAAGATCAGAAGTTGTTTCCAGTCTAGCATTACTGAATTCTTGAAGTCACCAAACACTTCCAGCTTTAAAGGAATTATTTTCTCTCTGAGATTGAAAGCACGGACCCAACTCAATCTGAAGGTCACTGCAGTCTTTCTGATTACAAGCAAGTTTTGTTCTCTGCCAGCTCACTTCTGCCCCAGAAAGTAGGGGCTGTGCAGAACCCCAAACCATGGGTTCTGGCCTTTTCCCCAGGAAATGAACAGTTCTCTTTTCCAAGCAGAAGCTGAACTTCAGAAAGGCAGCAAATGAGTTGGTCCATTGAAAAAAAGAATTCTATGGAAGGAAGAGTTGAGACCTGTTAACAGCTTATTTCTTCTCATGCAATCACCAAGCTTATCACATCAAGTAGGTATTTTAGATGCACTCAACATTGGACGTATTTTTAAAATTTTTAAATTTTTAAAATTTTTAAAACAAGTCCTCCTTTAAGAGTGTGAGGGCAGATGAGTTTTGTTGTGGAGTACGGATAACTTGACCCTGAGCTCACCTGAAATTTTGTCCCTTTTCTACCTCAATGCATTTTGCCCATTGTAGTCTTTCACTTTGCTGTCCTCAGGAATTTTCAGTGATTAATTTCTGGATGCAAGAGTCACTTTGCAAGGGCTTTTTGGAAACAAAACAAGCAAGTTTTGGAGTGGAGCAAGCGTCTGTTCTACTAGAGTGTTTTGATGCCTTTTTGTTTCTTT
>JANRMJ010000079.1:60333415-60346898 GCA_025584955.1 Alethe diademata
TTTTCCTTTTCCTTTTCCTTTTCCTTTTCCTTTTCCTTTTCCTTTTCCTTTTTTTTTTTCTTTTTTTCCCTAATGAAGGAGAAATAAACATAGCATTGTTTAAGGGTCAGTTTTAAGTAAGGGGTCTTTTCTGAACTAGTAAAATGTATGTCCCATTTTCCTATGTAACACAAATTAGGTGGTTGGTTTCCAGGTTCTGGAAAGCAGATTCCATTAAATGTCTAACCAGTGTACTTATATGTAGATAAATAATGAAATATGAGAATAGAAAAGGTTTATTTTTATTCTGAATGACAAATAAATTTACCATCAATGCCTGAAAAGCTAATTAACAAGATGGATTCCAGAGGTCACAACTGAGCCTACAAACTGTACCAGCCCTTGGTCTGTGTTAGAAGGGGACCAGGTAGGTGAAGAGGAAATAGCTTCAGCATATCAGTCTTGGGCATAACTACCAATGTGTGAAGCAAAGATGAGAAGAAATCAAATCAATCATTCAGATTCCTGTTTACATGTCTGCGTGTAATACTGGCTGGTCATACTGGGTTGAATGTGGACACAGACATGTCCGAGTCAGAGTGGCTGCAAGTGAAAAGTGCTTCCAGCAAACCCAGGGGCAGCATTTGACTTCCTGCAGTCAGAAGTCCTGAAAACATTTTGGATACCTCAGCTTCAGAAGGTAAAACTAAACTCAGTTTTAACACTGCTTGTGTTTGAGGCCACAGCAACAGCAGGAAGTAATGGATAGACAGGAATTAACATAATTGGTGACTTAATCCTTCCGAAAGGAAGTTGAATCTCAACAAAGGGATGTGTATACAGAGGTCCACTTGGCAGATAAACAGGATTTATTGCAATGCATGTTTACTGATATTTGGTCTGCCTCCAATGTTTAACGATTTATGTTTGTTATTTGGTATCCAAGATTTCCTTGGCTGAGTCTTTTTCTTCTTTTCCTTTAACTAAACATGATTTCATTCTCTAGGAATAGAATCTTAATAAGAATAATAAAAATATCTTAGTAAATAAACACTTGTCTGTTGTCACCCCCACCTTCCCCGCCCCCTGCTTCCAGTTATTCTGATGTGTAATACTGTAGAACTTTTAGAAACCATCCTTAATAATTTCCTTGGCCACGGGATTGCAGCACAACGCTCAAGCCTAAGGCTGTCTATTTCTACGAGTTCACCAGCACATGGAGGGAAGAATCAGGAACACCAAACCCTCTGAAGAGCCCCACATCCAAATGAAGGGCTCTCAACAGCTCCTTCTTTTTATTTGCAGACTCAGTTCTGAAGCCAAGTGTAAATTCTGATTTCAGGTTTATTAATAAATGAGATTTCTGATGGGTACATCTTGACATCAGCATTCAAAACCAATTGAGGTGTTTACTTTTGCTGAAAGCAGCAGGAAATAAATATTCAAGCGAAAGAAAGGACTTTTTTTGAGCTATCAAGAACGAAATCAAGTAGTATGCAGCAGCTATTAGACTAAGAGAATGAGTTTTCCAAATTCACACCAGACTATATAAAAGAAAGTAACTGGGTACTAGGAACAAGTCATCATGTATTTTAGGTAGAAAGGGTGAGGAGAACAATAATTTTCATTACAATTAGTTAAAATACTATTTATTTGCAAAATTATCTTACTGTTCTCAGTTGAAAACAACTAAAGTTACCTTTCTCTAAGAGATAATGCTATTTTTATTGACTGATGTATTAAAATAGAATCAGAATCTTAGAATGGACTGGGTTGAAAGGAGCCTTAAAGATCACCTAGTTCCAACTCCTTGCCAACGGCAGGGACATCTTCCACTAGACCAGCTCCAAGCCAAATCCAGCCTGGACTTGAACACTTCCAGGGAGAGTTCTTCCCAGTTTATTGTCTCATGACAATTTTAAGGCATAGTTCAGGAATTTTTATGGGCTAGAACAGTATGGTTGTATTTAAAACAAATGGGTTTTGTGTATGTATCTAAGTTTTGTGTGAAGGAAAAAAAAATCACCCTAATTTGATAGAAAATGAATATTCAATCACTGGAAGCATTTGTCAAAACATTTCAGTACAGGGATCACTGTGGAGAATTCGAGCATCAGAAATCAGTACCCATAATACAAACTAGTAATAGTAGTTTGGAAATATTGCTAGTGAAAAATATTACATGTCAAAGGTAAAATAAGACACAGACGAATATTTGTTTTGGCAAAAATGTTTTCCATTTTTATGTGTTCTCTTCCAAGCAAGAAAATCCTACTTTTTAAAAAAATTCCTGATATGAAGAAAAATTTCCATTGTCAAATAGGTATTTGTCTTTCCATTTTAGCTTTCAATTACATCTAAAATATTTAATTTGAAATACTGAGTCAAATATTCAAATGTTCTTTGAAGTAATAAAATGTTTCATTTCAGTGAATTTTGGAAAACAGTTTTAGAGTGTATTGGCATCTGGAAAATGTCTACTTTTTTCAGTTTTGTCCTAATTTGAAAGAACAATTCTTGTAGTATTGGAAATTTCTGAAGAGTAAAAATGCCCTTGTATAACATGATCAACATTTTTATTTCCTCCCAGCTCCAGAAGTCTGTTTCTTTTTTGTGAAGCACAAGCCTAGAAGAGATTTTCATGACATTCAACTACTGAAGGCAAACCTAACATTTTGATTTCAGACGCTTGATCCTGTAGTTCCAATAAACCTAAACCTTGTTTGACATTAGGGCTGAAACTAGAATTTCAGAAAACGTTCATTTCTGTTTAGGCACTTAAATAACAGATGGGTTTTAAGAGAAAATGTGACAGTGATTTAACAATCATGTCTGACTTTAACAAAACGTTTTACTAAAACCACTAATAGTTGCATTTGTTTCAAAAACCTAGTTGTAGACTATTTATAGCCTTGGTGGAGTTTTAACAGACTCCCAGATGAAAACTGAATCATGAAACATAAAGTACTAAAAATTTAGGAGCTGAATAAGCAACCAAAATATGTACTTGGCAGCAAAGATGTCTGGAATTTTATTGTTTTGTTTTTCACTTCTCTTTTTCTCTGCTGCATCTATCTATGATGGGAGATGAGATGACAAAATCATTATAGAAATACACAGTCTGACCAGGGTAACACACAGCCAAACTCTCAGCTTCCTCCTTTCCCTCTCTGGGTGCTGGTCACACAACCACTTCAGCTGTGATCATTGGGTTAGTAATTTTAAAATGAAGGAGGCTACAGATGCTGAAAATTCCCTAGGAATGGGAAATACAGGGGCTGGGATTTCTTCCTCTGTGTGTATGTGTGTTTACATGCAGAATAGGCATATTCTTTCTTATGGTTTCGTCCCCTCTGCTGGGTCCCTATAATTAATTTTGCAAATTAATGTGCGCCAGATAACTTTAAAGTATATCACTTGCACTTCTATATTAAGTGGCATTTCCTAGCATTTTAGCATAACTCATACATTTTCATTCATTCTCTTTCGCACCCTCACTTCTTCCCTCAAAGGGTACAGCCCTTTTCTTTATTAGGACAACTCTTCACCCTTCTTAGACAAAGACAACTGCATTATTCTTGAAAATATTTGTCACTCTGACTGTGCCTGTGTATTATTTACTCAACAATATGAACACAGATTCTGCTGCTATGTTATATCTGGCACAGGCATAAACCAGTAATTGCATGAAAAACTTATTGTGGAATTGTTAAGAACGTCTGTGCTGTGGTTGGTTCAAAGAGATAGGCAAAATAGTAGGCAAATTAGGGGCTGGGAAAAAATGCAGGAATTTTTTCCCTTCTGTGTCACAAATAGCCAATCATATTTATCAGTTCCAGCCTTCCAAAAGTCCTTTTATGGTATCTCCTGTTCATCTTTGTCATGCACACATTCTCCTGCTGAGGCTTCCTAGTATTCTTCTCGCTCTTTGAGTGCTCCTGAAAGTGATTACTGCTACCAAAGATTGTTCAGTATGAGAAAATTCAAGCTGAATGACAGTGCTGAGAAAGGCTGGTCATAGACTGTACGGTCATAGAGAGGTCTGTGAGCTACTAATTAAACACACTAAAAGTGTCAGATTAATTTTGCTAGTTCACAGTGCTGATTCTTGAGACTGGCAGTGTCCTTATGAATATCTTCCTTTATTTCTCCTGTCATTTCAGGAGTGCACCCTCAGCAAGTTCACAGACAACACCAAGCTGAGAGGGAGTGTTCATCTGCTAGAGAGCAGGAAGGCTCTGCAGAGGGATCTGGATAGGCTGGATTGTTGGCCTGAGGCCAGCTGGATGAAGTTCAACAAGGCTGAGTGCTGGGTGCTGTGCTTGGATCACAACAATCCCTGGCAGTTCTACAAGCTGTGACAGTGGCTGGAAGGCTGCCTGGGGAAAAGGGCCTGGGGGTGCTGGTGAGCAGTAGCTGAACATGAGCCAGCCATGGTGGCCCAGGTAGCCCAGGTGGCCAAGAAGGCCAATGGTATACTGGCCTGAATCAGCAAGAGTGTGTCCAGCAGGACCAGGGCAGTGACTGTCTCCCTGTACTCAGGACTGGTGAGGTCACATCTTGAGGGCTGGGTTTGGTTCTGGGCCCCTCAGTTCAGGCCACTGAGGTGCTGAAGTGAGTCCAGAGAAGGGCAATGAAGCTGGACAAGGACCTGGAGCATCTGGAGCACAAAGAAGGGTCTGATGAAGAGTGACTGAGGAAATTTGGATTATTTCTCCTAAAGAAAAGGAGGGTCAGGAGGGCCTTATCACCCTGTACAAGAACCAGAAAGGAGATTGTAGCCAGGTGAGGATCAGCCTCTTCTCCCAGGCAACAAGTGACCTGGTAAGAGGAAACAGCCTCAAGCTGTGCCAGGAAGGTTTAGATTGCATATAAGGAAATTTTTTTTTACAGAATGGGTTGTCAGACATAGAAACAAGCTCCCCAGGGAAGTGATGGAGTGACCATTCCTGGAAATGTTCAAAATATGTGTGGCTATGGCACTTGAGATATGGTTTAATAGTGAACATATGGTGGTGATGCTGACTTAACAGCAGGACTTAAGGTTCTTAAAGGTCTTTTGCAATCCTGATGAGTCTATTCCATGGTGTAGAGTACTTTCTCAATAACAGGTGAAAACTGACACTGAATCTTATTTCATTTGTTAGTCAGGCAGCAGGTATGAAGATGCCAGGACACAACCTATTGAGAAACATACAGGAAGAAATGTCCAACATAATAGAGGCAGATTTTGCTGTCTGCCTCTATTGCAAAGTCTTGAAGGTTGTAGATATGAATGTAGAGTTAACTTTTTAATGTCCTGGAATGTGCTCTAATAATTGGTTTTTTTTTTTTCTCTTGAGGATGAAGCTAGTGTAGTCATGATAGGGAAAAAAAATTAAAGCCACCAAAAAACCCTCAAAAGCAGCAAGTTTGTATAGTGATGTAGTGAAGAATGGAATAAATGGAATAGGAAGCTAAGAAATACATATAATTTCTGAGTTTAAAAATCATTAAGGTTTTACTGAAAAATGGTAAACATTCATCAATCTGAAAGGATGGTTGATTGCCTAAAGTACAGTAAGTAGAATCTTTCTTTCAGCCTTCAAACGCTTACAATTTCAATAGCATACATTTCTGCAAAAATGTTTCTGCAAAACTCTGCAAAGTTTTGTGCATTAGCTACTCTGGATGTTAGCTTTTCTACCACGAGGTTGAACCTGTGCTGTAAACTCATTTTGGAATAGGTCAAAAACCTGAACACCTACTGGAACTTTTAGCAGACTGTATTTATAGAAAGGATGGGCAAATACTCAGTTTACAAAGAGATGTGATATTATTTCTGCTCACCTATGTTTTATTTCCGTCTGATACACAGAGGCTCATCACATTATATAGAATCCTAGAATCATACACTCATAGAATAGAATATACTAACTTTGAAGGGACTCATCACAATAATCTAATCCAACTTCTGGGCCTGCACCGGACACACCAAGAATCATGGCATGGGCCTGAGAGCCTTGTCTAAACACTTTTTGAATCCTGTCAGACTTGCTGATGTAATCACTTCCCTAGGGAGTCTGTAGTACAAGTAATAAATAATTAAATGGGTACTCCTAGACCGAAGTAGAAATGTTTACCTGACTGTTCTAGATGAAGGGAATTTGGAAATTTAGAAAAGGAATGCTTCCAACTACATAAGAAAGTCTCCAAATATATAATGCAAAAATTTCATATTTTGCATTAAAAAAAAAGTACATGTCTGTGTAGAAGCTCAGTTTCACAAGGTCTGTTCTACCTAGGTTTGCAGGCAGATTTTTGTGTTTGTGGTACACCAATAAGAAAGAAAGAATCTGCAGTTCAGCTTGTAGCTTCATATCTGAAATCTCTAATATATGATCAAATGTTTTGGGATGAAGGTCAACAAGAAATACTCACATTATTAATTGTATACTTTTACTTCACAAGAGTTTCAGTTTTTGTCAGTGTATTTTTGTATTTCACTTTTATATTTTTATAAATCTGAAACATTATCAAAGCAAGGAGGTAAGACAGAAATATTTGTCCTTTGGACATTTTTCATCAGCTTTAATTTTCTTTCTGATTCATGTGTTCAGCCTGTACAGCCTCACCTTCCTAGGTATTTTTGTTCTCTGAAATGAACATTGCTGACTGCGTAAGTGATATGCAGATTGTAAACTCTTTATGTATTACAATGCTTTGATCACCAACCCTGTCATTTCCACAGGCAGATACTTGTGATGTCAAAAGTGATGACAAGACTTACTGACAATGTCTGCAACAAGCTTATTGTCTAAGACAAATGGTCAGTTTGGGAAAGATAAATAATATTTTTTTTCTGAATTACCTTTGTTTTAGTAGGCAGTACTCCTTTTACTGACTTTTTCATGATGAACAAAATAATGTGTTTTAATTTTTTAAAATTTCCCAGATCTTTTTTCCTAATTGATTTTGTAAAGCAGCTGCTTTGTCTGCTTCATATCTATGCATCCATTCAATGGCTTTTCATGTTTTCTCAAGGTTTGAGCACCTTTTTATATTTTCTCTTTGTTGTCCTCAGCTTGGCCTGCTTTAAACTGGACGCCTAGGGAAAAAAGTGCTGCATAAGCAGCTTTTTTTAGCATTCAGATCCTTATCGTATATCCTCTTTAGAACTTCATTTTATATTTGTCTTCAGCAGGAAACAGTAATAGATTTGGTAAGTATATTTTTATGACATCTCTTTATTGCACATATCTAACAGTTGCATGTCATACTTCAGTTACTTTGGAGAGCATGTGTAGTAGTCTGCTATATGTTAGGGAACAAATATTGGTCTAAGAGTCTTTGCTCTTACCAGTGGGATTAGTAACATTAGTAAGGCAGAAAATGCCTCTGTTTGTAAGCACGTTTCAAATTCAAAAGGTGTGATAAATATTACATATTTAATAAAAATCCCAAGCGTCCCAGGATTCTTTTCTGTCTGTAGCTGTTTTTAACAGTAGTTTTTGAGCATTTTGACATAAGCAGGACTAGTATTTATCAACAATTCAGATTCAGAAAATCTTCAATTTAATGAGAAATCACATATAGTGAGCAAAAGGACATGGAGAAATTTGTAGTCTTCCATATAATTATCTGATCCATACATAAATATTCACCCTCTTTCCATTCTTAGTTATATTACTTAAACACACACATACATGCACACTATGGAATTAATTCAGTAGCTTTCTATGAGAATATGCAACAGCAATTAAGCCTGCATGAGCAACCTATGTATTTCACTGAACTACAATTTTCATTATTTTCTATTTCTCTTCAAACAAATAAACTGGCACTTCATTTCACAGTAAGACACAAAGAGCTCTCTTGTATTGTGCCCACTGTCCTGACACTATTTCTGTACTATTATTCAGAAGTCATATCACTCCTGTGTTCCACTTTCAGTAAAAGCTTTGTCTACTTGTTTGGTGACTAATAAAAATTGAAAAAGTCTATTATCTGCCCAATTCAGACTTTCTGTTGCTGTCAGAACATTTAACATGAGGAAGATTCAACACGACAGAATAAAAAATATCTGAGGAAAGATAAGGACAGGATCCTCCATTAAGTTTAGCCTTGCAGACAGCATTTTTTCCTCCCTTGAAGAACACTTTTTTTTGGGTTATAATATGTATTTTAAACATCATCAAACACTTGAGATTGGATTTGGGTTTCTGAGTGTGAATATCTATTGGATAATATTCAAATTGATAAATTTAACATAAATCTGAAGTACTGATATCTCATCATTATGGAGAGCATTTTTTATTTGGATCTACATTAGCAAAAAAATGTGGTATTCCAAAATATGTTTTGAAAATAATACTATACATAGAAGTACACTTTTGTATGATAAATATTTTGTACTATTGGATGGACTTTAAAGATTGTTTTTATGGATGATAGAATCCTATTTCTATGATTGTTTTTAGGCGTGATAGAATCCTATTTCTGTTTCTGTGCAAAATTGCACCTTTTTCCAGACATCTTTTATTTTAGTAACTATTACTCTAAAGTTGTATAATGTCTGTCAAGCAATTTTTTGATGCAAAAAGTCATTCCCAGTAGAACAAAACATCAAATATCTCTGCTTTTCTTTGGCTGTCATCATTATTATACCATATTGGAGTGGAACTGTTATTGTATGTAAGTTCCTGGGTTTAGCCAGTCTTCCCAAGGGAACAAACATCATGACCACATTATCTGCATGGGTACGAAAGTCTTTCTGCTAGCCTATCTTAATAATGAAAATGCTGGCCAATTTCATCCAGATGTAGCAGAGAGAAAGGAAGTCCTCAAATATTTCCTATACATAAAAAAAGTAAAAAAGGTAGTCAAAGAGAGAAGAGAGACTCTAGAGAAGAGATAAAACAAAAAAATTTAGTGTATTAAACAGAACACCAAGTGTTCAGGAGTAGTACGATGGAAATCTGAGTGTAAAAGTTCATTTGAATGTGGAATTTTTTTTTTTCCCCTTTGGCTACACTAGCAGTGTGGCCAAACGTTCAATCAAATGGCCAAAGCTTTCATTATGCACACATGTATGCATGTATGTATGTATGTATGTATGTACAAAGAAATTGGGAGTTTCTCCTGAAGAAATTAGAACAGTGTTGACTTTTGTGAGCACAGCAGGTATACAGACATTTGAAGGCAGTTTTATTCTTGTGGAACTGTTAGGTTGCCTAGTCACGGCATCTTAGGGTTTGTGCATGGCAAAAAACTCAACAGCCTCCAGCTCCAAAATTCTTTCGTCATGCTGTGGTCTGAAAAAAACATCAGGCTTTTTACAAAGGCCCATGCTCATGAATTAAAAAAGGATTGCTTATCTAAAAAGAAAGATTTCAATTTAAAGAATTAAATTTCAAGAAAATTTATGAATGTGATAAAAGACTATGCTAGGCAATCTAGTGTGGCAGAAGAATAGTTTATTTCTGAAATAAAACTTGGCAAAGACATATACTGGAGGTCCAGTAGTAGTAGGATTGCATGAGGCTCTAAAATAGACAAGGATAGAATAGTTCAGTTGGAGGGGACCTATAGTAACAATGTACTCCAAGTGCTTGATAAATTCTGAGCTGACCAAAAATTAAAGCATGGCATTAAAGATACTATCCAAATGCCCCTTAAACACTGACAGGCTAGAGGCATCAACCACCTCCATAGGAAGCCTGTCTGCACACACTCTACAGATCACACTTTAGATGCATCTAGCATTTAATGTTTACATTATGGCTGGACTAGATTTTCTTCCCTTTTTCTTTCCAGCCCTGATTTTTTTTCTCCAATGGTTTATTTTTTTATCTTTTTTCCCCTGAAGCAGGAAGTGACAGAGATCCTGCCACTCTCCTGACATATTTTTCCAGTGCCAGGTGGCTGGCACTTCTAGGAAATGGCGGCTGCATTAATGGTTGATTTTGCCTAATTTCACTTTCCAACCACTTGTTATTATTACGAACTTCACTGAAAGACTGAAAAACTCCACAGATCAATGGTCTTTCCCATGTCTGACTTATCAAGTTACTTCTAAACACCTTTTAGAGAAACCAAGTAGACTAAATTTTGATTTCCTAACACACTCCAGCCCAGCAGTTGCACCATACACATGAGCTGTGACTGGCTAACATTTGCCCATTCAGAACTAAATTTTATTTAATCTAAAGATTTTATTAACAGAAGTAATAGAGTATCTCTCCTGTAGTCATGAACGGCTTAAAATTCTTTAACTACCTCCTATTTCACTAAGCATTTGCTCATGTTAAAAAAAAACAAACATAAAAAATCAGTTTTGAAGGAGCAGGTAGTAGAATAAATTCTTAGTTAAACATATTTAAAAGAGTTTACTGAAAAAAATAATGGTTTTCATCTTAATTTTCAGGGGGATCAGCTTATCCAATACAAGGTAAAAACAAAAAGTAAAGAAAAAGTAATTGTACCTAGAGGACCCATTAAAGAATAGAAGGGGAAAAACAAGCCATGATAAAGATCCAAGCCTTAAGTTATACTTTGATTTTCAGATTCATGAGGCTCATTCAGAAGATCTTTCTTTTGTAAGGGTTAGGGTTAGGGTTAGGGTTAGGGTTAGGGTTAGTAGAACCTGGGATAAACACCTGAAAGGCATGAAGACTCGCAGTGGTGTCTCAACATTAATTTTTTTTCGTGTATAAAAGTCCTCCTATTTGCTAAGGTGAGCACAACCTTAAAGCAAGTCATCTGCTAGAGGGCAAAATAATAATAATAATAATTACCTACACTGTCTATATTAGATGCTGACTCTTTTCTGAAGCAGAATACATTATCCAGGAGACCTCTTTCCTGAATCAGGAGGGTTGGAAAATAAAATTTGGACAGCTTCAAATAATAATACAGTACAGGGGTTTTAAAACCTCTGTTAAATGGCTAACCTAACAGAAATATGAACAATGTAAAAAATCAATTAAGTGTAATTGAGGTACATATTCTTCAGTTACGGCAGTCTATTTTTATACAGGGCTCATAAAGTGTATAAATTTCCCTCTGTTTGGGTACAGAAAAGTTGATTTGGTTTGGTTTTGTTTGTTTGTTTGTTTGTTTTGTTTTGTAGTTGTTTTTTGTTTAGTTTTTTTTCTTTCTTTTTTGTCTGAGCTTTTGTGGTTTTGTTTGTTTGTTTGTTTATTGGGGGCTGGGGGTTGAGTGGTTGGTTTTTTGTGGTTTTTTTGGCAGCACTTTAAAAATTATTCGATTCTTATAGTTCCACCTAGGCTTTTCACAACAATACTTATTCTTACAGACTGTTTGCTTCTCTGAAACTGAAGAAGCTGGAAATGAAAAGGAAATATATGAGCCAGATAGTCAGACGCCTGAACATCAGAATTCGCATGGCTGCAAATGCACATGAAATGGTTTAAAACACTATTCAAAAATGCCACCCATGGCATATGACTATCCCTAGATAATGCACAACTAGAACTCTGACATGGTTGTGGGGTCTCTCCCCACAGTGCTCAGATTCACTCCTCTTGCTTGGTTTATTCAATTAGCTCTGCTGGGAAATTGCAAAATGCAATGAGGAAGCCCTGAACAGCCATCTGAAGGAACATGTCAGGGAGAGGTTCAGATATGTAATTTCAGCTCTTTCCTGTGTCAATTCATAGCATCCAGAGGGAAGCTGCTTTATAATGAAAGAGAACCTAGAAATGTTTTCCTCTTCTTCATTCTGAAAAGCGTCAGTTGTTTGTTTTCTTGCCTGTTTAATGCTCAATAGCTAAATCCTTGTTGTATCAGGCAATAAGACCCAAGTATCTCTTTTCTTATTCAGAAAATGACTGAAAAAATATCCATGACTTTTCACTCTCCTAGGCTTTTCAGTGCCCCGAACAAAATAGGAACTTGGCATGAGTCTGGACTTCAATGCATGGCATTATCTTCATATCTGTCAGGCCCAATAAGAGTTTCTGTCACATTCAGATTCAGAAAGCAATGGCAGAGTGGAAGTGGGGGCACAGAGGAACCTGTGGGCTCTAATTTTCCTGTGCAAAACAAGAAATGGCAAAAGGGAAATGGTACAGCTGTCTAGAAATGCTTACATAAAGGTACTTGTTGTTGCCAGAATTGTTAATGGAGAAAGTCCAGGCAAAAATATCTGACTTCACAAGACTTCAAGTGATAAACCTCTGAGATTATCTGGACGTAGACATGACTGCAATCTTTCATCCCAGGGGTTTTGTTTGGCTGTTTTGGACAATTCCTCATTTCCTGCCTTGGCTGTTGTGGACCACCTTCTGAGACATTTATATTGCTTGACTCATCTAGCCACCATTAAATGACTATATCAGTGGATAAGGGAAGGCCTGTGGATCTCACTAAACATCTCTAAGACTTTGATATACTCCCCTACAACATTCCTATCTCTTTGCTGAAAGATACGGGTTTGGTGTGGAATCAGAGTGTCTTGGTTTGATGTTTGTTGAGGAAGGCAGGAACTTCCCTTGGAATGAAAACCTCCTCCCTCTGAATTATTATAGCTTTGAAATTAAGAGGGTTTTAGACAAAGATATTGGAAAAGCAATAATAGCTCTTTACTAGTATGAATGTTTACAGCAAGACAGACGAACAACAACAATGGCAGCAGCAGCAAACAAAGAACCAGAAAACCCAATGAAGTATCTTCCCGCTCTCTAAGTACTTTCCCCTCGGCGCAGTTCCCATCACAGCCAGCAGGGGCGCCGCTGGCTCCTGGTGGGCAGAGGGGGTGCGATGATTCCCCCGTGGCTGCATGGGGCACTGTGGTGCCTGCTCAGCTGTGCCTCCCTCACGCGGTAATGGCGGGCAGGCTGGATGACTAGCTGGGCTGCACCAGGAACCTCAGGGCAGCGGCTGGCACAGCAGTGGCAGGCACGGCCCCTGCAGTGGCAAACAAAATGCAAGA
This sequence comes from Alethe diademata, assembly GCA_025584955.1. Taxonomy (NCBI): domain Eukaryota; kingdom Metazoa; phylum Chordata; class Aves; order Passeriformes; family Muscicapidae; genus Alethe; species Alethe diademata. Next base: position 60,346,329 of record JANRMJ010000079.1, read on the forward strand.
GGGAGTTCTACAGGCTTAGCAGGAGCTGTGGCCACCGGCTGGACACAGGTGCTGAGTTGGAGCGCGGCGATAAAGCCCGAGGCAGTGGCACAAAGGAGCCGTGCTGGGCACTGGCAGCCAGGCTTCTCTGTAGTCACTGCGACACACAGCTGGGGAGATGCACCCTCTGGTAAGAGGCAGGAGACTCGGGTTTTTCCCAGGTTTTCCTCTGAAGCACCCCAACGGGTGGTGAGAGTCCTTTCCAGTAAGATTGGGTGTTAGTAAGGTTGCAGTACTTTTATGAGCAGAGGCTCACCCTCAGTAAGGAAGAAGCTGTACAGGGCTGGGCTCTGCAGTGACAGTGGATTCTCCCTGTGGTAAGCAAGAGTTTGACTATCCTTCTCTGATCCCAAGGGCCAGAGAGGGAGAAAAGAACCCAGTCAAAATCTTGTGGTATCTCTGCCCTTCCAGAGAGAAAACCCCTCAGGTAGGAGAGTAACCAGCTGCACCCTTCTCCTTCTTCCTCCTTCCAGCCACATCTTTTGTTCTGTATTGGTAGTTATTGCCTCTTACTAACAAATGGGACAAAAT
>JANRMJ010000079.1:60507426-60525906 GCA_025584955.1 Alethe diademata
TAGTCTACAGTTCTTGTAGTCTTGTAGTGTACAGACTACAATTTTTCAAGCCAGAACTCTGAACTGAGACAGGAATCTAAGGTTGAGAATACAAGACTAATTATTATTTTATCCTTTTCCTGATACAATTTAAAATGCTGACACTGTCAATAAACAGGCTAGTCAAATATTTTCTTCATCAAAGCACATGGCACATTTATTCCTTTTTGCTTTAACTAAAAGAGTTGAGTGCTCCCATGAAATGGATTTTGCTTCATGTTAGAAAGATTGTTTTAAAAGTATATTCAAAACTTACCTACTAAGAAGAGTGAGTATGACTGTGCTCTCTTTAAAATACTGCTTGCTTACTACACAACCTTGTTCAAATAGCACATTGTAAAGCAAAACAAATAAAAGTATTCCACTGATATTAGTTTTCAAAAGAAAGTTACCTTTCTTTCATACCAAAAAACATACCTGAGAATGGCCACAGTTGTTGGAGTAGTAGCCATAAATGTAAAAACAACAGCAAAAAAGAAGAAGGTCAAGAATAAAGGTAAAAATTTGCATTGTGTTGGACATTTCCCAGCGACAGCTTCATGAAGAAAGTCTTCTAAACCATTTTCTCTTTTTGGTTTCCCAATACAAGAACAGTTGTGGTATGTCTACAAATAATTTGTAGGACAAAATTTAGCTCCAAGAATGACACAAAATTACATTGTTTTGGTACATTTTCATTGTATTTGCATCAGCAAGACAAGAATAAACACTCACTTTACCATATGGGAAACAGTCAATTTCCTGATGAGAAATGACACTAATTTTTAAAACTGGTTTATCAGAACTTGACTGAGCAAAAGGTATTTTTGGCTTTTTGACTTTTTGTATAGAGTAAGCTTTTAGCTACAAGCATGAAAAAAACCTTGCAGATGTCAGAAGAAAACCATATGCAGAGAGGCAAGCTCTGCTCTTAAGACTTAAACAGGAAAGAATAAAAGCAATATAGGACCACTCCTATAAGTGGTGAACAGGTGAACAAATGGAATATGCTCTTCATCTAAATCTACAGAAGTTTGTTTTCAAAGAAAAATATAATGTGTCAGTGAAGTGTGAAGTTTTGACAGCAAAAAGTAGTTAGTCTCCTACATTTTCTTAGGGATAAAACCTCCTCTCATTTTCCAATATGAAAAGTACAAAGGCCTTTCGTAGGTCAGCTTGCCTTTTGGATTTCCCTACACTGCTCTCACATCCCCACTCAAGAGTTTATTGTACTAGTAGAGACAAACACAGAAAGCCCCTCAGTTCCAGGAAGGCTTGATAATAACCTAGGCACTTTCAGGACTTACCGTTCCTGCATCAGGGTCTACTGACATTCAAGTTTTCAAAACTCACAGAAGCAGGTTGTCATTTATACAATAAACATTGCATTTTGCTTAAAGAGCTAAATAAGAACTTCAGGTAATGTCAAGAAAATTGCTGACTTTTCTGATTGTCAATTTTATGTAAAGTACATTTAGATTTAGCTTATTTTCAGCGTTAGAAAGTCTGGTAGAAGTACATTTGCAGAATGGCACCACACAAGTGAGAAACACTGTGGCTAATCAGTAAACCTTTACAATGAAAGAAGGCCCAGAGATGGGAAAGAGTGACATGCACAGAAAGCTCAGAGAACAATGCAGGCTGTGAATGATCAGAACTGTTGCAAAGAAAGCTATACGGAAAAGAAGCAGCTCTGCCACTTCAGTGAATCAACAGTAGTGTAAATGCTTCTCTCTGAGTTCATTAAGAGAGTGGAAACATTTTCCCAAGTTAGCTAGGCCAGCATGAACATGGAGGATGAAGGGCAGGGAATGTGGCTCACCCCAACAGACTATAAAAAGCCAGACAACTACCAGAAATATTTCAGAGAGCAATGGGCTTGATGTGGCTTCAAACCATGTATGCCTTCTCAATAACTGGGGAGGCCCAGCACTGTGACAATGAATATGTTAAGAGACCAGCAGTGGAAGCCATAGTGGTTCCATAAATGAACTGTGTATTGTAACTCCTGGATTTTGCTAAATACAACCTATATTTGTATTGAAAGGAAGGACATTTTGAAATATAGTACATTTTATAGGAAACCAGAAACTATTGTCAGCTACCTTCATTGCATAAAGTACCTTTTTCATGTTGTTAAAATGGTATGAGGCACATCCTGCAAAACAAGGAGAAAAGTACTGGACTTCATCTCTGCCACAAATTGGGTAGTACATGGAGCGCAAACACCTGCAATTAGCATTGCATGGTGCTGTTAAGTTATGTAGAGTGCCTGTTCTGAAAAGCAGAAGTAAACAGGCATTTAATAAAACAACTGAAAAACAGAAGATATGTAAATAAGTAACTCAATATTTATAGTGTAATAGATTTTGAAAAACTCTATTCATGTTATTTATGCACTTAAATGTTTAAAAATAAGCATAGTAGTTAGAGCTCTAGATTTTCCATTTATTTTACATCTAGTTTATTTTCTCTCCAAAGATTATTCCTCCAATTTCCACTCACAAAAGAGATGACAAAATTCTGCATCTCAGCCCAACTCTTATATTATCCTCTCCCTTCCACTTAGGTATTTGACTTTCTTCAATTTATAATTAAAAAAATATATAAGATTAAAAACAATATTTGGAGTTGGTTATTCTACTGATCATACTCCAAGAGGGTTTCGCCCTTTTTTATTTAAGTCCAGTTGCAAAGCCACCGCATTTTTACTATTTTTAACACTGCCATGCCAATCTAAATTGTATAAGCATTCAGACAACTGCACATGTTAAATGCAGAGTTCAATGACACACCCTGAAGGATCTAAAGATTTTCTCTGGCTTTTTAGGGAATAACCAATAACTAACAGAGTTTACTTTAACTCTCGCATACTACATTTACTTTCAATTCAGATATTTACTTCCAATACAGGTCATCATATGGTTTTATTTGAAGTTCTCCCACTGTATTATTAGCATGAAAAATAATTTTGGCTTCTGTGATGACTATCCTAAAGGCATAACACAGTGCTTTAGGAGAGAATAGAAGAGAATAAAAACATCCTTTGATTTTCTAATAGTAGTTCATTAATAAGTAAAGAATTTCCACAGGTTAGAAGTTCAGTCAGCTAAAACTAGATTACTGACAGTGCCAGTAGAGCTTAAATATTGTACTGTAAAATGGAAGTTCCCTATTAATTATCTCAAAGGCATGCTTCTTCATGAGAATTTGAGATGGCAAAAATACTAATAGGAGAAATAGTTTATCTAGGAATTAATTTACATACAATAAAACTTCAAATGGAGTATTAGGAGCCTCGAAATTACATATAAAATCCATTTTGTTGTAGTACAGAAGAATCCCACTAAATTAATTTGTGATTTAAACCTAAGCAAAACAACTTCAATTCTTCTAAGTATGAAGAATGAACTACAGTGCACTATAAGCAAATTCACTAATCAAAGATTTGTACATTCAGTGCCTTGCTGGCTTGTGAGGCATGCAAAACCTAGAAATATTTAATCAATTTGGTGCCATTTGTCCTGTTTACATGTGCAGTGTCTCTTTGTCCTGACCTCCAAAGAGGGACTGAACATTTAGTTATGCACAGCCAGAGAAAAAGATAACAAAAAAATATACCCTTGGCTTTTCTAAAAAATCTAGCAGATGAGGTCATCAATTGCTCTGTATAAACCTCTATAGGAGTTTTTAAACAAGAGTCCCAGAGATATGTGAAAATAAAAAAATGTACAGAAATAGTCACTGCATTTCTCTTCTTTAAGTTTTCAAGGAAGCACTGGGCAATCGAATTTGGCAAAACCAATTCTTTGCCCGTTAGACAAAATAAACCATGTTGGTTCTGCTGAGAGTCTAATTTAGTAATAAACAGTGTTACTAAAAGTAAGATACTGTTTTCATTAACACAAACAAGTGATCCTGTAGTCATATAATTCTGAGACTAGACCTGCAAAAGCTTCCCTCACCTTTCCAGGCTATTTTTCAATAGGAAGATAATGCTTGTCATGAAGGATTTCTTGAAATACTCCACAAAAATCTACATGAAATTTCAAGTCAACTCTCAGAGCAGTCTCATAATTTATTCTAACAGAAGCATTTGTTCACTAGTATAAGCAGGAGACAATACTTGACTCCTTGTTCTTCCACCAGTTTATAAATTTATTATTTTTTAAAGTTACTGCTACAATTTTATTTCTTCATAGAAAACAGTTTAAGAAATGGCACTGTATTAGTGCCACAGACTATTCTGGTGCACATGTCCAGTAAAGTATAATCCAACATGTAACACTGAATAAGGTAGAACTGAGCCATTTTTTATAATGGATGACAAGGGAAGAGATATATTGCAGGACTGGTTAACTTAAATTGCTGTAGATAAGTAGTCTTCAGCACCAGCTAAGCTACATAACTGATAAAAGTTACACAAAACTGTAAAATACAAGTTAGCTGGATTTAACTTATGATGAAAATCAGTTCAGCTCTAACCTTTGCCAGCTGCCTATCACAGGACCTGATATGAAAATATGGATAATTTCATGTACCATTTTCTATACTGTATCTTCAGCATTTTATTGAATACATATTCTTTTGCTCAATATGTAACTATAAGCTTTCTACAACCAAAATCTGAATTCTGATTCACAGTTTTGAATTGTCCAAGTCATCTGTCTACTAGAATTTTTTCAGACACTGAAGCAAAGCCTCATTTTAGTCAGATTTCAACACTGGCCTTTAAATTACTGTCAATTTATACAGCAAGTTGTAAAGATGAAATCAGAAAGAGTGGTAATTTGGGCTTTAAGGATTTTATTTGCTTTCAGTCACCAGTATAGAGAACTTTGTTGATTTGTTTTGCATACAGGTAAATTTCTATCCTCCACTACCTTGCATGGGCATTAGAGGCTACAAAACCGATTCCATCTTCTGCATTTTTATGGTACATATCATGCTATTGTGTTTGTAAAGTGTACCACTCCTCTTCCCCATCTAATTTAGCTTCAAATGCCTTTTTATGCATTGGAGAAGAACAATCAGATTATGCTTTTATATAAGAAAGTGGTACCTAGCCTTTGCATAAAATGGGGGATTTGGGAAAACGATATAAAGGTGTTGGTAAATTATTTACCAACTCACACAGCACACAATTCATGCCTATGATTTTTTCAGATGGCACCTAGAAGTCCCTAAGTACCAGCCTATTATAATTATTTTGAACAGCACCATCTGGCTCTTTGGCAGACTCTCAAACAGCTGGTGTTGCCTCTGGCTCTGTTAATTCATGACAGGGTAACTCCACTTGAGAGAAGACTTTTGGAATAGTTAGTTGCCTTCTTTCCACTTTTAAACAGTGCTGTTGTGTAATATTTGAAATTATGGGAATCGAATAAATAATAATATTAAACCCAAGAGTTCATTAAAATATATTTACCCATTATATGTTTCAGAGACACCTGCAAAAGGTTCATTCCCACATTTAGCGAATAAAAACACCGTGTTTAATATTAGGGCCACTGAATAGGTCCTTATTGTGAACTTCATTATGCCTTTGCAATCCATTTTGCACTTGGAAACCAAGATACCACTTATGACTTGGCCTAGGGCTGCTGCTGGAATTAGTACAAGTCCTAGAGGAAAACAAGACAAGGAGGAGTTACATAAAAATGCAAGACATAATTGTGAAGCAATTAAGAGTGCAATTTATGCTAAGAAAAAAAATCAAAACAGTTACCTGCAAAATGCAGTCCATGTGATATTGTTTTCAAACCATACTACCAGAATCTAACTGCATGAGTAATTTATTCTACTGTTACATCATCTTTAGCCTTTCCAGAGGTTTAACTGCAGAGTGTAATTTATAGTTATCCAAAACCCAACTTCAACACAGCCAAACTGGATGACTTAGGAGCACTATGGAATGGGACAGTGAACACCAGTAGGTGTCTTCATGAAAATAGAACATCCTCTTTCGTTCTTTCAGTGGTTTTTTGACATGTCCATGTTCTTTCTTATACATCTGTTATGAACTTTTTAATAAGGGAACATAACCATTATTATACAAGAGACAGCACAACATGCAAGACACCTACTGAAAGATTTAAAGAAGTCTAGATCAGTGGGGTCTGTTTCGCTGTCATAGTCCATATAGTCCACAATGATTTATCCTCTTTGCACTCGAAATAAATAACTGAGCATTTTGATATGGCTAATCTATAATACAACGCAAAACTCAGTATAACTTACACCAGCTTAAGACAGCTAACTTTAGAGACAGCTCAGGTAGAGTAACAATACTGCCCAGGCGACAGACCTGGGCATTCCACAAACCATAGTCAATGCTAGTTTAAATAGTTTCCATGGTCATTGGTAATGCTTAGACTAATTAGCTCAGTTCAGGTACAGCCACTTTCAACATTACTGCAGGCATTTCTTTAAAGTTGTATATTTAATAAGCACAATCAATATTTTCAACTCAAAGACATTCAAACAAAGTCTATGGACAAAAAAATGCAACACTCAACTTTCCACTTCACTCCTAGTTCTTGGTTAACAACTGAGCATGTATTTCAATGTGTTTTTATGTAAAACTTGCAGATGCTTTGCTTTGATACAATAATACTATCTAGTATTGCCCAGAGAAGTAATTCAGAAGTCTTTCCCAAACACATTTCTGTTGGAGAAAGAGCAGCTCAACTACCATAGTTACATATTGCAGCACTCTACAGCTTAGCAAGACACATTCTAGAAATACTAAACCTGCATATTGCAAGCATCTGTTGATGTTATGGACATTTCTGCCTTGATCTGGTTGCTATTCTTCAGAATTTATTGTGTAAAAGTTAATCATGTGAGCCTACTGAGTACAGCTCTTCCATCAGATGTTTTCTGTTTCTCCAACACTCAATTTTTCATAGCTCTCTCCTGTTCTACCTATTACTTCTGCACATCAGATAATAAAGAGGTGACAGTAAGCCAGCTATAGAACCAGTTATATAACAGACTTGTTAAATATTCTGATTAGCCATTTTATTGCAAACTCATTGTATGCCAGTGTGGAATGAAAGAAAAGAAAGGTAAAGTCAACATCTTATTTGTGATAAGAAGGAATTTTTTTCTAGGTGCCCTTCATCTTGTTTGTTTTAGTAGGGAGTAAGATACTAGTGTTCCTTCAGCCAATTTTAGATAAGGAAAATGGAAGATTTTACACCAAGAATAAGAAAGGAATAAACTACAGTTTCATCAGCACACAAAATCCTCAGTCTACTTTGAATATGAGTATCAAGTCTTCAGAACCTGCGAACAAAAAATAGAGCTATTCCCTTAACAAATTAAGTATTAAAGTACTTAAGGGCAGGCAAGAATAACAAAAATACTGTTCTGATTACTGCATTCCATCTAAATATATTCACAAATATCTCATATAAAAAAGATACTCATTATCTTCCACTGATAATATTAATAAAACGTTCAACAAAATATATTTAAGATTTAAAAATAAAAAGCCATATTACCTCCAAGAGTTGCTGAAAAGCTTGATGACTTTCCAAACTGATTTTCTATAAACTTTGGTAGAAATGTGGCAAATCCAGTGGCAACTAAAGCTTCTGAGGAACTGGCTATTATTAGACTCATAAGCACTGGATTCCTCAACAGTATCTATGGGGAGAAATTATCATAATGCTCTGGAAATTATTGATTGGTTGATTTTGGTACCAACTAAAGTAGAAGTCATTATATTTTAAAAGTAGATACTCTGAAATGGAACTTCAGTAATATGATTTCTAGCAATCTCAATCATCAACAAAATGAATGTGCATTAAATTATCAGTAACATTGAAATCTTCCCTATCACAACATAATAAGCCATTTCTAAAGACCTCTAACATCTGAAAAAGAATTTCATTTCTCAGAATATATTCAGTTTCAGGAAATTTGAGATTTTTCTTACCAGGAGAGCCATAGGAAAGTCTTTAAAACTTTGTCCAATATTGTTCATCTGAACCAGTACCTGACTTCCATCATCATGGGTTTCAGAGATTTTTTCAGCCTGAATTTTTGCAGTTCCTACAAATGGTCATATTAATCAACAATGAAAACACTGAATACCTGCACTCTTAGACAATGTCAAAAATCTACCAAAATTTATGTTTCCTTTAGTTGGGAAAACTATTTCAGATATTATAGGTCTTCTTGCTTGTTTTATTGGTACAGATTTTTAAAGAGATTAGTAATGTACTGTTGAAAGAAGATTTTTGTTGAAAGCATCACACTTCCTTTGCAAGGTCTTGACTACAATAAGATATTATCAGGAACATCCTAAAAACTTCAGAGTATGCTGGAGTACTTTTTTAATTTTTTAAAATCATCCTCACATTCTCCCATTTCCTACTTTATTTTTTTCTTTTCCTCCATCATTTCTCCTTCAATATTAGCATAGTAAGTCTCTTTGGATGCTCATGGAATTTCTACATTGTTCTTTGTGTGTAACACAGAAGCTTTAAATATAGTCCTGGGTGCTTAGCTACAAGCATCTTTCAAACTTTCACCACCAGTCCCCACACTGAGGTATATGTTTCCAGTCCTACTGTACATCATTATAGAGAATCATAGAATCATGGAAAGGTTTGCGTTGAAAGGGGATCTTGAAGATCATCTATTCCCAAGCCCCTGGCCATGGGCAAGACCACAATACACAAGATCCTCCCTCACCTCATTTTAAAGGCTGCATATTGAAGGAGTAACAAACAAACAACAAAAAAAATACTCATCCTCAGATTTTAGTCAAAGACAGTTAACTGAGAAACAAAATCAAAGAGGAAACATTCAGTCCAGTATCTATAACCCGCAAATATAAACAAACGTCTCTTCCAAAGTAGCCAAGTATTGCTACGCCTTTACCTGGTAGGTGCCTTGGAAAGCATGAAAAAGGTATTATAAGAAGCCAAACCGCGAAAAAGCATGCAAGAAATCCTATCCACCATGCTCCAAGCCAACGTGGGTCATCTTGATCCACCTTTGTACTGGAAAAGTAATTCAGAAAAAGCAAGTTTACCTTTCCGATTTTCAGATTTCAGTGAGCTGGAATATTTCCTTTTAATACTTATTTAACAGAAAGCCTTTTAATATTGCTGTTTTCTTAGTTTGACATGTGAAGTTTATTGTTTGCTTGTTTAAACCAACTTCATTGGGCAATTATAAAAATATTGAATTCTACCAAATGTTGCCTTCCATTCATTAGTTACTGTCATTCCAATTTAAAGATTATTCTTTGACTTGGATTTCAAGATTCTGAGGTACTATGAAGATACTGGAAATGCTGGATTTAGAAAGATTCCCCATAATCAATGAGTTATATCAAAACCAATTCAGAAGTTCAGGATGCCATTGCATGGATCTGAAAGCACTAAACCAGAGCAAATAAAAGTGCAAATGAAGTTGCTGGTTTGGACATTAGTACAATTCATAACACTTCTTTTAAAAATGGACAATTATTCAACTGATAGATTTTCTAGCAAGCTCTTCCCTAGGAGTTAAGGAGCAATATCCTAACCCTCATATTCCAACTCGAGGGAACAGTTCCACAAGAAATCAGTAGGTGCAGCTTAACCCCCAATAAATGACTAAGCAAAAGAAAAAACATTTTTTGCTACTGGGGTTTAAAATAGCTAATATTTAAATGCTAGAACTAACTATTTGCACTACAGAGAAACTTTCAAACACAATCAAGTCACTAACTCGGGCAAGTTACTCACCTGAAGCCTAAGTGTAACTTGTTTCCATGCTAATGAAGCTCTTGAAAATACAGTATTTTCTGAAAAAATTTCTCACAGAGAGAAAAGCTGAATATTTTGATAAAAATTATTAGGAAAAGAAAATAGGAAGCAATAAACTAAGTTGTATCTTGCCTTTTGGGGATCTGAATGTCAATATAAACCTTGAGCAGCTGCCCTCCTAAGACATAGCCAATAGCAGGACCCAGCAGAGACATGGCATAGCCAATTCCTAGAAGAGAAAATACATCAAGTTCACCATGACTTCCTTAAATTTTTTGAAAGCTTTCTTTTAATAAAATTCTTAAGTCAACTTCAGACCAAAAGGTTTCTATTAGTCAACCTGTTCTTTCACTGCCACTACTTCAGTTATAGCATATAGAAGACAAAATCTGTACTTATGCCTCAACAAGGAAATTTGCAGCTCTCAGAAGCTTCACATCAGAGGTTCAGCAAAAGGCATTTCAGTGACTGCACCTTTAAGCATTGTTAGATTGCTTTTTTCCCATTTTGTGCCTATCTTTAAAAGGTAATTGGTGAAAAAAAATTCAGTGAAATTATGAACATTGGTTATTAACTGTATTAACCACAATGTTTAAGAACTTGCTTATTTATATTTTTGAATCTTAAGTTGTTTCCTAGATCTTCTAAAACCAGAAGACAGAGTTACATTAAAGTATTACAGGAGTAATATCTGCCTTAAAATACAAGACCAAAGCTCTTAACAGCTCATGACAGTTTTAAAGGAAAAAAACCCAAACAAACAACAAAACAAACAAGCCCCCTGACCCCCTCCCCCCAAAAAAGAAAACACTAACCTAAAAAGTTGCTGGTGTAATCACATCCTGCAAAAAAGTACAAGACTTCTTTGATGTCACAACGTGACACCAGTGTTCCTGGCCTACCAGACAGATTTTTGTTGCAGTTTAGCACTCCTGACAGCAGGAACACTGTCTCTACAGATGAAGTCATGCAATTAATAGCAATTAGATCCATCTTTAATTAGTAAACATGTATTCCTTCTGTTTCCCAAGGTGGAATAATCTGGATTTCTCATTTGTTTCTGAAGTGTATGGATCAAAAGTACTTAATTTCACTTTAGTAAGTAAGAGAAAATGATGGGGGAGTTAGGAGAGTGAGAAGAGTGCAAGAGGTTAAAGCAATGCAAAATGTGATAGTCGAGTAAGTAAAAATAAATATTGAGTAGATATATCCCAGGTTTTCCCACATTTCAGAAATAGTGACATAGTCATAAGAACTTTCTGAGTTAAGTTCATATTCATCCTACAGAACTTCAAACTGAGCTTAGAAAGTGCCTATTTTCTCCCACACACTCAATTTAAATACCATTTGGAACTGTTTAACTTCAGTGACTCTGGTTGTAGATGTCCCAGACCTCATGAAAATACAGCCAGTATAGAAGAGAAAGAAAATACCAACTTCTGAGTTGCAGGCTTTAAGTAAAAAGGTGCTAGCAGCTATTAATGGACAATTTTAGGAGTGCGTCCTGGGTTTATTTTGGTTTTGTGGGTTGTTTTTTTGGGCTTTGTGTTTTTTTCCTGTATTGCGTAAGCCTTCTTGTATAAGGTAAAGAAACACAACATACTTTAACATTTAATGCATTGCATGAAGCAAGAAAAAGCATCAAGGCTTAGTTACCTACCCACTAACTTGCATTGCAATTTTGTTATATTAGGCAGAATACACTGCTCTTCTGAACTCAACTCAATTGCCTGAAGACAATGCATGCATTAGTTTATTGTATTGGTCTTTTTTAAAAGTATGAACGCTGACACCATTCTCTGGAATTTTCAGGTCACTGCTTTTACCCCAATTTTGCAGACAACTCTAATTCTGCTCTATTTATTTTACTGGTTTCAAGGGAGGAGGGAGAGGAGGAAGAAAAAATAGAATATTATCTCTCTCAAAATAAAGAAACAGGAAAAACAAAACCTGTCTTCATCATCTAAGATTTATCACATGAACCTATCCTATTTGTTGGCATCAAATGAAGTAGCTTGCCTAGAAAAACTGTGCAAAAATTGTATGCAAACAGATAATGATTTCAATTTTGCCCCTTAAAATATTGATTTAGTCTGAAAACAGTCCTGGAATCTGAGAAGTTTTGAACTCCTCCTGAAAGTTACAAGTATAGGTATTATGTTTTTAACCTGCTTACATATGTAAGAGGGGAAATAAATATCTTCATACTCATAGAAAACAGACTTAAAGTGCAATGAACTTGGCAATAAAATGGCACACAAGCTAGAGAACGATGACTGAAAAAGAAAAAAACTTAGCTTTTAAACAACCCCAGTGAAGCAATATCTGTACTTCCAGTACAGCCAAGTGCCAAATTTGTATGTGGGTAGAGAACTGGATTGATCACGAGGCACACCAGTGTTTATGCACTGAAGGGACAGCCTAACTATTAGAAGGTAAGTAAATAAAATTATTAAAGGACACAATATGATCTACCTGGAGATCTGACTGACACACAATATTTTTCAACTGTGTAAGTTTTTTGCTACAACTTGTTTGGTTGTTAACAGACCAGCCACATTAACCATTTAACAATTTTCAGTTACTGACATGAAAAAGTGATAGGAGGGGTGCTCAAAGTAGCTTTACCAGGCTCTACAGAATAAAAATTGAAAAGACTAAAGCATTCTTATATCTAAATTGCTGACTAACTGGTGTAGAAATACTTTATGCACATAAGTAATCATTACAAGATTGTTTAATTACAGGAATTCATAGAAACACCTGGAATGCATTGCAGTCTATGATCTATCCAGACAAAGTATTATAAACAGTTTTAAAGTTACCTATATAGAGGGAAGCCTTGTGTTTTGGGACACTATCATCAATAAAAGCTGTCCCCAAAGTATATAGAGGAGTTCCTCCAACTCCCAGCAGCAGCTGTCCGAGGATAAAGACATACAGATACTTGTGAAGTGAAGAGTTTGTGCTGGCACTGCAAGTGGCATTAGCAAAGATGGTTTCTGCAGTTGGGCATGTGTCTGAAAAACAGAGACAATAAGACTTTACAACTCTGTTACCTCATCACAGTCCAACTTGAAGAATAATCTGTACTGAAAGCTAAACTACAAAAGAATGCTGTTATGTCAGGCTCCCATTTTAATTTTCACATTTATTAATATACTCAATATGCCAAGCCTTCTGTGATCGCATATTCCCCAAAAGAAATACTAGCAGGGCTTTTTCTTTTCCTCTCCAGGCAACAGGAATGAAATAGCCTTATAAATATGCTTTGACTTGTTGGAAGTATTATTGACCGGATGTATGAAAAACCAACCAACCTGTCAAATGGTCATTCCACAGGTTATGAAGACTATGTAACAGCCACTTCATTGTATTCTTTTACCTTATAAAAATTCTGAGGAGCACTAACTTCCACTCTAAAGTGACAGAGCAGCCTGAACAACCTGAAGAAATCTGGACCTGATGGAAAGTGCAGTCTGTCATTAGCAAAGAAAATACTCCCTTTACATTCACTATTTTGAGAAGTGTTTGCCTGTGAAAAAGGGAAAAACCTTAAAGACCTACACCACTATCTCTCATAGAACACACACTGCCATGTCTCTAGAAGGAGAAACTAATGTAAAGCCTCTGTACTTGTGCACACACACAAAGAGGAAAGTAGTGGTACAGCAGCGTAAGGTTGTGTCTGCTGCTGTAATATTTGGTACTACAAGGAAGGAACAGAAAAGAGGAACTGGAAACAGAGAGTATTGTGTTGTCTTCTCCTTTCTCTTGCTATCATTGAGCTTTTGGTAGCAGAATACCAAGAGACAAGATATAGGAGAAACATCTCCATGTTTCTCCACGTAAGAGCATAAAACCCTAAGAAGGAGGATAAACGTATCAGTTTGGTAGAAATGAGCTCCACTGAATAAATACATGAAAATGTCTTCCAGGTCAGATAAGTAGACTGATTAATTCACACTATTTCACCACAAAATTATTATAGCCTTTCCTTAGGCCCTTTTACATCTGAGAACACCTTTTACTTATGCAAAGAAGGGGTAAGATGAATCCACACTTGGGCTTACAAAGCAAAGCATAAGGAAGTGCTGGCCACACACCAGGTATTTAAAGAAAACTTATCTTAATCAATACTTTCTGGAGTGCATAACAGGTGATACAGTGCCATTGCACAGAAACAGGTCAACATGTGTGATAAGAAAATCTCACTTCAAAAGAAAGTCTTTAAAGTTTTCCTTCCTTTCAGCTTAGGAAGAATCCTGAGTAATCTGTCCCAATGATGTTACTTTCCGTGTGCCAAGTGAGAACCTATGATTCACATTTGCTGTGACAGACATATTGAGATATGTTTAATTTTTAAAATAAAATCTGTCAATGAAGTTTAAAGGTACACTGCTTATATTATTTGCAGTTTTCACAGTCCTCTGTGCCACCTGATTAAACAAATTAAGTTGATTCTGTTATGGATGCACCAGCAGAGGGAGCCCCTTACTGCACATACAGGAGCCAGCTGGGAAAGTTACCAGATCAAACAGTTAGTTGCATCTGTATTACAAATTTGAGTCTAAAACCTTTCTGGAGAATAGAAAACACATTTTTACAGTGGCTGTAATAAAATAATAGGCAGACTATTGATTAGAAAATCTTTCACTATGAAATTGATTCAACTATTTCTCGGAAGTGGTATTATGAAAAATAAACTATCAAATAGATTTGTATAGTAGGATATGTGTATACTCAGAATAAAAGTAAAGTATTATCTCAAGACAAAGCAGTAAGTTCCAGGAAGTCTGTAAGACTTTTGCAGGAGGCTAGATGTATTTCATATTTCAGACTAGACTTATTAATTAATATGGCAGCCACATTAAATATTGTATTAAACTATACTTTAAAGTTATCTTGCACGAAAAACTCACTGTACTGACATATGACAAACATCAATAATCAAGAAACCAACAAGTAATAAGATCTGTTCCGAAATAAACTAAGTGGTAGATTTTAATATGAAGCATCAAATACAAGCTTAATAAAAAAAAAAATCAGATCTCCATAGGCGACTCACACAAGTAATTAAAAACGAAGGCTTCTGGGGTCTGATGCTAATAAATTCTGCAACTGATTGTATAATTCAAGTGTTTCATCAACCTCAGAACTAGCTAAACCAGACATCCCATAATCCTGTGCTGTGGTTTACTCGACAGTTAAGAGATGCTGTTGCACTGAACCTGAAGATTTATGTTGACTGCCACAGTGCAGACACTCCTTGCAGTCTTAGTAATTTATCTTTGATAATGTTTTGTTTAATTCAGCTTAAGTTCTTAAATGTGCTCACCACAGGAACAGCATAGGCACCTGCATTACAACAGTCAAAATATCAGGCAAGCTGTTAGCTAACAGCGCTATGGTGAAGAAACACATTCCAATTCACAAATTCCCCACTGCTTTTAGATTTCAAAAGTCCATGTAGAACATTGTCCCTAATAAAGGTATCAATAGCTACAGCCATCTTCAATGATGGATGTTGGAAAAACAGTAACATGTTCTTTGGGATTTCAACTAAACTTGTTTGAAAGGAGAAAGATCAGTTGCAATAGTTGGTAATTTGCTCTCCCACACTTGTCTAGTTCCAAATTAAAAAAAAAAATCAAAAGCAGATTTTAACTTTTATATATTAAATTCAGTTTCCCTTTCATCATAGTGAAGTAGAGGGGTCAATACTGAAACCAAAATTAAAGGGAAATGGGACAGTAACAGTGCCAGGAGCAAGTAACCAGCTGTCCCTCTCCCAAGACCTAACAAGTAATTATGTGCTCATAGCCCCCAAAACATTAAAGATGGTTTCTTTTGACCTTGTTCAGTTAAATTCAAATTCAGATCTTCATTTATTAGATAGCAAAAAATAGCCTGCCCAACTTTCTAAGCTAACATCTAGACAGCTTGTAGAAATGAACAAAATGATTACTACTAAAGAAATTAATCTGAGAATCAACAACCTTTCATCATCTTATTTAATAGCTACTAATTTTTTTTACTGAACACGCTAATATGTTTAGCCATTGAAGGCATGATTTTGTTTAAAGACTGTAATAACAAGACAATCTTAAAGGATTAAGTCATCCTGCTTTAAACATATGTGAACATTTCTGATTTATACGTGTCCACCAAACTGAAATACAAATAGTTGACATTAATCACACTGTGCTAAATCTTGTTCTGTGAGAAAAGTTTAAGAACTGAGAGATAGTGATTTAAGTGCTGCTTTGTTCAGTACTGCTTGTTTCCTCTTTATTTCAAATAAATCCACAAGTTAAAATTAACTTCTTTTTTAAAAGAACTTAGAGAAACTTCCTAATGAATTAATCAACATGCCTTTTACAGCTCAAAACAAAGAAATGCAAGAAGTAGTCACCTTTCAGGTAAGATGGTAAGTCTAAGTAAGCTTTACTAAGTAAAGTAAGCTTTAATATTTCTCCTATACTGCTGACCTAATTTGATTCCTAGTCACAAAGAAATGTCAGATAATTCTTTCTTTAAAGTGAATATTAATTGCATTCATCAAGGCAAGAAAAAAAAAGCATCTTACTCAAATGTTGCTTAAGAGTAAGAACTGATACTGACACTCAGACTGCTTCTGAAAAAATAAATTCACTGTGCAGAGTGGCAGCTCTTGAACTTATGGATTTCAAAGAATCAATTTTCAGTTACAGATAGCACCCTATTTTAGGACATTGACAGGGATTAACTGTGTTATACCAAATAAGGAGTTGCACCAAGTTGATACAGAAATTTTAATTTTTATAGTAATTTTCAAAACAACCAGAAGCTTACCTTCAATTTTACCTCCATATTGGTATTTTCCACTACTGAAATGTGGTAAGGAAAATACAAGTGAGCCCACTCCTAGCATAAATGCTGAGAAAGCAAGCCATCGTGGTTTGTGTCCTCTTTCTCCAAAGTAAGATACAAACAGTGACAATATACAAAAAGCAATGTCATAGCTTGCAGAGATTAAGCCAGTGAGAGAACTGTTCAACTCGTAACGCTTCTCAATTGTTGAAATACTGATGTTAATCAGGCCATTTACCACAATACCTACAAAAATAAAAAAAGGAGATAATTAGTCAAAGATACTTTAATTCAATAGAGTTGCAGAGGTAAACTTACCCTTGTGTGACGGAAAGATTA
The DNA here is from genome assembly GCA_025584955.1 of Alethe diademata. Classification (NCBI taxonomy): domain Eukaryota; kingdom Metazoa; phylum Chordata; class Aves; order Passeriformes; family Muscicapidae; genus Alethe; species Alethe diademata. The sequence continues at coordinate 60,524,406 of JANRMJ010000079.1, forward strand.
AAATTAATATATATTTATACACGGCTTCTTTATAAGGTATTAGCTGTAAGATACAAGTACATAGTAGATCAATACAGTGCCAGCTCAGGCAGCTAAATTGCACAGGACCTACATATTTGTCTGAAGCGCAGATTTCAAACAGGATGCATTAAGGTGTCATAAACTACTTGAAAGGTAATTTAGTCAAGGTTATAACTTGCATTAGAATGCATGCTACGACAGAAGCAAGTTCAGGACATAGTTTCCAAATTATTGCAACCAACCAACTCCCTACCAACGCAAAAGGAAGATAGAAGAAGGCTTTTGAATGAACACGCATCCTGTGTAATATAAAAAAGAGCAAAGCTATTTAAAAATTCTTTGTAACGGTTTCAGACCAACCGAGCAAAAAATATTTTCCCCTTGAATCTGTAATTTCCCTGAAGCAGAAGTATCAAACAACCTGGAAAAAAGTTATTGCATAAGCTGACCTACTGAAGTGTAGATGAACCGCAAAAAAATTAACTAAAAGTAGAACTAAGCTACAACTGCCAGTGCATGCTTAAACACGCTATCCATTTTTACAACAGCATTGTTTGTAGACTGACTTGAATCTTCTACCCTGCTTCACATTCTGTTTCTGTGAAAAAAAACCAGGTAGTTAAACTTTCAGGAGTTTGGTTTTAGCAGTCCCAGAATAGGATTCAGTTACAAGATAAATAGCTGTAATTATAATGCTGTCAGATAACTTTATCATAGTCTAATTACATTGTGCCTATAATAAAATATATACCTGAAAAAATATCTGTGAAGCCTTAGAGTCAGAGGTACAAATATGTTTGAGTTCTGTAACCTTACAGATGGCTGATGAGAATCTCCCCTGATACAGGCCCTACAGTTACTCTTACTCTAAAATTAAAACATTATTTTCTATTGTCATTCTAAGAGGAGAACACAAGACTAGTGATGGAAATGTGTTTAAGTTAGTTTTCAATAAGTATTGCACCATCCGTAAGTACAACTACTTGAGCCAAACTTCAACATCGCCTTAGAGCATCTAACATATTAAAAAAATTACTCCAAATAAACCAGCTGTTTTCTAATGGCCAAATTTCAGTTTTCTATATGAAAACACCTCTTGGCACAATCATAGGTCCAATAGCCTACTATGGCCTCTTTATTAAGGCTGAGAATTTCACTTGTCAGTTTAGTCATCACACTTAAGCTCCTATGGGATTGACACAATTATTCAGGTGTCCCTCCAGTGCCATTAGTTACACATTCGGCAACTTTATTTTCCTCTTAAGAAGCATTAACCAGTGAACAATATCAGCATGAAGGAATGAACAAACAATTTTTTCCCCCATCTGCCAGAACTTCAAACATTTACTGAGGCTTTAAAACACTTGCATGAAAATGTGCTACACAGCAAGTGGATTACAGAGGTAGAAGGCATTGTCTTTTACCTGTAGTTTTAGTCACTCCCTTTGATTTACATCCTAAAAGCCATAAAACCTTCCAT
>JANRMJ010000079.1:60625920-60638565 GCA_025584955.1 Alethe diademata
TCGCGAAGCAGCGGCGCCGCCACCGCCGCCGCCACCACCCCACTCCAGCTCCCGCCGCCCCCGGGCCGCCGCCGCGCGGCACGCCGGGAGATGTAGTTCCCCTCCCGGTGCCGGGCCCGGGGCGGGGCGGGGCGGCGGCGCCCAATCGGAGAGGACCACGCGCGCCTCCAAAACAAGTGGCGGCGGCGCGCGAGGGGGCGGCTGGGCGCGTGCGCGCGGCGCTGGGAGGGCCGCGTGAGGAGAGGCGCGCGAGGGGCGGCGGCGGAGCGGGGCTGTGGCACCGGTCGGGCCCGGCCCGGCCCTGACCCCTATGAACCAGTCTGGCCCGGTCTAGACCCGTATGAACCGGCCCGGTCCGGACCTGTATGAATCGGTCTGGCCCGGTCTAGACCTATACGAACCAGTCTGGCCCGGCCCGGCCCGGACCTGTATGAATCGGTCTGGCCCGGTCTAGACCCATACGAACCAGTCTGGCCCGGCCCGGACCCATAGGAAGCAGTCGGGCCCGGTAAGTCCCAGTATTTCCCCGTTCATCCCAGCCTAAACTGAGTCCAGGCCAGTTTATCGCAGTCCATCGGGGTATAACCCAGTCCAGGCCTGTATCAGCCAGTTTACCCAGTATCATAGAGTGCCTGGGTTGGAAGGGATCCACAAAGATCATCAAAGTCCAGCTCCCAGCGCTGCACTGCCCATCCCCAAGAGTAACACCACATGCCCAAGAGCGTTGTCCAAACACTTCTTGATCTCTGTCAGGGTCGGTGCTGTGACCACTTCCCTGGGAAGCCTGTTTCAGTACCCAAACACCCTCTGGGTGAAGAACCTTGTCCTGATATCCAGCCTAAACCTCCCTTGGCTCAGTTTCAGGCTTGAGTCCTGTCACTGGTCATGAGAGTGAAGAGATCAATATCTGCCCCTCCACTTCCCTTTGTGGGCATGTTGAACACCACAATGAGGTCTCCCCTCACTCTCCTCTAGACAGAACAAACCAAGTATGTCCCAGCATATCTCCCTATAACTCCAGTCTAAACCCAGTCCAATCTGTATAACCCAGTCCAGACCAGTATAAAACAATTTGTCCCACTATATTCCAGTGCACTCCAGTATAACCCAGTGGGCTGGGGCCATGCTGCTCCAGCACTATGTGGGTGAGTTGGGCAGAGCCACAGGACCCCCTGCCCTACTCTTAGGGCAGCTCAGAACCAATCTTTTGCTCCCAACAGTTAGATCTTTATCTGTAATTCATTTCTAGAATTGCAAAAAGTCATATTTCTGTGAAAAACATGAGTGTTGCACTGATTTAATTTGCAGGGTTGCTGAAATTAGGATTTTATTTTCAATTCAGATGCTAACTCACGTTCTTCTTATACCCCTTTATTTGGGGAATACCCCTTTACTGCAGTGTGGAGACAAGGTTTAAATCTAGAGTAACTATGTCAGAGACCTTAAAAGTTTTAAGATTGACCTTTGTTATTTACTTACAAATTAATTTAAGTTAGCTTTCCATTACATTTGTCCTTAAGGGGCCAGTATGTCACAGATTTTTGCATGGCTGAAAATGTCTCAGAGGGATGGTGTCTAGGAATTACAGAGACCGTGAGATGAAGTAGGCAGTAGTTAGTCTGGTTCCAGAGAGATCATGTAAATTCTCCTTTCTCTCCTCTCTGGAGTACAGGCAGTACAACTATAATTTGGAACAAATGACTAAATGAGAACCTATTCCTACTTCCAGCATCACTGGAGCAATATGTTACTTAGATATTTGAGAAGAAATTAGCAGAACAGTTAATGTTTACATTGCCATAGTTTGCTCTCAGTATCAGTACTCCATGCTTTATCACAAGTGGTTTGTACTTCTCACAAAGAAACTGTTTCTGTTCAGCAGATTAAGGTGAATTCATTGTATTTGTTTGCTTTTTGTACCTTTGATTTTGGAAGAAAAGTTTCCATCATGAGTATTTAGAAAAGCCCTAAAACCTTGGAAGAATAAAGCACTGCCACAAGCTTGGGCTACATAAATGACTCTAAAAGTTAGAAGTAAACGATCATATTTTTAAGTCATAGTGTTCACTCAGTTTTCAGTTCAGAACACTTTGTGTTAGTTACAGAGGGTATTTTATTTCTTCACCTCTGAACTGCTTCTCAGTTGTGGTTTAGGCTTTTACTGCCATATTAGAAGGATAAGGAATTGGCTGTAAAAATATATAATGGATAATTTTAAGAGGCAATAAAAATAATACTTTTTATACATAAGTATTATCTAAAATAGCAGACCTGAATGTACCTTAACACAGCTTTCTAAACTCTAGGGTATTTTCAATCTTTTTTAATGTTTGTTGGCGATTTAAATCTATGAATGCTACTTTGCTAGTAGTATAAAAATGTCTAAAAAGCCCCGAACATAAAAATCCTAATACAGGATTTCTGTGCGAAATCAATTTCAGGAAAGATCTGCAGAAGAAGCAGTCTTACAATTGCAATCAAAACCCCACAGCATATTTATTACCAAGCTATGAGTGTCTACTAAGCCTCTTTCTTTTAAAGAAATCTGCCACAATGTTATGAAATTTTAGCAAGGGCTGAGGACAAGCCCTTACTGGGGGGGGGGGGATAATCACAGTTTACAGTTTGCTGGGGTCATGCAGAGTTTGGCCTATATATTTAGTTTTACAGTGTGGTTGTCATAGGAACAAACATCTGTGATTTCACAATATGCACCACCGTTACACATGTTGACAGTTTCATTTATGGGCACTAACGTTTGCTTTGTATGTGCAAGCAAAGAAAGCCTTGAGCACAGGAACTAAAAACAGTATTCTGTGTTCTTAAATAAGAATTAAGTAAAGCACACCAGAGTCACCTCTTCCTCATGACTCTGATGTTCTCTAGCATAGGCACAGACAGATCTGGACAAGAGATGCAGCAGATCTGCAATTACCAAACTTGCCTCTGGCCTGAAACTGATCAAGTCCTGCAAGTTTTATTGTATTACCTCCATTGGTGCTTTTTAGCCAGCTCTTATTTGCCAGAATTGAGCTTATGGACTCTGGCTGTAGACAGAAATAATGACCTATGGGCATCAATTGTGTAAAAATGGATCTTAGAGATTATTATGGACTGATTTAAGTGAACATACATGGTAAAACAGGGTGGCTTCACATTTCCCTTTAGGAGAAACTTGATAAATCCCAGCTGTTAAATTCATTAACTAGATTTCAGTAATCTGAAATGTGGGTTTTTATTTTGAAACTTTTTGCCCTTGAAACTTTTGCCTTTATTTATTTTTCCAAATTAACTTTTGAATGAGTCCTTCCTAAACTTAGGAGAGTAAACCAAAGGAATCAATATGTCACAAACTTCTGTTTAAGTGTGGCAAACAGCAGCAGTGGGAGGGCAGTGCTTGTTGAGCAGTGGAACATCTTGTGGTAGTCTAGATTTAAATAATACCGCAAGGCACAGCTGTGGGTAAGAGCTTTCAGTAAACCACCTGATGTAAGTACAGAAAGCAGCCAAGTACCAGGGCACGTGAGTTCTGTGGTCTCCTACCCTGGAGAGCTTGTACACCCTCACCTCTGTTCTGTCCTGCTGTCATTAGGCCTGACACAAGTTATGTTTCCTTGCAAGTCATGCCTCACTGACATCTTGTTCCCACCTACTGATATCTGCCTTAAAACCACAACCTATGCTCAAGTCTGTGGCAATGGGTGCAAGTATCTTTTGAAAAGTAACTGGATGTCTAGGGTTGTCTCAGGAGTGTGGCCTGTAAATGACAAAACAATATGTCAAATTCAGTATAGTGGAAAAAAGGGCAAATGTTTAATGAGAAAATACAGCAATATTTTCATAGTGACTATGAGAAAAAAAGCAAGAACGATAGAATGCAGTAAAAATTAAAGAACAGCAAACTACAGGGAGGAAGTACATTTTTAAGGAAGTTTTTGTAGATGGTGAAAAACTAACTACGAATCGTAGCTGTACACCTGTATTCTCATTTCCCTGTTTCATGTGTGTGTGTTACAGCTGGATGGTAACAAAGTGCATTGTGTAGTCATGATCGGAGTGAAGAGTAGTAGTAATCTGTAGAGTATTATTGCCATTCCTGTAGTACCTATACTTTTTTTAAGAAGGAATACCAACATAGGAATGAGTCTACTAGCTTTGCCAAACCTCTGAGTATAGTGGGTGTGATGAAAATACATAATCTTGTTTAAAAAACGCCGAAGATTTGTGCACTTGCTCTTTCAGTGTGTGTGCTTATCTGTCAGCAAATCTGACCATGAGGTATAGATCTCATCTAAATTGTACATTTATGGAAACAAGCAGCCAGGCAGGGGGACTGTGGTAATGTCCCTGCAGAGGCGTAAGCTGCAGCCTGAAATCAATCGTATTAGGCTCAGTTTCAACATGTCAATCTAGAGAAAGCAAGGTTTCACTGTTTCTGTGGTGTGTGTTTGACTTGGACACAAGCACAGCTCCTGGAGCGGTGGGAACATTTCCATATCATGCAGTCCTGTCAGGCAAACAAATTATCCACAGACTTACATAAGCTGGTCTAGGTATGTGTCATTTCTTACATTTTCTCCATATAGTGCTATTTCTGTCAATTAAATGTCAAAATCGTGACGTTCCTGTAAAAGAGCAGACCAGTATCATTATTGGCAAAGAAAATAGTTTTAACTTTTTAGCTGCTGGTTAATTATTCATACTCCAAAGCAGTCTCAGAATTTTCAAGAACTTTTCTAGCAGCAGTCTGAAACTGCTGGCAATTAAAAACTATCTGTAGGTTACTGGGAGAGAAAATGCAGGGAGGTTTCTTCCTAAATCTCCTGAAATATAGGAGGGGTAAAGAGTTTATATTGACATAGAGGCATTTTACTCAATGTGAACTTCCTTAAGTGAAGATGTTTGAAATGTAGAAAGCAAACAGATGAGGAAGAATAAACAAGGTTGCCATGTGCTTCTGGCAGGCCCACAGTTACCATGACTATTGACAACCTGTGTCGAGGCATGGGGAATATTACTGATCCCCTGTGTTATAGTAGCATTTGTCATCTGGAACAAAAGCTCTCTATTTCCATGTGGAAAAGGTATAGAGGATCAACTAAATGTTTTGGGATTTTTTGGTTTTTGTTTGTTTTTTGGGGGAGGGTGGGGGAGTTGTGTGTGTTTGTGTGTGTGTGTGTGTGTGTGTGTGTGTGTGGTTTTTGTCTGTGTGTGGTTTTATTTTTGTTCTGGGGATATAGAAGTTATATTTTTCTGGAGAGGGCTATATTATCCATGGTTTTGCCTGCAGTCTTGTGCTCAGAAGGTGGGAAGCCCCTTGAGACTGTGTTAATTGCTACTTCAAACAATAAATTCTGCAGCTATATATTACCAGCTAGTTTGTAGATCTTTGAGAAAAGCCTCTGTCCTCATCCAATATGGGTGGGTTTTTTGATGTGGCCAAGAGGAAAGGAGTGAGAGCTGCATAGACTTGATTTGTGAAAACTATTTGAAATTACAAATTCTGCATTTGAGTGGAAATTTACAAAATTCTGAACTCTTCCCATTATGATTAGTTATGCTGAATTTAGTAGCTTATAGGGTTACAGCAAGATAAAATACAGATAGTACTTAGGTTTAGAAATTTGATGAGAAAAATAATCCAGCATTCTATGGAATGCCATTGTCTAAAGTTATCTCATTCTGCACTTAGTTTTTATGATACGGCTGTATTTAGTTTTGCCAAAATAATTGCTGGCTTTCTGCACTGGTCAGTTAACTAAGTAACAAAGATTTTGACAAAAGTCATGAAAGAATGATACAAAAGCAGGCATACAACAGCCAAAATAATCTGTACTGTTATCAGTACTCCAGAGATACTTGTAAGTAATTGCAGTCTCGTCCTTCAGTACTACAGAAAAATTGCTAAATTATGATTACTAACTTAAGTTTTAAAACAGTAATATTGTCTAGACTATTAATTTCTATTATTAAATTTCATTATTTTAAAGAGCGGTCTGTCAATAATAATTTAAAAAATCTGCTTCAAATTGAAAAGCCAATCCAATTTATAGATACACTTCTTAAAATACATAATTTTGAACAACATTAAACAATTTTGGCTGCTGGCACAACTGTTGTTCCACTAAAAATACTTTGTTATTGTTTACTGAAATAAGTTTTTAATCCTCATGTAAGTTATGAGAAGAGTAAATGCCATGTTGATTGTAAAACCTGACTTAGCTCCCAACACCGCTGTTTTGTAGTCTTCTGTTGTTTACAGCCTTCTGTGTAACAATAGTACACTAGGGATATTTCAAAGGAAATCAATGGATACATTTTTATGAAGGTTGTAAATATATTTCCCCAAAGTTTTTGCAGTCACTGTGTCTACTCTTGGGGTGAAGTCCACTGGTTTTTGAACACCTCACAGAGGCAATACATATATGGAGGTCCTCAGGATAATCATGGCATTGATTTAATTGAAGCATAAATTTGACAGATTTGAGTCTAGAACATTCTTAGCTCTGCTGTGGCTGTGTCATTCCCCACAGTTATAACAGAGACTCCAATTATTAATATAGCATTTGTGCAGATCTGTGTAGATATGAATACACTTCTGCTCTCAGCCTAATCATCCATCACCAAAACCCATGTGCTGCTAGGGAAATCTAGGGAAACATACAAAATCAACAGTTTTATTTCTAATTAGATTTGGTGTTACCTTTTTAAAGTAAGCCCTTATTCTTTGAGAATGAGTTCTAATATGAATGTGGAAGATGTAAGAGGCAATTGACCCCTTGAACAGTTGGACTCCAATGATAGGCCTAAAAAAAATTCTTTGTTTCTTATACATCATGAATTGCAGAAATCTTAGTTATCTGTTAGCTTGGACATTAACATAGATAGAGATATATGTATGTTTGTGTGTATAATCCAATGGTGGAGCGTCCATTTATGTCAGATGAAGTAAGATTAATTTTATCTTGGGTAAAATTCAGTAAGAAAATAATTGAAAAAATAAATATTAATGATGTTACCTAAAAACCAAATAACAGGTGTGATGGTGCATTCCCCCTGCTCCTTTCCAGGCTGCAGTGTGAGAAATGCTTGTTCATGACAACAGGATGACAGCTACTGTCATCAGTTTAAATTGTGGAAATAAGAGCAATTTTCTCTTTATCATTTTCTAAAAAAAAGTGTTATTATTTGTAACATGCACAAGAGATGAAAAATAATCCATGGAAAATCACTCAATTTTAATGCTTAATGGACCAAAGTCTGCTTTTAGTTATGCCAGTGTAAGCCAGTTGGCTGAATTGGAGCTCTCGCAGTTTAACAGAACAAAATCTGTCTGTAAATGTACCTCTTTAATAAATGAGCCAAGTGGCTCACAAAGATGACCTTTATAATGGCAAATTCAGTTATGCCAGCTTCTTTTGCTTGTATTGTACACTAAATAGCAAAACATAATATTTCTTATTTAGAGGGTGTTTTAATGCACCCCGTTTAAGAAGCTGGTATTACTTTACATCGACACTGTGGGAGAATTTGCCAGAGATGACAGTGAGGTTCCAAAGCAATTACATCCAAAGATTTGACTTCGTCGTGGTATCGGATGTGCCTGTAGCATAAGAGGACGAATTTTACATATCTGTGAGAAACCAGTGTAGTTTATGATCGTTGCTCTGCAGTACTTGAGTTTGTCCACTCTGGCTCACGTTGAGCCACCTGCAGATGCACCTTAAGCCCTAATGGAGACCGCCTTTCTCTGTCGAAGGCGGTGACTGGCGCTCGCAAATGTCCGCAAGAACAGGAGAGCGGGCGCTTCATTTCATATTGCTGAAGTTCCTCAATTTCAGATCCGAACTAAGATACTTCACAAGCGGCATGAGCACCCCGTGTCCGTGGTCTCGGCGAAACAGCGTTTTCCCTCAGGGGAGCACCTCCAGCACGGAGGATTGACCCCGCCGCATCCGCTGGGAAGTGCGGGCTCCCGGCGGACGCGCCATCTACCGCGGCGGGCGTCGCGCCCGGGCCGGCCATGGCTGGGACCGACCTGCCTGGCTCCGTCGCTGCCGGGAGCGCCCTACCTGCGGCGGGGCGGTGCAGGAAGGGGGGGATCGTGGCGACAGACCCCGGTGTCGGTGTCGCGGCTGGCAGTGGGAGGGTAGGTCGGCTAGCAGTCGGCAGTGCGGCGCGCCTTTCTCCCGTGAGTTCCACCTGCGCCGCGTTCGCCTGGGCACGGGGGCTGCGGGTAGGGGAGGAGCAGGAGGTACTTTGAGTTGCGGTGATTCTCCCAAGCCCCTCGGCGGTGCCGGTGCCGCGCCTTGGCCGGACGCTCTCCCGGCCGCGCTCGGCGCTGCCTGTGCCTGGGCACACGTGCGGCGGCGGCGGCGCCGCTCCCCTTCGCGCTGCCCGAGGCGCGGCGCTTCCCGCGGATGCCTCGGGGCGGTTCCCGGACGCCCGGGGTCTGCTTAGCACCGCCCGGGGCCTCGGCCGTGCGGGTGCCAGGAGGAGCTCTTCCCTTGCGGACTGCGGCGGCTGCGGCGCTGGGAGGCGGGGATAGCCCCATCCCGCCCTCCCCGTCCCCGGCTGGGCGCTGCCACAGCCGCCTGAGGGGTTGGATGCGGCGAAGCCTGCGCTCCCGCCGGCGGGACTTTGTGTCCCGTGCGAGGCTGACGGGAGGGACGAGGTTCCCCGGGACGGCCGGGGCACAGCGCTCCCCGCCCGCCGAAGTTTCCTGCGGCGTCCTACGCCGCCAGCCCGAGCCCCTGCGGGCGGTGAGTGGGGCCGTCCCGGGGCCGGTGCTTCCCTCCCGTCGTGGGGTCCGGCTTAAACGGCCGGGCGGTGTGCCGGCGGTGGAAACATGGCTGAATGCGGAGAGACAGAGCCCCTCCGGACTTTGGCACTGCCCCGCTGGCGCTGGCATTTCTTCACTTCTGGGTGTCCAGCCATGGGAGGCGTTCAAGTGCTGACATTTTGTTAGTTTCGAGTTCCACCTGTTTCGAGTTGGTTATGGTTCCCAACAGTCCCTGGGAGCGGCTTTATAACTTTTTTTTCTTGTGTGTTTTTTTTTTTTTTCAATTTTGGTAAGCCTTCCCTCCTCATTCTTTTCCTTTAAAACTCATCTATTACTTTCAGGCATTGCTATCAAAATATGTATGTTTTGTGTATCAATCTCTTGCAAGTTGATTTGCACATATTTTTGAACGTGCCAGATGACTACCCACTTGCCAGAGCGTGGCTGTGCTGTGAGACCTACTGTGTGAAGGAGTGGGTTCCAAAGCTGTTCAGCAAGGGTAAAGCCGTGGTCAGTTCTCGGACTGATTTACGAACTGCACAGAGTTGCCGTCATTGGCAGGTTGGTAGGTTTTGCTGTAGACTCCTTTCACATTGCCTGCTGTATGCTTGCAGATGAGTATTTTTATAGACTGGCGTAAAAAAAAAAAAAAAAAATCACTGGCATTAATTAGAATTTTTATGCTACTTATTAAAGAAGTGTTTGGCATGGAAGTAGAAGTCTTCTTACAAGACAACTTTTAATATCACAAGTCTCAGATCTGTCGCTTGGTATGAATCAGGCGTTTTGTTTCCTTTTTGATTTGGGACACCCTTTTCTGTCTTTGCAGGGGTTCTCACATTAAAAACATTGGTAATAAATATATAGCTTTCAGAAAATTGCCATTTAATACCAAAATTTTAACTGAATGGAATTTTTTGAAGTGCTTGTGTGTTAGATTCTTATTTATATTTCTGCTTTGTGCTGTAGATCTGAAATTATGTGTCTGTCTTGTACTGTAAATCTGAAATCAGGAGCTAGTTTTCAGAAATAACTTCGCTGGAAGACTGAAGCTGACTAGTTTGCTGACCAGTGCATGCAGAAAAAATTGAAAGTGGGTTGAATTTAGGCCTTAGGTACTCAGCTAGCTTCTTTGATACAGTGGTCTCACCATTGAAAGAGGTGAAAATGAGATCTAGGAGGTAAGTGCTAGCAAGTAGCCAAAAGCAGATACTTCCTTTGACATATGGAGGCAGAGGTCTGCACAAATGTATGTGCAAGCAGGCTTAAAGTAATCTCAAAGATCCAATCCAAAATACAAACCCACCATTTTGATGCTTTATCTGCTTCCTTGTCAAGTGAGAGAATCTCAGGGCTGCAAGTATCAAATAATACAAGATAGGATTGAATCTACTTGTTTTGGAGGTTATTTCCCTGCATGTTGCTGATACAAAAAATGGTCAGAGGATGTTTTTTCTTGATTCCTTAGAGGTGAATCCAAGGGAACTCTGTTGTAAAATGCATACATATTGAAGACAGTTCTTATCATTTTACATGTAATAATGGCTCAAAAAGGTGCCAAGAGGTTGGGATTTGTTCTGAAGTTCTTATTTTATAGATTGACAGAAGTATTCATGTTGCATTCTCAAAAATGATGGCGTGCACATTGCAATTAAGACTATACTTAAAAGGAATTTCATAACTTTCCAGGTTTCCATTTAATCCTTAATTGGATCTGACCATTGCTTGTGATATTCAAGATGAATAAATCTCCTGGGATGCGTATAGTAGTGCTATCCAAAGTTGCGACTGCTACAGACAAGAGTTTTGAAATGTACCACAAATGAAGCCAAACAAGCTAGAAAAAGTGTTTCTAGAGTAAACTTTAATACAATTTCTAACAAGTAGGATTAAATACTTAAAACAGTAGGTTGTACCATATCTACCATATTCTGTATGGTACCGATAGACTATACTATGTTAGTTGTCTTGTGTCTTGAGGATGAGATATATTGCTGGCTGATCTGTCCAAATTGTTGCTAGACTGGTTTACCAGCCTGGTCTAGTGTGACAGTCTGTATTGTAAAAATATTCTGAATAATTTAAAAAATGTCTCTACTTAAGGCATTCAAGTTCAGTCTAATGTTAAAAGTGGCAGAAAGAAACACTAGACATTCTCTAACTAGTGAGAAGTGTTTTCTTTATGCTCCAGAGCTTGAGTCATTCAAATGCAAGGTGTTTTTCAAGGCACAACTAAGTATTTTTCCTCTGTTTTGTCTCTTCCCCCCCCTTCTCTCTTTTTTCCTTCCTCCTTTTTTCTCTTCCCCTTTCTCCTTTTTGTCCTCTTCTTTCTGTCTTTTTACCCTAATTCTTTTTCCCATTTTTTACTTTTTTTTCTCCTATACATTTTCATCGCCTTCCCCCTCCTTTGTTGCCTTCCCCAACTTGTCATCTCCACCCCCTTTTCACCTTCCCCCCTCGTTTTGCTTTTCCTCACCAGTTTTCATCTTTTTCTTCCCCTTTTATACCTTTCCCCCTCTTTTTCTCCTCCTTTTTGTTTTTTATCTCCTTTCTAAGGCAGTCAGAACATAAAAAATTGAAGTGCATAGGGCAGAAAAAATATAATTAGAATTTACAACATACTCCTTAGCAAATAACCCCCTCCATTACTCTGTGATAAGTGAAGGACTCTATTTCATTTCCTGTCAATCTTGCCTGTATTCAGATTCAGTTTCTTCCAATTGGACAAGGTAAGGACGAGAGGGTGTTATTTATATATTGTTCAGGCATATTGAATCAACTAAAAGTGTTACCATGCAGAAAGATGTAGAAGTTTTACTTGAAAAACTTGATTCAATAGATCTCAAATTTCATGGGTTACTTTATAATTTAGGTGAAATAAATATTTCAATGTGAATTTGTGTTAAAGGTATGTGGGAATGCAAATATGGAGTGCTTTTGTTATGACAGCATTTTGGAAGCATAAAGTAAAATCAAGTAGGATTTTGAGATATGACTTAGGACCATGAGAGCAAAGAACAAGTACTCACAAAAATTATATAGTATATATGGGAGGCAAAATTCGGTTAGTGCTGTTTTTGAAGCACTATTTTTCAGATATACATCTAAAGTTTTGTGGTTTATTATTACTAGTGCTGAGAAACATAAGTTGGGTAGAAATTCTCTTTCAAATCTATGTGACAATGTGAATGAATTCGAACACTGGCCTCTGAAAAGATACACATAGATTGTATAGCAAGAAATGTCAGAAAAAAGCAAGCTTTTCCCATTTGTTTAATAGGTGAAGATCAGGCAATCTTTAGTTGGAAGAGCTCTGTTGCAGCAGTACTCCAAGCCCTGTGAGCACGTGCTGTGCATTGTAGAGGAAGGGGTTTTCTTGCTTTTCCACCACCCATCAATGTATTATTTGCAATGAAAATACTCAGCAGAACCCAGAATTTTATGCAAAGAACGAAGTGTGTTTTGCTGAACTAAAAGGCAATAAATTATAACTTAAGCTGTTCCTGCTGCAGTGGTGAAATTCCTATGTTTTAGGCAACAGATGTTTCTTGGCAAATGCTCTGGTTTAAGATACCAAGATTCTGCAATAGCTGAACAGAATGTGTCACCATATGAGATGAGAGTTTAAAGTGCAGCAGCTCACAGTGGATCACTGGATAGGTGGAAACATGACTTCTAGTTTTGAACAAATTAATTTTCATAAACTTGTATTTCAAATCTCATAGTTTTTTTCATCCTTTCATGCTCCTTCATTTATGAGGACCAGGAGAGATGGCTATCTTATCAGTATGATTACTTGCAGTAAGGGAGGCATGGGAGAAAGGGATGCTGGCTACCAATTCCTCACTGTGTATTTTGATTTC
>JANRMJ010000079.1:60737775-60749425 GCA_025584955.1 Alethe diademata
AAAAAGAAGCTATGTTCTCTGGTTCTTCAAATTGCAGAGAGACATTTCCTGGGTGTTTTCTAAATGGTTGCTTATCCATGAACAACTACAAAACTGCTTATAATATCATTAGTGTGTCTGAAGAAATCAAAAGTGTAGTACCTTGTATTAGTACAGGAAGAGTTCAGAGAAATTGAGTTATATCACAAATCTAAAACAAACCAAAATTATTATTACTGTTGCTGTTATTATTATTAAAATGTTTTCCTTTTTTATAATTTTGCTGTCTCTTTTTTAAAATAAAGCAGGATGATGCTTTAAAAAATAAACTGAAGATAGTGGAACTCCTCTGTAATAAACATATTCTCACTTATGTAATTTTGTGAGCCTAAACGTATTTCAAAGTATATACTGCATGAAATAGAAATTTGAGGTGACACTGGTTGCACCCTATTCTGGAATTCAAATGTCTGTAGTATATCTAAATAAGCACAGTGAGGTGCTGTGTAGTAAAACAATTGTTTTTATTGCTAATCATCTAGAAGTAACTAATAAATGTATTGTAACAAAATTATTGGTTCTTATTAGGAAATTATTACTGGTCAGGAGGGAAAGAAAAGAACAGGGAAGTTGGGTAGCTGCAAGCAGCCTTAGTTTTGAGTATCAGGGTTTGATTTGTTGACGAGGAGCACATGTCCCTGAAATGTAATATTCAGTGAACATTCTTCATCTTCCATCATACTCACTTAGCTTTCACACTTTCCCATTTACAAACTCCCATAACCTAGTGAGTTTTTAAAAACTATGCTTGGGCTCTAATTAAAATATTTAAAAAAAAAAATTAAAATATTTTGACAGAAAAAGAAAGGGTGGTTGAAAATCAAAATGCATTTATATTGTGGTAGTAGTAAAAGCTCTTCTTAGGGACATGCAGACATAGAATTAAAAAGAGAATTTTTGCTTTACCTTTTGTTCCATCCTTTTTTTAGCTCTGTAAGCTCTTAGAGATGCCTTGAGAACAGATATAGTTCCTGGTTCTTTAAATATGTCTGTTTGCTTATGCTGTAAGTCATATCACTGTAGGGCAATGAGGGTGGCCAAGAAACTCTAGAGCAGCTTAACTCTTTACATTTCTTCATATCTATGCCTCCCAGCCCTTCAAATCCTTTCAAAAAGAAAACAGCCTTACTTAATACTTTTTTGTTCTCAGGAATCTCTCCAGTGCTTTCATCAAAGCAACAGATTAAATCATGACTTGCATGAAAAGTAGTAGCAGACTAGAAGACATTTTGAAAGTTCTTTTGCGTATGTCAAACACTGTTAAATATCACTTGAAACAGGTATTAGATTTTGTTCACTTATGATTACATAAGTTATTCCATGCCTTTCTCCTATTCTTTTCTACCATCAATGTTATCTTATGCATGTCATAAGTAAGTTATAGTTGGACCCAGAGCATTTGAACATGATTTCAGTACTTAGGGAGGAAGCAGAATCCCTGACCACTTTTGCCAGCTGAACCCATGAAACAGAACACGTCGTGCTAAGACAGAAACACACAGTCTCAGAATACACCCGATTTTATTCAGAGATAATTGTGAAGCTCAAAGTCACCTGTGAAAACTTGTTTCTTGGTCCTGTTAGGATAGAACCAGGACATGGCTTTGGAAGGAAGAACATGAAGTCTGAAAATGCCAGTGACAGACTGGGGAGCCTCTCTGAACCATCACAGTGAAACTTTACAGTACAAAAATACAGATTTTGGGCATTAAAATTCTCTTGTCTTTTTTTCTTAAAATGAGATTTCACATATGTATCTTAACAGGTACGCATTCAGGCTCTCTAGAAAGGTTTACCATGTCTGAACTTCGAATCTATCTAGCTTGATCCTGCAGTACCATGGCTAGATACTTCATCTAAACTGGAAACTGATGCTTCTGACAGCACTGTGGTGTGCTGCTGAAGGACCAGAGACAGCAATTTCTCCCTGAAAATTGTGGAAATGGGCTCTAGTGCTGGAAAAAAAATGACTGGTTTTAGAAATAGAATCATAGAATATATAGAGTTAGACAAAACCTATAAGGATCATCAAGACCAACTCCCTGCTCCTCACAAGACTACCTAAAACTAAACTACATGACAGAAAACATTACATATGTAAACTGCTTTATCACCCTCAATCTGACCTTTTATTAAATCAGATGAAGGTCAACTCATGTTTTGCAATGAAATTGCCAATGTTATGGTTTTGTTTTTGTGACTGTATACCAAAACATTGTTCTGTAAAAGCGTTTTGATAGT
Source organism: Alethe diademata (assembly GCA_025584955.1). Lineage (NCBI taxonomy): Eukaryota > Metazoa > Chordata > Aves > Passeriformes > Muscicapidae > Alethe > Alethe diademata. The sequence continues at coordinate 60,740,056 of JANRMJ010000079.1, forward strand.
TTAGAACCACCACAGGAAGTTTAAACTTACTGGAATAGGAATATGCTTGTGCATTCTTTTATTCTTGAGATTTGGTCTTGAATAAACTGCAGGTGTTTGTAGCCAATTATCTTTTCCATAAAGGAAACTGTGCTGATAGCTTGCACATAAGAAATACAGGGATCTTCTCTGAAAGTGACCTGGTCTGGCGGCTTTCCAGACACTGCACTACTAGAGTTCAGTTTCTTCAGTAAGATCAAGTTGTTTGTTCACTCATGTCTTTGTCTAGTCATACTCGAGCATTCTAAAGGCCAGGCTGTCTCATCACAAACAAGACCAAGCAATGTTCCTTTCCTACTGAGTATCTTCAGGCAAACAACACCTTTAACTGTTCCAGCTGGTACCAGACCACTGCAAAGCAGCAACACAAGATTGTACTTTTTGCTGGCTATTGCTTTGCACAGAGCAGCTTTTACTCAGAATCAATATGAGTCTGCTCTTTGCTAGTTACCTCTAGCAAATTCTGAACTACTTCTTAAAATTACACTGCTTACAAATTATTGGAATCTGCCTGGACATCACAAGCAAAGGTGAAAGAAAGTTATACACATTCAGTGTACATTGGGTAATCAGGAAATTTAAATTCTTCACTTCCATGTCTTTTGTGCTTTGTAAATAGTCTGAGTTCAGTCAAAATGCCAGGACATTGACAGGAGACTTCAGCTAGTGATTGTGCCAGAAATACGGAGCTAGTGGTCACATATGTGAACTTCATGGATGTTTTTTCAACTTTGTGTGGAGATTCCATATTCTCAAACACATTCACTTAAGGAAAGGATCACAGTTTCAGGGCAGCTGCACTTCTGATCACTTCTGTTCTCTGATGCGTACCCTTTTCCACACATTCAGTTCCTAAATACTTTTAACTGCTCTGGTTACAAAACCCCTGCTTAATGAAAACTTCAATAGGACAGGCTCAGCTTGGAAAATGCCTCATCTATACCCATGGATAGTGATTGTAGTACTCAAACTGCCCTACTCTATACACCAGTGTTCGAAGATTCCTCATATCTTATGGTCGTTGGCTCAGCGCTGGGAGAAAACCAGATCACCCTACTTAGACTTGAATCCCTGATTAATATCTTCCATAAAGACTGCTGGCGTTTTCTATGAGAACATCCTGTTCTAAAAATTATTCCCTGAGCATTTCGTGTTTTTAAGTTGAATTCTCCTGCTCTCTTTTTTTCTTGTTTTCTATTGGGCCCTATCTTTTAACAGTTTCTTTTGAAGGTGCTAATATCAGAAAGGTAAACAAAATAATTTTTTAAAATTTTTTTTAATTTTATTTTTTAAATCAACAAGCAATATCTGTTTTAGAGACTGGGGTGATAATTCTGTGACAACACTTGCACACCAGAGATAGAGTGCAGTGCTTTTGGCTGGAGCATGAAGATGTCAAACTTCTTCACTCAAGTAGAATGAGCATGTAAGCTGATAGAGTTCTGAAACTTCTGTAAAAACTGTAGTATATTGTTGTCCTTTTGCAGCCAATAATTACAAGTAAGTTGATTAGGAAGTTGATATAGAACTAGGAGAGAGTGAACTGTGCGAGGATCATTATGCTTGTTTTAAGAAGGTCTACAGTTTAAAATAGCATCAGGCTTGTTTGTTTAGGGAGACTTCTCACAATTACATTAGTGAGAGCAGTGCTTTTACCACCCAGACTTCTTGTTGGAAATGATTGCATATATGTCATCTATATGTCTCCAGCCACAGATAAAACCAAAACATTTGTTTTGAATGACATTCATTTAATTTTTAAAATGTTGGGGAAGAAAAAGTCTAGTGTAGAGTATTTTAATACCAAATGCTTCCTTCGTAAAGGAAATTTCAGCTGTGTTTCTGCTTCATCACCAGCTGATGGTGTTGCTTTAATAAATAAATATCTGTCTCAGTATGAATATGGTTTGGATCCAAAACTCCTGTGATATACTGTTTAGATTTGTTTTGAATCATTACTTGGACTCATTAAATGACAGTATTAAGATAATTATGTGCTCTAGCTTTAAGAATTGCATTTGAAGCAAATAATTCCAATTTGTAATATGTATCTTAATGATTTTGTCTCGTCTCTAATTTGTTTTGCTATTTTCATTGAAATTGGCCCTCTTATTTCAGTAGTTACTTTCTGACAGAGTGTGTCATCTAGGATATTTCATTTCCAAGGGCAAGGAAGACAATCCCCTATTTAAAATCATTGAAGAGGAACTATTTAACAACATGACAGATCCTCTACGGACCATTTTCAAAATACTTAATTTCCTCTCTACCAGGCTGCAAGTGATGATTTCTGGCTCTGAATGGGTTTTTTTGGGTTTCAGTTTTTTCTTTGTTGCGGGGATGGGGTGGTGTTTGTTTCCCTGTTTATTTCTTTGGTTTGTGTGGAAACTTCATTATTTATAGTTTCACTTTTCTAAAAAATGTCCTATATAGCCTGTCATAAAATAATACTATTTTTTAATTACAAGTGATTTGTGTTTGAAATAAAAGGATACCTACTTGCAGTAACTCTTAAAAACACATTGAATATGTCTTTCCACTCAAGTGATGCAGTGGTATTTAATAGAACAGTAGTAGAAGTGGTATTTTAGTAGAAATTATAGTTTCAGGCAGCCGAGACACTTGATCAGTAAATTCTGTTTTCATGGGGTTTTTTTGCTTTGAGCTATTGTTGTGGAGTGTACTGAAATGTTTGTTGTATGCCTAAGAAAGTTACAGTGATAACTGCATTGCTAGCAAGCACATTGAGAAGATAGTTTTCCCTTCACTGCCTGATGGTACCATGACTAAGGAATGTTACTGTTTGGAGTAGAAGGAGTACAACCCAGACTGAATAAATAAAAGTAAATTTAATTGATCATGTCTTTTTTCTACAGTGGGTGCTATGGAATCTGTTTGCAAATGGGAAATCTGGTTTTCTTACTGCTTAAGTTTCGTATACAATGGCAGACTTCAAAGAAATAAAATATAAAATATATAAAATACTTTTAAAAGTATCATGATTGTCTATTACTGTCTTTGTAAGTGAAAAATTTTATAAAACTACAGAATTTTTCCCTCTTTGTTTTGTGAAAATATAACTCTGCTGTAGCCTGGCAAATCCAGATAATTCCATCATAAATATTTTTACTGAAATGTGCACTTTTTCCTTTCCCTTTTTCTTTCATTTTCCCTTTTTCTTTTTCTCTTATTCCTTGTTCCCAAGAACATCTCTCCAGAGGTGATGATTTTTTGATGCCAGAGTATCAGGTAAAAGTGGGCATCTATATGTAATTTAAAGTCAGTAATGGTTTGACTGTATATTTTCATACTGGAAACCTGGCTCGTTCAGTTCCTGAGGCTGTAACAGTTCCTCTTTCCTACTTTTGTCAATAACTGTGTGAATAACTTTGTTACATTGTGCCCTGCTGAAGCCTTCTAAAACTAGTCCATCTGTTATAATTGGTGTATTTTCTCCTTTACTCTTATCTTTTCTCTTTTCTGTACAGGTGATTTCTATTCACTCATTTCTAAGCTGCTAGGAGAAAGGGAAGATGTTGTGCATGTGCATAAGCATAACCCTACAGAAAAAGTAAAATCAGATCTTGTAGCAGAGATTGCTAATGTAGTCCAAAAGGAGGATCTTGCCAGAGAGATCGCAAATCATGATGAAAGAGACAATACTATTCTTGTCAGAGACAGAATTCAGAGATTTCACAGACTAGAGTCTACCTTGAGGCCACCAGAGAGCAGGCATCTCTCTTTACAACAGTCTAAGCATGGTGAGGGAAGCTGGGATAAAGAGCATAAAGGAGGTGGGTTTGGGTTAATTTTATACAGTGAAATGTAATGTAAGAGCTGTGATCCACATTAGCAAAATCTGAAGGGAATTTCAGTGGAGGCTTGAAAGTATTTTACATGATGTTCTTCCTAATTATTGAAATGTTCTCCCTCTCCTTAGAGGTATTTCACTGGGGTTCTTTCCCCCTCCATGTGTGAAGAAAGAATGTGTGCTGATGGTACAATGCCAGTACTTCCTGAACAACACAATATCATTTTATACTCTTATGATGATTTTATATTGGTTACACTAGAACAAAGTACACATAGGATATAGTAGTCACAGGAAGTGAAGAATTTAATACAAGTAACTACTGTAAAATTGTCACTGGAATATTCAGTACTTTTTATGAGTTTGCTGATTACCTTGATATGTCAGATGCGCAATTTTATAAAATTTGTTGCTGTTATTCTATCAGATATTTTTCGCTCTTTTAGAAAAAATGGTAGGTAATCCTGAAAAATTCTTCAGAAGTAAAATTTTCAGCATATTGATTTCAAATTGGGCTTGACTCTCCAGATACTCTTATATAGGCTGTTTTATTGTGCTAGAAATAGAATTTATTCCCTTCAGGTTTCTATGACAGCAGAAACCATGGAATTGCTGTGTTTGCTTTACTTGCATTTTGGTCTCTGTGATATTGACTGTTCTTAGCCTTACTTGCTAATGTGGAAAGCCAGATAATGCAGCATGTGATGAGTGTCTCATAAAAGAAACTGATATGTATGCATGAAAGCCATTTGTATCCATAAACTGTAGCAACACATGCCAGCTTTTATGTTGCAACCACCCAGATTGATATTTCCAAGTACTTCTGTACACATATATCTATCATCCATTAACCATTTGATTTTTATTTCTGTTCATAATGTTAACATGTATTGTCTCTACTTATATGAGGTTCTGTTACAGTGTTTAAGCTCACCAAAATCCTGGGTTTGTATTTAAAAGAAAACCAAAGATGAGGACTTTCCGGTGTTATGTTGTGTGATCCAGTTAAACAATAGCCTGTCAAATAGGGCAAAAAAAAAAATGTGGTATGTTGCTATGTGCCTGACATATGTGTAAATCATAAATAATTCCATAAACCTCACTGGAATTAAATGTTCAGGAAAGTAATGTGGATAGCATTTCTACAAAAGCAGTGTCTTCAGTTTAGACTAATAACATGTAGTGCATAGAAGGCAAAGAAGAAAATTCCTTTCTATTTTCACTGATCTAGGGAAGGGAATGTCAGTGAGCTGAATAAACGGCTTAGTTTGGCATACCTTGTAGCATGAATTCTAACTACAGAAAGAATTTGCTTGGATATATCAGAAGCTATATATTCATTTGGGGGGAATTTGTTAGTGGAGGATTAGCTAATAAATGAGCTTTCAGTTGATGCAATTTTGAGGTATAGGAAAAAAAACCCTGGAGTTTCCTTAATTAATTTCCTAAATTAATTTCCTTGATTTTTGCAGGTGTTTTTTATGCTTGAAATACCTTTAACTACAGAATTCCTGACCTGCAGAAGTTGTCAGTACCATCTTTTGGTGAAAGAACTTTTCTAGCAAAAAAGTCTTTAAGCATATATTTAGTTTCTTTTTAGGGAAGTATTTATATATTTAAAACAAAATCTTCCATAAGGGAATTTTTTTTAGGACAAAACTCTGCTGTTAAATTAATGTCATTTAACTGTTTAAAAATCACCAGTATTAAAATAGTTTAATATTTTTAGTCATGCAAATATTCCAATTTTTAACACGTAATTGGCCTGAAATAGCAAGTGGCTAATGCAGTAAGTAAAGGTGTTATAAATGTTCAAACCTTATACTAATGCTCTTCCTGTGCTGTTGTTAGCTTGTTACCCTAGACTGGTCACTAATCTGTTAGGTTGTTGCAACTACTACCATTATACCCTCTAAGTAAGTCAAAGAGTGACAAGGAGTCAAAGTGTCAAGTCAAGGATTTAAAAACTCCTTTGTGCAGTGCTTAATTAAACGTGTCAAGATTTAAACAAGTGCTCTGATGGCAGGAAGTAAATGCAACTTGACTTGAAGTTCACAAAGTTAAATGCTAGAATGATCTTCCAGGAAATTCTGGACAGTAAATTGCAATTGTGTCAATAAATAAGGCTTTCATCTTTCACTTGTTTAGAATGTTGATTGCATGTTCTAAATCTAAATTATTTTATTTTTTCAATGGAAGGAAGGACTCCAAGTTGAAAGGTAGTTTACTGGTACCTAGTTTAGAGATCTCATTTACAACAAAACTGGTGATCTTTTTTTCTTCCCTAAGTAATTTTAAATTACTCCAGTGGTAAAAGTAATTTTCATTAGTCTCTTTTGAAACTGTTTCATGGACTGCTAATTCTTGTAGGGAAATAGTAATAAGTCTTAGATAAAGGAAGTCTAAATTCAGTGAGTTTTTATTAAAAAGCTAGTTGCCTTGAGAGAAACCTGTATAAAGGTCTTTCAGAATGGACTTGCAAAGAAAAATATAAAAATACAATACCAATGAACCAATTTTGGAAAAATGTAATAAAATCTAGAGATTGTATTGAGGCTGGGCTCTTGTGATTAGATTGTATATCACTGTACATTCACTTTATTGTTTTGATTGATCAGAAATCTTTTATTCCTTTAATTATAAACATTTTCTATTTTATAGTATAGAGGCTAAAATTTAGTATTCCTATGTTTAGCCCTTTTTTTTCCTAGCTTTTTAAAAAAAGGCTCAAAGGCCTTTGTAATATGAAACATGGACAAGCTTTCTGGAGTTTAACATAAAGTGATATGGGATGAGCAAGTGAGGAGGCAGACTCTGAATTTCCATTCTTCTATTCCTTCCAAAATCCAAACATCTGTGAATATATCTGGCACTGCACCTGCTGTGATCAACTTAGCTGTACAGAAGTATGGATATGTATAATTTTTTTTAACAGCTTTTCCTTTAGCTTGCAGCTTTTGTTCAGCTAAAATTTTTACAGGGTAGGATTTCTTGTTATACAAGTTTCTGATTACTATCCTGGATACACTGTAGTTGCTGATAGCTTTTAGGTATCTTTTAGTTCACCTACTCTAGCTATGTTATTGCAGTTCAAACAGGTAAAACATCTCCAAGTCTACAGCAGGTTTTCAGCACTGGTTTCATATTTCTCTTGGATAGGTTCTGGAGAATGATTTTCCCTCCACTGCATTCCTGTTGTTACACCTCAGACTACCTCTCTTCCAAGTGAAATGCAAGATGAGGGTATTATCAGGATAGATGGGTTGCACAGGTGGCTTAAAGATTTTATACACTGTTTCCCATTAATTTTGCCTTTCATTGGAAAATCACTTCCAGGTGAAAGTGAACCCTCTCAGACTCCTTGGGTGCTGTGTTCTAAGGTCTGTGATCTTCCTTCTTTCAAAGCAGGATTTCCTGGCTCTTTGTGAAGTTAGATATCTGTTTCACCTGCCTAGATGGTACCTCAGTGATTGGTGTTTAGGATCACAGCAGAACTCACAAACTCTGGGTGAACTGAAAGTGGCAAAGTAAAGCACGGTTGCTTGGAAACACACTGACTATTAGTGAAGTGGCTCCAGTTTCACATAACTTGAAAGAAATTGTTTCTTATTCACCATCAGTTTGTCTGTATGTGTCTACATGCAATTGTGCATTGTAGAAATACCTGAATTATGCTCAACAAATCAATTTTGAAAAGAAAGCAGTGGTGGATTTCCTAACATGTAGAAAAAATTTTCTAATTTTTCTTTTTCGCTTTTTATTTTATCAGAATTAGTGAGATCTCTTTTGCCATTACATTTTTTATTTTTGATAATCTAGTTCATTTGTCTCCTAATATACTGCCAGAGCCACACAAGAGCAACCTCTTCCAAGTAGTGTTTTAAGCAGATAATCTGTGAGAAATTAATCCTTGCAATCAAATCTCTGCAGCTTTTCAAATATTGAACAGTTTGTGCCTTTTATCCTTATCAGTCTACTTTTGCAAAAGAGAGGTTGAAGAGACCATATTTTTAGCTTTTTATGTTAATATCTAAATTTCTCTCCCTTAGTTGAGTTTTACAGTCTTCTGTAGAAAAAGAAGTCTTCTTTTCTTAGCGTTAAAAGCTTTAATAGAAAAAATTCATAGTATGTATTATGCAGTTTTTAATAAAACACTGATAGTTAATATTTAAATTTGCCTGCTGCTTTGAATTGTATATTTTTGTAATCTTTCAGTGTAGAAAGTATTTACAGAGATGCCAAAATTTCTAGAGTTTGTATACATGTATTTTATAAGATGGAGAAAAGAGTCAAAAGCAGTTTTGACATTTCTGTCATCTGTACATCTGTTGCCAGTGATTGTGCATGCTTTACTATGTTAAAACTATGCTTGGAATTAAATTGCAATGCATTGAATGGAAATACTACATGTAGGAAAATGTCCATGTAATTTCCAGTACTCTGTACCAAATGCCAGTTAACCATATTTGGATTCTTTTTACAAATATGTTACATGATTATTTTCTTTCTTTCTTTCTTTGGTCAGATTTCCACATAGCAGAGGCTGTGGAGTGGCCTGGGTTAGACCTCAGACTAGGCCAAGTTTCTGGGTTGGCTCTGGACCCTGAAAATAACCTAGTTGTCTTCCACAGAGGTGATCATGTTTGGGATGAAAAGTAAGTAGAGATCCTTACCAAATGGTGAGTTAGAAGGTTGAATTCCTGTGTGCTGTTTATATACCTTCTCAAGGAAAGACAGATTGAAGTTCTTTTTCTACTGAAAAATTCAGTTCTTTGGCTGAAAGTGCCTTTCAGAGACTCAGAACAGAAATGGTGACTGACAATTCAAGATGATGAGTTATTAGGTCTTTAGACAGTAAGAATGTGTCTCCAGAGGAAAAGAACATAGTACATTAGGTCCTTAAACTGTATGACCATGTTAGTATTATATTCACTGAGATTGTCTCTACCTCTCCATATCTCTTTGCAAGAATAATTAGCCAAGTGAATAATGTTTTAGTATGGTATGCTACAATTAATACCTGGGTTTAAGACGTGGAAACCTGTGTCCAGTGTCTTCTTTGTGTTTATATACACTGAAAAAAATGGGATTGTTACAAGGTACTCTCTCAAAACAAACTTTGTTCTACTCATTCAATAAAATTTACTGCATTTAGCATCACTCAAACAAAAAAATGTCTGAACTTTGGAATGGTAGTCCTTCTAGTGTTTGTAAAGTGTTATAGTCATAGGTATATTATTTTAAGAACAGAACATTCCAATAAAGAGTACTTTATTTGTTTTTACAGGGTTCTTATGTCTTTGATTTTTAAAATGGTATATGTCTTTAAATGGAGACTTTCGAAATTGTAACAGAATACTGGGAGGAAGTAGTACAAGCATATTATGTGGTACTCTTTTTCAAGACACTCTTTAAAAAAAATTTCTCTCTTTTTTCTTCTTCTTTTTAAGCGTCTGTTCTCTCTATATATAGCTATAAGACTTAAGAGTAGGAGTGTTTTCAAATCCTGATGAATTCATT
>JANRMJ010000079.1:60749525-60760442 GCA_025584955.1 Alethe diademata
CTGATGAATTCATTTTAAGATAACATAGTATCTGAAAAATAGGGCAGTATTCTGAACATTACGATAACAAATTATGCTTAGAATAGTGATTTATGGAAGAAAATAAGTTATTTAGGTTCTAAGCTAAATAATGTAATGCAGCAGATAAGGCAATCATTTATTTCTCATACAGTAGTCTCATGCATCACTGATATCTCCAGCTCAAGTGTATATAAGTACAGACTACAAAATTTGAAAGGATGCATCATACAGCTTGTATTACTCAGACTTCAAGTATTCTGTAAAAGCTGGTTTTTTATCCTCCTACTCAGGAACATAAGTGCTGTTCTTTGTGTTGTTGAATAAAGAATTGTAAAAATATTTGAAAATAGGCTAATCCTTCTGAAATACATATTTTTGAGTGTCTGGCAATTGAAATACAGCAACAATCCAGAGAACAAAACTTGAGTTTGAGATCCAGCATTACTGGGAAAGCCTACAGATTCTAAACAAAACAAAAAAAAATGAACATTCCCTAAAACAGCAGGTGTGCATGATGAATCAGCTATGTTGAGAGACAGATAGAACTTCAGCTTCATTATGCTGTGGCTGCAAAAGAATATTGGAGTTGTAATATATAGTCTGGAAATCCATGTACATACCACTTGTGCTTGGTAACATTACACAAGGCCTTCCATAAAGATAACTAATCATTAAGTCCTAGTTCTTCAGGGGTTTTGTTCCCAAGTCTTTTTTTCTTCTTCTTGTGTAGCATAGTTAATCAATGTATAGAAAAACTAGTGTTGGTAGTCATCTTAAGTCATCTGAACTACAACTCTGTAGGCCTTTTATATAGAGTGTGATGATTTAAAAATGTATTTTGAAAACATGCCTATTGTTAAGCTGTTTTTCCACATCTTGTGGCTTGGAGAAAGAGGCACACAGAAACATGCTCACCCAGTCAGCCTTCCCTTTTTATCTTGGGGTACGTACATGGGCGTTAAATTTGAGGTCCCTTTCATGTGTTGTGATGAAAAAGGAAGGAACACAGGGTGTTCTAATTTTTCAAGGAAAAAGATGGTATTTGGAAGGTGTTTATCATGACAGTTGTATGGGGGAGGTGTAAGAAGTTAATTTTTATCATAAGCTGCAAATGCACAGTTAATTGAATATAATATTCCTTACCAAACTGTCAACATAATATATTAATAGCCTGAAAGCCCAGAATTTATTTTCTGTTTCAATGCTTCACCAGCTGAGTATAGAAGCAAATTAAACAAAAATAATCTGTGCTGTTAGGCTGCATACAGATGTTTCCAATGCCTTATTAACATACACCACAAAAGCTGGATCCTCATTCAGCTGAATATAGCTGATTAATGGATCTATGCTGTTGCAAAAAGTAACTTCAGTCTACTTCATAGCACAAAAGTTATGTAATGACAAGCCCTGTAATACAGTAGCAGCTTTGCAGTGGCTGTAGCAGTCCTTCAGCATATGATTTTAAAAAAATAATCCTCTTAAATAAGTAAAATTCTTCTATAGCATTGTCTCTTCAGTTTCAGAGCAGGCTTTGTTATAAGCAGCATGTGTTGTGTAAAATGAAAAGCATTAAAACTATTCAGCTGGCTAAGCAGTGAATCAGCTGGAAGTTATTTTGCATTTTGTGATGAAAAATGTATGCTATTTGTCCAATTTACAGTGAACTTATTAGAGAATATAAGTTACATTCTTGTTACTGTATTCTTATCAAGGTAGGTAGGCTGAGCACAGTACCACAATGGTGATGGATATTGATCAAGAATAGACTTCAGGGCTGTGCTTTCAGAGGTTATGAGTTTAGGTGGTCTGTCTAAACTTACCATGTAGGCCACAAGAAGGATACTATACTAGATTTGGCAAGAAATGGTTTGCATTAGTGTGATGTGGCCAGCTCAGAGGTAGAAACATAACTGGAATTACATTGGACTTTGAAATTAGAAGTAGTAGATATGCAGTGGGCAGTGGATTTTACTTGTCCTTCAGTATCAAAGTGCAGAACCTATCAGAAAACCATGTTTTAGAGTAATAGGACTACTGTGTTCAGTTGTTCTCTTTGTGTGGTTTTGGTCTTGCTGCTTTTAAGCTAGAAGTAGTCAGCGTTGTTTGTGTTCTTATTTATCAGTTTAAAAAAATGAATATAATCTTGAACACTAGGAAGAAAAGAGTGACTGATTTTGTAGCATTCTAGTCATCCTCCTAGAAAAGAAGTTTAACAGGGAGAAGATGAATGGAAGATCACTCCCATAAAATCAAGTTCACTAGAATTTCTCTGCATACCATACAATCTCTTATGTACTCTGAAAGCACTTAGTTCCCAGAAGAGCTGGGAATAGCAGGAAATACTTGGGCATCTAGACAGCACTGTTAATAAGAACCAAAATCATAACAAGGAAAGCCAATAATTATTTTAAGTAGTCTAGATAGTCAGTTCTGCAGAGATACAATCATGTTTACTGTAGGGCTTATTTTGTTATCTGTCATCACTAAGATTCTTTTCTGTGTTTGTATTGATTTTTTGCAATTATCTATGTACATTAAAAATAGAATTAGTTCAGTCTGTGCCTTGTTGGTGCTCCAGTTATGGTCATCTATAGCTAGAGCAATTCCTTATTAGTATTAGACTTCTTTTAAAATACAAGTTTAAAATTAAGAGAACATTTTATGGCAGATTACTGTCATGAGTACCAATGAAGAATAAAGAAAAAAGTTAAAGAATATCACAGCACCTCCTGAATCATGTTCAAACATGAAGGTATAACACCGGTGTAGGCCTTTGTGTGTTTATCCATTGTCTCCCTCTACATGATGACAGAACCCTGGAGAGAGATCTAGTAGCTATCACCTTTGGCTTAATCATTCATAGTCAAAAGAATTGTTTTCCATCAGATATTATTTCTGCCAGAAATTAAATAGTTACAGATAGTTACTATATGCAATATCAGTATCTAGATACTATTTTTTAATCATAGCCTATGCCAAAACTTAAACACATTCTGTATAGATTTTTTTTTGTTATATATGAGGCCAATATTGCTTTTCCACATTAAAAATTCTAGACATATAAATATTTAATGTTATGGAGATGTGAGACTGTTAGAACTGTACAATGTATAGTTTTAACAGCTTTATTCATAGCCTTCTCTGTGGCTACAAAGTATATTCTTGTTTACCAAGTAGCATCAATCATGGCTGGATTTCTCTTGAGATTAACAAATTGATTTAAAAATACAAAGTAGGAGCAGAGTCTTGTATTCATGCATTTTTCATTCATATCAAACAGCATGCTCTAGCATTTAGCCTGAAATGTTGTTCAAAATATTTTACACTCTGTTTACCTTCACTAAAAGTGGAACATGTATTTTAACAGGTTAGAGTAAGAGCCAACTTCTCTGTAAGGATACAGACAACTATATTTTTATTTTTTGGAAGCATATGATAATTTCATGCCTAGTAAATGTCCTCTAATTCTTAATATATGAAATAGTGACATGTTCAATTTTTTTAATTAATATATTTCATGTACCCTGAAAATTGAGTGCAATTTTGAAGGATTAGGAGGAATGCACATAATATCCTACAGTCTTGTGTAAGCACACTGTGAAAAGGATAAGAACCATAAGAACTAAATCTTGTAGTAGTAAGCTCTAGCAAAGTATTGAACTGCATATGAAAAAAGAAAATACCGAAGATCCACAAACATGCACAGACTGCCTTAGATGGTACAAACTATACCTGGTCTTACTGGCAGGTGTGCCCTGGTGATTACCTATATTTTTTGTTAGGCTGCATTGTTGATTTTTTAATTTCTGGGTTGCCATGGCAATGAAATTATTTTAAAAATTGAAAAGGGTTTTTTACTTACTTGCTTTAGGACTATCTTTAATTGTTGTTGTATTGATTTGGTGATCCTTTAGTTTGGAAGTCATAACCTCAGTAGAAAGTACAGACATACAGCACTTTTAACTCTTACAATCATACAGTAATGTAATAAGGTTTATATTTAAAGAAAAGAGAACCCAGTAACCCCAAACTGGAGCTGAAATACAAAACTTGGCTTTAAGTTGTGTGTATATTGTTCATTAGTAGAACCTTCTAATGCTGGCTTTCTATTCAAATCTTTTTGTACAGTTCTTTTAACAGCAAATTTGTCTATCAGCAAAGAGGACTTGGACCAATTGAACAGAACACAATTATTGTCCTGAATCCGAGTAATGCAAAACTGCTTCATTCCACAGGCAAAAGTCTGTAAGTTGGGTTGTTTTACTCTTACTAATTGAACTAAAATTTCCATATATTTTATGCCAAAGAGTCCCTAAACGCATTTTCATGTGTTTTATATTATATTTGTGCATTTATATACAATTATGTAATTGTAGCCTCTAGGTATCTTCAAGTAAATAAATAAATAAATAAATACAAATTCAACAAATAATAAAATAATTTGCCATCTTAATTTGCTACCACCTCTGCTTTCTTACATTTCATACAATTGCATTTACAAGCCAGGTTAACTGAAGTGCAGAGCTCATGAATATTGTACATTGTTGTTATAGATGCTGAATGTGGTATCTGAGATCAACTGAATTTCATAACTGAGACACTCTTCTCAGGAAAATTCTAAGCTGTAAAGCTGTATTTTTCATTAAATGCTACACATAGTTAGTGTTTACAGCATTTGTTTTTGATCTGTAGATAAAAATGAAATCTTCACATCTATATAATTCTTCCAGAAAAAAATTTTTAACTTCATTCTTCTACATTGTGCTTTCAGATTTTATTTACCACATGGTTTGAGTGTAGATAAAAATGGTAACTACTGGGTCACTGATGTAGCTCTTCATCAGGTATGTTTCTGAAGCTTTAGTACCAAGACCTTAATATTTTACTAAAAAATATTTTTATTTTCCTAGAGATTTGACATTACTTATCAAGGCTTTTTAAGAATAACATTAAGAATATGCCTACAGAAATTTACCCCTGTAAATTTACAGAAATGTACAACTTTATGGAATATAGTTGTGTTGAATAATTTGATACAGGGACATAGCATGTAGAAATAATAGAATCATATACTCAGATCATAGAATCATGGTCTAAATTGAAAGGGACCTTAAAGATTATCTTGTTCCAGCTGCCTTGCCATGGGCAGGGACACCTTCCACAAGGCCAGGTTGCTCAGAACTCCATCCAGTGTGCCCTGGAACACTTTTAAGAGATGAGGCAGCCACAGCTTCTCAAGTGGTGAGGCAATGTCACCAGTGGCATCACCAGCCTTGTGGTAGAGAAATTCCTCCTAATATCTAATCTAAACCCTGTGCCTTGAAACCATTCCCACTTGTTCTATCACTACATGCACCTGTAAAAAGTCCATTTCCAATCCTTCTTGTGGGCTCCATTCAGTGACTGGGAGGTCACAATTAGGTTACCCAGAAGTCTTTTTTTCTCCAGGCTGATCAATCCCAGTTCTCTCAGCCTTTCCTCATAGTAGAGGTGCTCCATCCCTCTGATCACCTTGGTGCCTCCTCTGGACTCTCTCCAGCAGCTCCATGTCCTTCCTGTGCTGAGACCCCAGGGCTGGAGGCAGCTCTGCAGGTGGGGTCTCATTAGAGTGGGGCAGAGGAGCAGAATCCTCTCCCTCCCCTGCTGCCCACGGGGCTCTGCATGCAGCCCAGGACATGGCTGACCCTCTGGCTGTTACCAGCTCATGTTGAGGTTCACATCAAACAACACCTTCTCCTCAGGGCTGCTCTCAACCCCTTCTCCTCCCAGCCTGTATTTGTGCTTGAGATTGCCCCAACCCCAGATGCAAGATCTTGCACTTGGCCTGGTTGAACTTCACAAGGTTTTCATGAAGCTTCTCTCTCCGGCCTTTCAAGATCCCTCTGCAACTTTCTGCTATGTCTTTTGCTTGTCAATGCACTTAAGTCTAGAAAGTGAACCTTACTGTTTGCTTTGTAATGACAGGAAATCTTTATTTTAAGGAGAAGTTTCCCAGAATCAGCACTATTGAAAAACTAGTAATAATAGATATTATGGTCAATATATTAAGATTATATTTGGTATATAAATTTATTTTATACACAGTAATAGGAGTTTTCCCCTAGGCCATCTAGGTCTTAAGTTTCACCTTCCATAGGATTCCATAAATTAAGTTTCACTTTTCTTTTCTTTTTGACTGAAAAAAAGGTTTTCAAACTAGGAGCCAAGGACAAAGAGCCATTGCTGATCTTAGGAATGGCTTTGCAACCAGGCAGCGACAAAAATCATTTCTGTCAACCAACTGATGTGGTCGTGGACCCGATCACTGGCAACATTTATGTCTCTGATGGCTACTGCAACAGTCGGATTATTCAGTTCTCTCCAAATGGACTGTATGTGATGCAGTGGGGAGAAGGTACAGTCAGGGCTCTTGGTAATTTTCCCATACTGCTGTTACAATGAACTCATCATGAACCACAAAATTGCTGATGTTACTGTTAATTTTTTAAAATTAATTTCTATATCTGAAATACCTTTCAGACCCTACATGAATTTCAACCTTGTCCTTGCTTCCAAATTTTCTCTTGGCTTTTTCTACAGCTACTTTTAGTGGTTATATATTTACTAAAAATAAAAAGTGAGGGTTTGTTATCTTGCTTCCAGAATAAATATTGGCATATCCTATTTGGTCAAGAAAATATTCTTTCATAAAGCCAATTTTTCTTTTCTTAAACATAGAAGAAAGGAATAATTTTTTGCCAGATTTATGCTGTGATTTCATCTATTGTAAGTTTTATGAATAATTAGATTTCTGCCTGACTCAGATTTATGTATCACTCCAACTATGCTGAATATTCTCAGGAAATTGCAAATTCTAAATTTGGGATTTATAAAGGAAACGCACTAGGCTACCATGAGTTATCTACCTAAGTGCTAGGAGAAAGCAAGCTGACTACAGTCTTTTCCCAGGGTTACATTGTATTATGTGGCATATTGCTGTTTCTAAGTAAAACTGATCATTTCAGTGTGTACTTTAACACAAACTTGGGATCTTTTTATTGCAGAGACTTCTCTAGGCAGATCCAGGCCTGGACAGTTTCGTATCCCCCACAGCTTAGCCCTGATCCCTGACTTAAGTCAGCTGTGTGTTGCAGACAGAGAAAATGGTCGAATTCAGTGCTTCAGGTTGGAGACTGGGGAGTTCACAAGAGAGATCAAACACAAAGCATTTGGAAGAGAGTTGTTTGCAGTTTCATATGTTCCAGGTAATCTTTTTTCTTGTTCTTCATATTTCAAGTACTTGCTTTGTGCCAGCATGTCCATGTTATTTCCTGAAGTGCTGTCATGTTATCTTAGGACAATTATTAATTATCTTCCAGAGTAGTCCTGATGCAATGGAAAATTTGAGAACTGCTCCTTTTCCTACTTGCAGATGAGCGAAGCTTGCATCTAATCTCTGCTTCTAAAAAATGATTGATTACTCCCTAAATGTGATGTCAGCAAGTAGATGATCTTGCCGCTTACTGGTGACTGCACAGTTAATCGGTTAATAATGAATTATTATTGATAATAACATTTCTTGGTACTCATTTTGAACTCCATTGAAGAGAGCAAAATTAAGATCAAATGATCAAGAAGGGTTTTTGATTTCATAAAACAAAAGAACTGAAAGCAAACAGAAAATATTGTGGTTTTTAATATCAGTCTGGTTAACAATTACTGTATTAAGTTTTGGGATTTGATTTGTAGTACTGATACTGAAGGTAAGGTAAATGTTAAGAACTGAATGAGGAATTTTGGCATGTTTGGCTCCTGACTCCTTAATGCCAAATTTAATCATGTTTCTCTCTTTTGCCTCTGCCAAGAATGTAGAAAAATGCTAAAATATTCTGGATGAGATGCTTGGTATCTATCTGTCTCTGACAGTGGAAAGAGGCATTCTGAGAGTATGTATAAGCCTGGATGCATTTTGTAGTCATTCCTCTCCTATTCACCATGCATCCACAAACCCTTTATTTAGCATTTTTGTGAGGTAACCTCTGATGTCTTCTTCATAGTATCCTTCTGCATGTATATTGCCCATAAGTTCTAATACCATTTTGGACTGACTTGTATTGTCTGGTTCATTGGCCTTCCACTACTGCAGGCTCCAGAAGTTCATTACCTTTTTTTTTTTTTTTTTTCTTTTTCTTTCTTTCTTTCTTTTTTTTTTTTTTTAACATATAAAGTGACCAAGTTTCACTGACTGCTTCTCAATCTCAGAATTTTGGGAGTTGAGTAACAATTCCACACTCCCCCAATCTGGTGCCCCTTTATCTTGATTTATCCTCTTCAAACCAAAGAACCGCAGCCACCTTAGTCTCTCCCCATAAACTATTTAATTGCTTCAGCCCCTTGAGTATTGCATTTGCCTTTTTCTTCCAGCATCTTTAGTTTCATTGGAACCTTTTTGAGATGCAGAGAGTAAAAGAGCACTCAGTACTCAATATGTGTGCATGCTGAGTTTTGCATAGTGTAGAACTTCCCCTCCATTCCTAATTCTCCTCCTCATGATGCCAGACATTCTACTGAAATTTTGTCTGACACTATATACATGGAGGTGGAGATTTCAGGAATCTTTTGGGGATGGCTTGGAGATGTGTCTCCTGAGCTGTAACTGCCAGTTCCAAGTTCAAACACCACATAGGCATGACCTAGATTATTTTTTAGAAGAAACATCACTTTACATTTGTCTTTTCAGAAGCTCTTCTGTCATCTGTTTAACAACTTACTCTTGTAAAAAGTCATTTTTAGTTTCATCAAGCTTTTGACTTTTCCACAGAACTCAGTTATCTTCCTCAGGCTGCTAGATGTCATTGTTCGCTCCATTTTTCAGTCATTGATGAAAACTGTTGAATAAAATTTCTGACTCTGATCACTTCAAGATCACACTATTCAGACTTCTCTGTCCTGAAGAATTATAAGTTCTGCCCATAAGCTTTGCTCTTTGCTTCCTTTTCATTAGTGGATCTTTCATTTAGCCCTTTGATAACTCATGTTCAATAACCTCTGATACACTACCTCATCAAGGGATTTCTGAAAATGCAGGTATGTCTATAGAATCTGCTTGCCTGTGTGCTTTTTCTCCCTGTTCAGAGCTGAAGCATAACCCTTACAGAAGGCATACCAATTTATTCTGACAGGCCACACTTACCCATGTCTTACTCTTCATTATGGATGCTACCATCTTACTGGAGATGGATGCCAGAATTTGTAATGTGTGTTTGCAGGCACCCTTTTGAGTCCTTTTAGGTGGGTACTACTTCAGCATTCTGCTAGTCTTTTGTAGAAGTGTCTGTTTGAAGCGCTGGGTTACTTAATTTGGCCTGAAATCTATGATTTCACATTTGGTTTCCTTCCGAATTAGAGTGAATGTGGTCTAAACCTCATACATTACTAATGTCCAACTTGTCTTACACCTTGTGCTTCCAGTTGAGTTGTCTCCTCTGATCTCTTTACTAGGAAAAAAAAACCAGAGTGTTAGAAACTTCCCGACATATTAAACAAAAAGAACTGACAAAACCAATTTCTTTGCCATATAATCCGAGTCCCCCTTTAACATCTTTTCCTTTCATGGTCCCACTGACTCCCCAGCTGACCTTCTGCTTTTGATGCAATGAAAGAACTTTCTACTATCAGGACAACCATCCGTAGCAAAGCATTCTTCAGATTATTCTTTTTAAATCTTCACATTCCTTTTCATTTAAACGATATATAAAATATTGCCTTGCTGGTGGTTCTCATTTGAATAAGTGTGCATCTCTTAAATGACAAAGTACAAAGTTTCAGTGAGTTACACCTGACTTAACTTTCCTCCTGTAGTTTAGTTTCTTGTTATCTTTCTGTCTCTCAGACAGCCTTTTTTTCATCTAAACTACTACAGTTCCATCTTCACTGCAGTTTACTATGTGTGGGTTCTTAAGGCAAATCTAATGTTTTTGCAGGTGGTCTTCTCTTTGCAGTTAATGGAATGCCTTATCCGGGAGAGGCAGAATCAGTGCAAGGATTTGTGATGAACTTCTCTACTGGAGAAATAATTGATACTTTCATTCCACTTAGACAGGTAGAGTACTACACAGACTGCCTGTTGCATAGAATTATATATATGAGAACATTGGTAACATTCTACTTTTCCAACTTCAATAAGACTATTGCAGGAAATAAGATGTTTTCTTATGTAAGGTATTCAAAAGAAATTCTTTATAGTACTAAATAAAAACACTAGAATTTTGGGTCTTAGCTTCTACATGTGATACACGTTTAAAAATTATACTAACTAGTATGTTAGATTCCTTTAGATGATTCCTACAGGTAATATCTGCAGACAGGATAAGCCTACTTTATTATTGCCAGTACAGTTCTTAAAAGTTAATTTAAGAGAATAATGAAGGAATTGAAATATTCATATATTTAGATGCTAGTAATTTGTCAAAAAGTAGAGCTTATTCCTAAGCAGAAATAATACGCAACTGTATGGATATATCCCTCTTTAGAGAATACTAGTGTGTAAGTTAAGGCTAAATGTTCTTCATGCAGTATTGTACATAAAAATTGTGTGGGTTTTTTAACAGTTTTTATATATTGTGTTAGACTAAGGAATGAATGTTAATATTCCCACTTCGTACCACATACGCTCTTTATTTCCAGTCCAACTTTAAATTATATTGAGAGTTATTTTTTCTGAGTTTAGCAAATAGCTGTTTTGCATATGAACTTTAACAAAAACTAGATGTGTGGGCTTCAAATCAAGATTCTTTGTTTTTGAAAATATATATTTCAGCGGATAAAATGGAATGTAATAATATTAATAGAAATAATACTAATATAATTTTTTTAGCATTAATACATGGAATAATCTCCCTGGAGAAGACAAACTTT
>JANRMJ010000079.1:60817496-60830104 GCA_025584955.1 Alethe diademata
TATTTTAAAAATAAGGACACATCTTATCTTGGTCTAACAACAACTTATTTTTTTTTTTAAGCTACTCCAGGGGTGTTATGTCCCCAGAGCGCCATGTTCGTACTCGGCTGTATTTCACCAGTGAGAGTCACGTCCACTCCCTGTTATCTACCCTTCGTTACGGTGCCTTATGTGATGTAAGTTTCTCTGTTGAAGCCCTGATATTTTGGCAAGAACCTGAATCTTTCTCTGACTGTATCAATTGAAACCTTAACTGTGTTTGAAATTTATCACATTTTTTTTAAACATTTGATTTTCTGTTATTTGTGGAGAAACACATTGCAAGTTGCACATTAATTGGCATGCTGATTTTCATCAAAGTAATGCTGTGTTCCATTGGCTGTATGTATTAGAATCTCAAATAGATATGGAAAGGCCAGATACTTTTTAATGGTTTTTTGTTGTCACCAATAATTCCTCCAACTTATGTTTTCAAGTTATGATTCAGGGTTTTCTTGAATTTACTTTTGCACTGGCTTGCTATTTTTGACCATTGACATATTGTCAGGACAATGCTCATAGAGTAATTTCAATGCTCATAGAGTACAAAGTTCATCCTGAACAGTGAATGTTCTTATTTTCCTGTACTGTTATAGAGCACTACAAAAATGGTGCGTTATTGTCCATCTGATAGTTTTTGACACTGAAAAAGACAAGGTCTCCAGATTCAGAAATTACTTAAACTGAGCTGTTGGAGAAGATACATGCAGCACCACAAACCTATCTGCTTGTAAGACACAGCTTGACTTACGCACCACTTTTTGAATTGTTGTATTGACATACTTGCTTTGAGTAATGGATGACTAAACTCAGTGATGGCAAAAGCATTTATAAACCTCTGTGATGTGCTACAACAAGTACTCCAGGTTTAAGTTTGATAAACTTTTAATTTTTCTTGAAGTTGAATTACTAAATGGTTTCTTTTCCTACAGCATGAAAAAGGTGACTATTAATTTAAGTAGTTTGGAATGTCACGGTTGTACCTCTTCTACATACTAGGAAGCTTCATGTACTCTGTTTGACTGATATCTCTGTTAGTTTGATATCTGAAAACTTTTTTCACAATACACTAGCTGAAATGCATTTAGTGTATAATTAGCAGGTCTCATCGGGGGAATTGAAAACAGTGCCTCTGTCTACATATCATCATTGGTGAAAAAACATGAAAGACACACTGAAATAACGTATGAAAAGTTCTGCTGTTCACTTTCCAGTCATTTGATGAGCAATTTTAAGTCACTCATGGAGGTTATAATTGCTTTTTTCGTTGTACCTCTGCATTTTCCTTAGCTTTGATGAGCTTTGCACTTCTGCTATGAAAATATGTGTAAATCATCAGTGTTTTTAAGAAAATAGCTGAGTTTTACTTGTTGATACTTTTTTTTTCTCCATAAGGAATCAAAAGATGAACAATGGAAACGAGCTATGGATTACTTAAATGTGGTCAATGAACTCAATTACATGACACAGATTGTCATCATGCTTTATGAGGATCCAAACAAGGTATTTAAAAGGGATAAATGTCTTCAGAAATGAGCAGTGCTGAGCTATGTATTAAAGTATAAACTTAATTAATTATTTTAATTCAGGAACTTTCTTCGGAAGAACGTTTTCATGTAGAGCTGCATTTCAGTCCGGGAGCTAAAGGCTGTGAAGAAGATAAAAATTTACCATCTGGATATGGATACAGACCGGCCTCCAGAGAGGTAATAATTATGCCTTTCTATAAAGCAAAACTTAGGTTTTTTGGATATAGACATACCTAAAATAAACACTGTAAAATTCTTACGTAAAAAATACAAGTGTGATTTTTTTTTTGTTAGAAAAACATGCAGTAAAAGATAAGCAGTCCCAGTGTTTTCCATTTTGAATGGGCACTGAGGTAAAGGACATAGATAATTTGGATGTTATAAGGCTTTGCCAGAATTTTTACTAGAAATACAAAATACTCCAAGAAAAGTCATACTAGCATCAGAGTGTCACATGAATAATATTCTGGGAATTGAAAGACATATTTAAGAAAGTAGTTTGTTTATGAATACAGATTGTTGAGGAAGGATTGATATTTTCCAAGATACATGGTCAGGTAAGTGGAGTTACGGTGGCTTTTTGAGAAAGGAATGAGAGCAAAGCTTGTCTGGAATTCTTCTAAATAGAAGAAGAAAGAAGAAACAGATTATCATGTAGATTGTTGAAGTCTAGAGCATTTTTTTCTGTAATATATGATTTACATCTTGTATTTTTAAAATACAATCTTGTTTTATCTTTATGTAGAATATTTATTTAAGAGCCACTCTATCTACATATTTGAAGGTGTGCAGACAAATTGAAAATTAATTATGTATTTTCTGTAGAATGAAGGCTCAAAGAAAACCTCTCATAGAAACGATAGCGATGAGGAGGTGCACGCTCATAAGAGAGATGAAACGGATCGATCAGTAGTGATGTTCAAGCCGATGGTATCAGACCCAATCCACATACACAGAAAGTCACCCCTTCCGAGATCCAGGAAGATTGGTTCTGTTGAAGTAAGTGTTTGTGTTCCAGATAATTTCTGTCAAAGACATTAACTTTTGCTTACTTTTAAGAGAACAAAACCAAATGTAATTCTGCTTTGAATTATACAGAAGCAGCATGATACAGAAAGTTTGCCCTTACTCAGTGGGAAATCCTCCATGGCAATAATTTCTCTAAAGTGATATTTCTATTTTAAGTCCTTTTTAAAGGACTTAGTTCCTTTTTTTAAAGCCATTTTGGAAGAGTTGATATTTGAAAATGAAGACTTTCGGTCTAAACCTACCTCTACAAATTAACATATATTGCTTTTCTAGTCATCCTTACGAGACAGCTACTATTGAGAATTGAGCAAACTTTCAGGGTGATTGTGCTGAAAGGGAACAGAGGGATTAGGGTGGTAGGGGAGCTGCAGGAGGTGAGACATCTTTTGCTGTATTTGTTTTCATGTGAAGTGAAACTGACTCCACTTGTCAAGCTTTTGAAGGTAAGAAAGATAAAGTGGAAGCCTTTAAGTGGCTGGGGTTTGTGTTTCTTGAGTTCTGTAGGTAACATCTTGAACAATCTAGTTTGCTGTCTTGAAAGCCATGACATCTAGCTGTGCTTCACAGATATGGCTTAATGTCACAGAGGTGGGGGGATGCACAGCTGTATCACTGATACCATTGGGATGGTTAAGTGGAAATTCAGATGGTGCAGAGTGGCACTTCTGTGATATTAATGCTAGAAGCAGACTAACAGCTTCTTATTGCCTCATTTTCAGTTGCTTAAAACCATTAGAAATGAAGATTCATGCCAAAAGCTTTTTCTTTCATGTTTGCATTGGGAATGAGTTGTCTGTATGCAGTAAAAGTATTAGAAATTTAGAAACCACTTGGTTATTGGCAGTATGGAGAGAAAAAGATGCACGATTCCCTTCTGTAAGGATATCTATATAACTTCACATGACTTCCATAAATTAACAGACATAATAAATGTTAATGTCTTATGTTTTCTATTTCCAAGTTTTTTCATAAACAAATGCTTACAACATCAAGATTTTTGATTTTAAAAGCTGTTTTTGCAATGATCATGCAAACTCCCCTCCTAGCTAAGAGTTCACTTATGCGCAGCTTAATAGTCTACTACTTCAGACTTCCAACTATTTTCATAAATTATATGGAAGTGAACCTTCGCAAGAGATCAGAAGTACAAATTGCCAAATTTTGACTGTGCAGATAATATGTATTAAAATTGCATGTGTTTCAGCATTCAGAGCTTGCTTATTTGAGGGAAGGAAATAGACAATTTAAAGAAAATGTACACTATAAAACATTTTTTTATAAGTAAAATATGGAGTTTCATGTGGCCTTCTGAAATCTGCAAAACTAGTATTTGGAATATTTAAACTAAACAGTATTTTGAAGCAATTTAAAGAAGTCACTGCAACTTAAACTGCAACTGCCTTGAACTTTTTTTTTCCTCCCTTTTTGTTTCCTCCCTCCTCTTTTTTTTTTTGCCCTCCTGTAAGGCAATTCTGTTTTCACCTACGTCCATTAATTTGAAAGGACACCGTCAGGTGTGAGATTATATGGAAGTTTTTATCTGGGTTATAGTCCGCAATATTTACAAAAGGAATGCAACTGTGACTGAGTCATGGAAAGAAAAAAAGAGCTGAGTTATAGTGGTAAAACAAGAATGTTGGGAAGCAAACGCTGCATTACAAAGAATGTTAATTGCTAGTGACACATATTGATGTAGACATGGGGGGATGCTTAGCCTGACACCATCCTCCCTTGAAGTCCTGATAAGGTGTCCAATATCAGATAATTGTTAGGATATTTTTAAGTTTGTAAAACTACTACCTGTCAATTTGATGCTCCTACCAGTGATTCAGCTGTAAAGTCTCAAAGGCAATTTTAAAATTTAGAAAGAAGCTTTCAGATAGGCTTATAGACTAGAAATGGAAACTATTAAGTAATAAATAGGAAAGTTTAATGTACTTAGGAGGGGAAAAAACTATTAAGCAGTATGTCGAGGGTAACAGAAGTTCTGTTTACAACATACGAAAAATTCTTAGAATTATGAATCAACTATTGATAACAGATATTTTCTCTCATATCTAATATTAGTCTACTAGAAATTTGAGGTGTAGTAGAAGATAGTTGGATGAAGAGATAAAATTGAAACTGATAACTTTCTAATATTGTATTATTACTCTTCTCTCTTCTCTGTTTAATAGTTTTAAAGGTAGTGTGTAAAAGGGTGCAAGCAGATTGGGTTTTTTTCTTTTCTGTTCATTTGGCTCTGTTGAATCTAACTTTGCATGCTTTGCTGTTTTTTGCCCCCTTTCTCACTTCCAGGAAGAGAGCCCCCTGAGTGTGTCTAGCCCAGAGTGTATTGGTACCTGGCTGCATTACACCAGTGGTGTGGGTACTGGGCGTCGAAGACGCAGATCAGGGGAACAAATCACTTCTTCCCCTGTCTCCCCTAAATCACTGGCTTTCACATCCAGTATTTTTGGCTCATGGCAACAGGTTTTTAAACTTTACTTCATTAAACATTTTATGCATTCCAAGCAACAACTGTCTTTAAGGACATCTAATCCCTTGTTATGGATTATGTTTCAAGCAATACCTTCCACTTCTTAAAATTACTTGCCAAGAATGTTTGGGGGGAAAAAGAGCAAGTGCATGTTTTTCCACTGAATGTGTTACACGCTTTCATAAACATTTGGTTTCTTTATAGGAATTGCCAATGTTACCGCAGTAAAAAAGCCTTAGTGTACTGCCTAATGAAAGAGTATTATGCTTTGGTTTAGTTGTCCTTTAAGACTTTAAAACCAGCATTGCTTAATTTGGTGGTAGGTAAATTAAAAAAAAATAATTGCAACCAATACCATTTAAAATAATTTGGTACTTCATGTGGCTATTCAAAACTTGTTTTGCATATATCATATTTTCAGTGGCCTGGTATTAACTATTGCAAGGAAAAAACTCTAGCACTAATAATTCTTGCCATCTAAATCTGGAGGTATCTGAAACTCCCAACACAGTACATCATCCATTGACTTGTACAATATTTTGAAGATTGTTCTGTGTAATGGGGGGTGAGGGGAAAGCAGGGAAAAAAAGAAACAGTAAATGTTTTGGAAACAACACTGAAGATCTAAAGCTATTCAGAATGTCAAAATATTGTTTACATGTAGGACAATGGATGGTGTTCTGTAACCATATCCTTTTTCTTTGAAAATTTTCATAATTTGTTGTAGAAGATTCTAAAATTATTTACATTGAAAAAGTTTATATGAGCAAAGGCTGTGAGCATCTGAAGATTATACCGATTGAGCCTGTGCATGGTCAGTGATCGTATGGTGTCCTCAATAGTTTGTCTGTCTTTCCTTCCCTCCCCTCCTTTTTTCAATACAGGCGCAGTTTAGGAAAGTGCATTTGGTAAAATGAAATAAAATGTCTCAAATGTTTGTTCTCATATCAGTCTTGGTCTGTGTCCTTTCTCATTCTGAATGCTTGCTTTGCACCACCTCATTGCAAGGAACTCATATGTGAAATGGACTCCCTTTAAAAGGGGATATTGCATGATCTCTCATGTTTCCTTTACATATTTTTACTAACATTTATCATACAGCTTATTAACACCTGTCTGTCTGAAACAGGCTGCTGTATCAAGTTAAATGGATGTTTCATGCTGCTGTTCTATTTTCCCTTATTTTTCTGTTTCTTACATCCAGGTCTTATCAGAAAGCAATAGTAACTTACGAACACCAAGAACTATTCTGGAACAAAAGCAGAGTGGTTTAGGTATGTGCCTACAGTTGAAATTTTGTTTGATGTTACCAGCTTTTCATATGCCTGCTGTTCTCCCTAGTTGTATATTCTTTGAATAGCTTTTTTGTTAACAGGACCCAATAGTACTTGTTATCAACAACATATGCTGAGTATCTGCCTATGCACTGGACCATTTTTTGCAGCAAAATTTTAAAATAAGTTGTAACTCAAAAGAGCAAATTGTTTGAGACCCTCTGTACTACTGATTTTGTACTACTCACAACAGGTACTCAGGATTGTTTTTAACGGAAAGCAGGTTTTTAAGATAAGGTCATTTCTGATTGAGCTTTTGGATTTTGCAAGAATATTTTGGATTAAAATGGCCTGCTCTGGAAACACTTTTCTTGAAAATTTCTGTTTCCTACTGTAGGTCATTGATGAAAGTGAAGATACTTTTCTAAGGGGAGGGGGATGGGGAAGGGGAACAAACATAAAGTTTCTTGATAGTATCAGGGGTTTTGCACATACTTCTCTCTGAAAACTAATTTCTTCTTTTCAGCATTAGAATTAATCATGCTATAATTAAAAGGCTTCTTTCAAATTCTCTTAATTCAAGTGGTGCTTTTCTATTGCTTTATTAAAACAGACATACATATGACTCACATGCAAAATGAAATCATGCACTACTGTAAATCAATATTGATTTTTTCATCTGTGTGTCTTTTCATGGGAAACATTGTGTATTAAAAAATGCATCACCTATATGCATAAACTTAGAAGTAGCTTTTCCTTTATTTGCACAGATACATGTTTTTTGTATGTGTAATCTTTCTGTGATACTTTTCTTCCCATTATATTTATCCCGCAGTAAAATGCATACGTCAGGCACTCTTGTTTACTTAAGTCCTGGTTTTTAACATGTGCTTGCTAAAGTTAATTGAATATTCTTTTGTGTGACACAATGTGGCTTGTGGAAGTTGATGTATTTCTGTGTAGATTAAGGTATTATGTTCGGTGTGAAAGGCTTTTGCCACAAACCAGGCACCAATTTATTTTGGCTATGATTGGTCACATGTGCTAGTAATGTTTCCCCTCACTGGACTGTTAAAAGTAAAGAAAGGAAGTATCACTAGTTATCCAAAAAAAAAAAATCTGCTGCTGCTCATCTAAAATGTAAAAGTTACGTTCTGAGTGAAAAATTGCTTCTTCTTTCAACTAGTAGTAAAATGTAAAGGAAAAAAATGCAACTTTTTCCCCATTTTGTTCATTGTTGTATGTAAGTTTCATTAATGGTTGACGATTACAAACAAGAGTTGTTTCTGTATTTTGTCTGTGGCTTTCAGTGATTTGTTTCAACCCCCATTCTAGTGGTAGGAATGCATGAGTTGTAACAAAAGTACTGTCACTTGCATGGTGATATGCAAAAGTCTTCTCAGGAAAGGAAGTCAAGTTAAACTTGATTAAACTTTCAGGTATTTTAGTTTGTAACATTGTCAGTAATGGGAGCTGAAGTCTGAATAAAGTATGTCTGCTTTGGTTTAAATTTTGTTGCGATTAGAAGTATTTCCACATACTAAGCCTGTGGAACTGCAGGACTACTTCATAGCAGCCTGTCATCTCAAAGGCTGATTTGAATGAAAGCAATGGGCAGTATTTTTAGTTTATATTTGTTTCAGGAATACAGGTTTTCAAAGACACAACCTTCACATCATCATCATCATTAATCATTATTGTCATCATCATCTTCATTTTGTTTTGTTG
Organism: Alethe diademata; assembly: GCA_025584955.1. Taxonomy (NCBI): domain Eukaryota; kingdom Metazoa; phylum Chordata; class Aves; order Passeriformes; family Muscicapidae; genus Alethe; species Alethe diademata. The sequence continues at coordinate 60,825,575 of JANRMJ010000079.1, forward strand.
TTTTGTTTATGTTTACATTGATGCTAACTGGTAACTTTTTTTTACCGAAAGTGAAAACAGGACAAGAACTCACTTTGTTAAAGCCAGTCCTCTCTTTGCACATATAGCAGAGTGTGCAGTTTCATGAGTAGAAGCACAATAAATTATGATAGTTTCAGCCTACAAGTCCCTTTCTGACATTACAAGCATATTGTGAACCTGTCCAAGGCACTGCCAAAAGCTGCCTTTTGTGTGGTAAGAGCCATGTGCTTGCATGCTGCATGCATCCCCAATGTGAATGGACGAACACCTGGTTGTTGTATGTATTTTCTCTAACTCCCATCAGGGTCTCACTGTGCGGGCCTGTTTAGCACCTCAGTGCTCGGGGGTTCTTCAAGTGCACCTAACCTACAGGATTATGCTCGTACGCATCGTAAAAAGCTGACTTCTTCTGGCTTCATAGATGGTATGTGCACACTCTCGCACATGCACGCACAACCCATGTGCCACATTGAACTTCTAAAGATTTTAATGGAATCCTAGAATCTTTGGCCTTAGTATTAATTTTATGAGTTTCTGTTGCTTCTTTATTGCCCATAGCTTGCTTATGTTTAACTTAATAGCCTAGTTAATTCTTGTTTGTCTTGAATTGAACACCAGATCACAGACTCGTAATATGCACCAGGAGATCCCAGCAAGTGCATTTTTAAAGTAAACTGAAAGTTTTGTTTTTAAATTCCTTAATCATTTTAAACTCTGTTTTTTATCACTGCTAATTGATTTTGAAATTAAATAAATTATTTGGAGCATAGACAAGGAATGAAATTATAAAGTGATAAGTTAAATACTGATGGTGAAAATTTTAGGATTCCTGACCTTTTTTTTTTTTTTTGGTGGGGTTTGTGTTACAAAGGAGCAGGAGATTCTCAGTTTTGGATAATCTGGCATAGAGAAGAAACTCTCACTAGATTTCAGAATGTAAAGATACCAAAGCACACCTTTATAACTCTGAGGTGAAACAGTATTCATGCTGTTTTCCCCCCCACTTCACTTCTCAGTATTCACGTCTAACCTGAATAACCTTGTATGCCAGAATCACCAGCTCATTCTGCTTGTTTTCCTACACCTCATTACACATCTTGTAGTTGCCAACAATCCAAATTTTCTTCTTTTTAACATCTATTTAGATTTTAGCCCTTTTCCTTGGTCCGTTCTGCATGCCACTCACTTCTAATACCTTCTTATCTTTTCTTTTTACCTTTCTTCTTCCTTTTCTGTTTTAAAATCTCCCTCTTTTGGTAGCTGTTACAAATTTCAGGTACCTGTTTTTCTCTTTCTCAGACACCACACGCGGTTCTGCTGTTAAAAGGTTTTCTATCTCATTTGCTCGACACCCAACCAATGGTACGTTTTGCTTTTATTTTAAAACCAAAATTGAAAACAAAAGGTTTCTTGCTTCATCCCTTTTATTTTTATTTCAAATACGGGGTGTACAGTATCATCCAGCCGTCTGTCGTTCCTAACTTCAAGCACAATTCCAAATATATTTGTAATCATTAGAATCCTAAATCCTTTCTTTACCATTCATTAGTATAAATACAACATCAAAATTCGTTACTTAAAATAATCCACAAAAAAAATTAAGTGCTACTGTTGATCATAGTCTCTCTAATAAATTATTCTTCAGAAGTTCTTATATGATCAGACTCGTATGGTACAAGATACAGACAGTAAAATCTGGTCTTATTAGACATATACTTCTTGATAGCTGCTGCTTCTTTGTCTTCTGCTGAGCTGATTCTCTGAGCCTGCCTGTTCTAAAATAAATCACCGAATTGAGAGCTGGAGTTTATGACTATCTTCTTGAAGTGATGCTAAATTACAAATGCTAAAGCAGAAGCTTTGGTTCTATTCGTGCTAAATTGCTATGTTTTTTATGGGACAAAAATTTATTTTACCTTATCATACTTCTCTGTTCATCAGATGTGCAAATTACTTAAATATTGCACTAAAAATCACAGCAGGAGGGCTGTGACTTCTTGAGCAGCATTGACCTCTTGAGCTTCTAGAGAGTTAACTGTCTTCAGTTTGCAAAAATTCTCATTTAACACACAGGACAGAGGTATGTCTTTTTCTTCCTCAGCAAAATATTTGGCACCTCCTTTTCGACATGATTGAATAGGCCCCAGATATATCCTGTTCATGAAAAGTAGACTCAGTCTTCAGGCCCCACTGGACCTGAATGTAGCTTTTCCAGACTTCTTAATTGCAGTTTTAAAATGTGCATGACTGCTGGCTGAGTTCAATGATAGTGATACTGAAACTGCAGTGGAAATCATCAGTATTTTCATGTTAGATTTAAAATATATTTGCTTAGAAGGAAAGTTTAAAAAAAATACTTGAGTTTTGGTTTAGCTTTGCTTAGAAGCAGAGTAGTATTTTGTTACATTAATTTTAAATCCATAGTGACTTTTTTGCACTGCAGTGCTTCTTGAAGGTAAACTATTGTAAGACAAAATTTATACCATTAAGATTGTGTTGGATCTAAAAGGCCAAATCTAATGTTTCATCTGAAATATAAAAGTCAGGAGTCCATTTTTTATGTTATGACACAAACCAAACAATATTCCCAAAGCATACAAGGTCAGAAAATCAGAAAGAACTGCATTTGAGAAACTGTGGCTAATCTGTGGATTCCTTTCTGTTCCATTTAGTTGCTTTTTGTCACTCCATTCTTTTTAAAAAGGATCTAAATAGCTTTTAATGATCACACTGATTGTTCTGATTCATTTAATGCAGCAGTTTTACCACACATCTTTGACGAGACTAATGCATGCAGTATGAGCTCCTATGAACCCCAAGTATATTCCAGGTTTCCTGGGGCTCTCTACTAACACAACGCCATATTGATGTTGTTTCATCTGTCCTCTGGACTATCATTTTGATTATCCTTGTCCTTCCACTCTGTTTTTTTCTTACTTTTATGTTGTTATCATACCCTCTTAACTCATTTCAGACTACTCCCCCCATCTTTAGTTCAAGGAACATGGTGAAACAAGTATCTTCTGAAAGTGCTATACCTTATTTTCTGGGCCTCTGCAGAACACCCACACCTCTTTAGGTGCTGGTCCATTTCCTCTGTGGAATTTCTAGGCTCCAGTGGTATGTCTCTACAGCTTTTGAATCTTAAGACAGCAGGGTGGCTTTTTGAGATGCTGCATTAACCCTTTCATTGTCTTGCCTTCTGATGCTTTAAGAATAAATACAGCCATAAATCAAAGGCCACTAGCGTACAGGAAATTACCTTCTTAAAGGGATACTGTCAGGCTTCTTCATCATAAAATTTCAAATTTATTTCTTGTAGCATCATAAAATGTTCATCAGAAAGCATTCAAACAAAACACTACACATAGATTTCTAGATTAGGTTTTAAGCCATATCCCTCCGACATAAAGATACTACAACGACCTGCTGGGATATGACTAGCTGACAGCAGAATTGTCAAAACTCAACAAAAAAATCTGGAGGCGAAATTCATAAAAGAAGAAAATCTTATTTCTTTTTTTTTCTCTTTTAAAGGGCATGAACGCATTTTGGAATTGCTTTCTGGTTCTCTATAACATGCACTATAATAATAATAATTGTAACTAAAAAGTTAACCTGACATTGTCCCACTTCATTAATTGCAAAATCAGTAAAATAAATTCTCATTTGAGAATTTATTATCTGTGGACTGATAGTGACTTTTCTGTTGGGGTAAAGAGAAACCTTATATTTTACTGTAAGGCAACGAAAGGGTTGGCGCTTTACATGCATGCATATAGTTATATAGGTTAATAATATGTATGACAAGCATCTAAGTGCTTACACTGAAGGTTATCTACTGACTTTATAGGAGAATACAAATTAACAGTACAGTGGTGGTTCTTTTGTACACAAAATCCAAGTTTTCATGACATGCAACATTTTGTTTGTAATTTAAGTGAAGCTGACATAAGTACACCCCAGTTGGTTGAATATTTGTAGCAATGGTCCCTGAAATTTTAATATGGCCAGGGTGGATCTAAATATAAGTATAGACATTTAGGGGTTGAAATCTTGTTGAATTTCTTTTATATGCAAAGTACTGATGATGAGTGAATGGGCAACACTGGATATCACAGGAACATTGTTGCTTATTATTTTATGGGAAAGAACAGCTTACAGTCATAATGCTATCTCTAATAAATGTACCTTGAACTGAAATTCTAAACATCATTTCATTCACTATTGCTTCTTCATTTAATTGTCTTAGAAGAAATTTACAGTATTGAATTGCAAAACTGTGATGTTACAGCTGTATGTTGAAAACACTAATGGATATATTTTCCTCTTCGAAATGCAACTGGACGAAAAGCTGGTTATAGAGTTACCAAACTTGAATTACTTTAGAGGACTGCAATTTTTTTCTAGCTGAGATGTTTAAATGCTTTTAAGTCGGTTAGTAATATGGATGCATGGTTAGTGTATGATCTGTACTACCATAGAAAAGCAAAGTCCAATAAATTTTTA
>JANRMJ010000079.1:60870198-60883003 GCA_025584955.1 Alethe diademata
TAATCAGTATTGAAATTGCTACTGCAGTTATTGGTAACTCTTCTATCTGGCCTCAAAAGGAGACATATTTTTAAATGCATATAAATGTTGGCATTTTCCATACTTACATGATTTAGGCTTCCAGTTAATGGGAAGATTGGCGTTAGTTTTAATATTAGAGGATCTGGATTAAGATTAGACGATTTCAGAAAAATAAAGCTGTGACACTATTTGGCTGTAAAACTTCCAGTTAGCTGTCTGCATTCCTATCTCTTGTGGAGTTCTTGTTGATTAATTTAGAACATCAGCCAGAAGGTAAAACATTTTGAGAATTAAAAGATGGCCTCAAGTGACCAATTTTTCAGGAAAAAATCTTGTTTAATCTGTTTGAAAAATATTATCCATTGAGACTTGATTATGTCAGGAGAAATAATTTGGGAGCACTATGTTTCGTATTTATTTGACAGTGAGTTGAAGGAAGAAGGCAGAAACCTTATGAGAGCAGCTAATGCTAAATACTAATTTATATAAATACTGCCAGAAAAAAAAGGGCAAAAGTATATGTGTTAATCAGAGGAGACATGACCGTGGCTTTGTTCAGTAATTGGAATCACCCAAGGTATCTTTTAAAGACAACTTAGCAAAACAAACCTATAACAGTAGGTATCTGCAGTACTCTACTCACACAAGTGAAAAGTTTTCTCATATCTTTGGTCTGGGAAGTTCATTTAATCCTTATGTGGTGTGAAAAGGTAATCATCCTGACCTATAATTGGCAGAGGTTTTGTAGTGGGAGGGTCAGTAATGCTGCTTGCTGGGCCAATTTCTACACAGCAAGTAATCATTCTGATTAAAGCTCTCTTTTAGACTAAATATTTTCTGTGATTGGAAGACTAAATCTGTTTTTGACCACCCAGATAAGATGACATCATCAGGATGCTATAAACTGGCTGAAGGATTAAATGCCCACTACCCAAATGCAAACCTAATTCTTCAGTTGGAAAAGACAGCCTTTTTAAAATTCTTTGATCAGGTTTAGTCAATATGAACCCTAACTACATGCAATAGCTGAGTAAAAAGATCTTTATTAGAATGTGTGCTATATATATATATATAGTGAGGGTTTTTTTTATATTTAGCAGACAGCTGCTTTCTCAAAGAATTTTTATTGGGCAATTTGTCAGAAGAAGCTTTTCTGCACTTTGTTCCAGATGACACTGAATGCTTACCTCTGGGTGAATTACTGGGATACCTCTGTAGTAACATTTACATTATAGTTAGATTTATAATTGTTATGAGAATGAGGAAGTTAGGTAACTCACAGAATTTATCCATGGAAATCCTACATGTGTTTGAATTATGTAAAAATCAGGCAGTCCAAAAAGTAAGAAACCTCCAAGCAAACCATTCCATTAAACCGTATCTGACTCATTAGAAGATTTTGGTTTGCTATCACAGGGGAAAGGCTGATGTTGATACTTAAAAAGGCTGCTTAAATGTACAGGACAAGGCAGACAGTGTATGATGGACTGCTTAGTTGGAAACAGGACTGTGAGATAGTTGGAAAACTCACTTTTCTGTGGAAACAAAAGATGGCAGTGAAAATTCTCTAAATGCATCAAAAGCAGGAAGTAATTTAGGGATCAAATGAGGTGGGAGGAGAAAATGTCAAGATGATTGAGTGATGAGACTGACAGATTTGGTGAATTCCTTGTTTCATTTTTGTTGCTGAAAATTATTCATACAAGAGAGATCAGACAACAGGTTATCAGAACAATGAGGAATGATTTATTTATAATTAATTGAAAGTAGAGGATACTCAAAAGGGTCTTTAAAAATGTGAGGGAAGAACAACTGCATGAAATCTCCGCCCAAGGTATTGGATTTGATTTTTAATTTTTTTTTTCCTTAAATATTGAATGAATCAGTTGGTGTCAAAAACAGATTACTAAGAGAGTTGTCACATTTTCAGATAGGGGCAAAGTCCGTTCTGAAAAAATGTGTTCCAACCACACATGAGTTCCTATGCTCGGAGCAGGGGTACATCAGGCTGCCCATTAAAACTGAGGTGATGCCAGGCTTGGTTGTCTTGCAGTGTCCCTTTGACCTCTTGGTTAGTATATTTAGGAATTCTACAAATGGTGTAAGAGCTGGACAGTGCAGAAATACTCATCTGCAGTCACTGTCCTTGTAGGGTATGTCTGTGTTATGCTCCGTATTCTGACTCACTTGACTAAGTCATCCAATGTCCTCTTGCTAAAAGAGAGAACAAGGGAGCAAGAGGAGCCAGCTTGGTTTAAAGGAAACAGATACAGCTGTTGAACCCCATGGACATGCAGAGTAGGTAAGCAGTCTTAGCTAAGTCTAAGACATCACCCAAATGACCTGAGAACAGGTCATTTGAGAAGTGTGGGGTGTTGGGACAGCATGGCTTCCCTCTGAAAGGAAATCCCGGTGGACTAAACTTGGTATGTGTTCCCTGAGTAAGTCAGAAAGTGTACGGGTAAAGCTGTCTAGTGAGTGTTCAAAAAGCCTTCGATAAGGGTGTACACCTGAGATTATTAAAAAATGAAAGCTACTGCAGGGTTGGAGGAGAGATTGCCAGTGCACAAGAGGCAGAAGTGGACCTTGGAAAGGGAAAAATGTTTTGGAAGCTGGTTGGATTTTGGTGGGTACGCTCAGGACAAACTGCAGAACATAAACATACTTACTTTGTGCAGTGGATTATGAAAGGAAACCCCTTTTGTTCATATTTGTTTCTTAATACTAAAAATAGTCTTGGTATAAGACACCTGTGAGTAATCAGTAGTCTAGAGGAGCTATGGTTAGGTAGTTCTCACATACTAAGAGTTGTTACCTTCATGGATGTCTGGTTTTTAAATTTAAATTTTTTAGAACTTTAAAAATAATTTTTTCCCATAAATTACTATCATTAATGTCATGTGTAATCTTCTTTGGAGATGATGGAACGTGACAAATTAAACTACTTACATTGTATCTTTTGTCTCATGTCTTAACTTGAGACTTAACAGCTCAAATAATTTGCAGCATCCTGAGGCTTTATTTGCAGTTATTGCCTTGAACTCTGGTAAAGGATGAAGGAAATATTCTTGAGAGAGCAGCTAATAATTTTTATTACAGAGGATGAAACTTTTTTATTCAAATACTCACCCCTGTTGAAAGTTGGTCTATAATTCATAATGGTTTGTAATGTTCTTGATTGCCTTTTAAGAGGTGTTTGCGCATTGAAATGTATTTTCTATTGGCCTGAACTTTGGATTGGTGAAACTGTCTTACTGGAGATTGAACTTCTGTATTATTTTCCATCCTTCCATCCTTCCCTGAGGCTGAAAGAGTTAAGACTGGGAGGAGCCATTATAGTGTTCAGTCTGATCTTAATATAACATCCAGTATATCCACATGAGATCCATAATTTCTGGTTAGAGCTGCACATTCAACTGAACTACACCTTTAGCCATTATGCCCTTATGCCTTCTTATTTCACTTCACTGTCACTATGCATTTTAAAACAGACATTTTGAAATTATTTTAAATTCAAATTTTAATTGCTTTTTATAATAGAAAAATCTAAAATTCACAGTTGCCAGAGCTTCTGTAGACAGCAATGTAGAGAGTTGAGACTTCCCTGAACAAAGCATTGACCTGTGTTAAAAGCTTCCAATCTTTTTCAAGTCCCAAGCTGCAGCCATAGACTGAACAGGGCTGCACATGGTCTGCTTTACTTAAAAACTTTTCTTTGAGTTACTATGCTTGTGTTTATGTAGAAAAGCAGGATGTAGCCCAGTGTTTGCTCCGTGGTAGTGCAATCTGCAATATGAAAAGGGTAGATACAGGCTTCTGTATCACCCATGTTCAAAAGCTCCCTGTTCCTATTATGTGAAAACTACTGTCACAGCACAGTTAAAGACAAAGTTCTGAGCAATTCTTGTGTAATAATTACTTCCAGGCTCACATTTCCCTATTGTTGAGAAGCAGCTATATTTTGATGAACATGGCTTTTGTGAAATTGTTTCCTAGGCTATTCTGTGCTAATCTAAATTTAGACTGAATAACTATAGATGAAAGCCAACATCTGATATGTTGACTGTAGTGATTCAAAAGGTACTTTTTTTGTTAACATACATCTTCCTAGGAAAAAAAAGAAACTGTAGAACGCAGAAGTTGTGGTGTTCTGTGCTGCCAAAAATATGAAAATGGACAGTTTTGCTATTTATTTTAGCTTAGTATGTCTCATGAATTAAGATTTTAATTCACTCCCCTGCCATTATGTTCCCACACTTCACTTTGTGTTAGCAGTCACAGTGAGCCACCATCTATGAGCTGCTTTGTCTTGCTAGAATGATACAAAATAGATTAATTCTTCTGGAACAAATAGAGCAATCATATACCTGTACTCTGCAATAACCCTGTGCATATTATCCACATTGTTTATTTTGAATTCTTGTTTCCCCCTTACCTCAATTAGTGCTGTTTTTTCTCTGCATCACAAAGCTAACTTCACCTCAAATTCAGTGTTAAAAAATCAACTCTCGAACAGGGTTTCAGAACTAAGTAATAAAATTAGAAAGTACACAAAACGTTACTCAGAAACATAAATGCATTCCTTGCTTGTGTATTAATCCTCTGGGGGTGTGTGTGTGTCTGTATTGTGTGAATGTGAACTATTTCTCAAGACCAAAACCTAGTAAATTTCTGTAGTATGCTGTGGAGCCTGGGCGTAAACTGAATCCCATGGGATGTGGCATTTGCTAGGGTAAAAAGCATTGTTTGTGACTGCTTATTTTAAGAACTTCTCTTTGTGAGGGGGCTTTTTCCTTCTTTCCTCCTCTTTTAAAATTCTCTTCTTCTTGCCTAAAAAAGCGATGGGAAGTGGCATTTCATTTCCACACTTTTTGAACAGCAGAACATGATGGGTGTTTGACCCTACTTTAACTAGTAGAAAGAGAGAGGCTTTCACAGATAGGGCCTCATTTTTATCTGGAAGATGTTTAGAATTTTAGAAAAGCATATTTTTCCAAGTTTTTCTGTGGCAATAAATTTTGCTGCTGCAGATAGCACAAATAAGCAGAATAAATTTAGCTAGGAAATATTGAGTGCTGTCATCTTGCTTCTTATTGTAATTCAGTCTGAATTCATAGGAACCCCAAGGAAAGACAGAAAAAGAGAATGAAACTGTGCTGGTTTAACACAACCTAATTTTTTGGTGGGGTCAGGGGAAGCCACAGAGGTGGCTTCTGAGAGAATCTGCTCGAAGCCTCTACTGTGTCTGGCAGAGCCAATCCCTGATGTTGCTGGTCCAATAAGACAGGTTGGTCACTCTCCTGTGATGACATATTTAATAAAGAAAAAAAATTGTGCACAGTTCTCCTTCCAAGGGGTGCAGAGGCCATACCATCACAGTGAGTGGCAATCTTGGCACTGCCAGCAGTGGGCTTTGCCTGCCTGGCCACTTTTAGCTGGCGATGCTGAGAGCAGAAGGTCAGGGGCAGCAGCAGTAGCTTCTCGTTTTTGGTGCCCCCCATGAAGGGAGGCACTGGATGGAGCCGGCGGGGACTGTATGGCCAACAGCGAGGGGCACAATGAGAGATTCCCCAGTGCAGAACCCGGACAGGATCAACTCTTCAGTGCAGCTAAACCCTACAAGGACTTTTCAATTGACAGAACTTGAGGACAAACCAACCTACGGACACCAATTCTCTCCCAAGTCAGAGAAAAGGAAAAGGTGAAGACGTGAGGAGAACAACATTGCTACACCAAGATCAGTGAAAGGAGGGAGGGCAGGAGGTGCTTTGGGCATCGGAACTGAGATTCTTCTACAAGTCATGGTGAGGACTATGACACAATGCACTCTTTCTCTGTTATTCATGAAGCGCATGGGGAGATGCAGAGGTCCACTCACAGCCCATGAGAAAAGGCATTCACACTGGAGTGCGTGGATGCTGAAAAGCTGTAATCTAGTGGGAAGCTTGAAGAGAGAAGGAAGACCCTTGCTTCCAGAGAGGAAGCAGGATCCTTGCTTCCACTACACCCCATGAATTAAAATGACCCACACCACATAACTTGAGAAGACTATTTTGCCTGTAGGAGTGCCTCACATTATGGCAGATTGGGCAGTACTGCTACTCCTGAAAATTAGAACCATGTAGCAGAAGTTCACAGAGGACTGTCTTCCATGGGAAGAAGCCCATGGCATAGCAGGAGAAATTCCTCTCCCTAAGCAAACCAACCAATAAAAGTGAAAAACTGACCAAAACTCCTACGCCCTGTGTGCTTGCACTGTTGGTGGAAAGGAGGGAGGGGCTGGAGGGGAAAAAGGTGTTCTAAAGGTTTATTTTAGCTTTCATTGTCGTCTTTTAATTCTGTTAATAGTGTTTTTTCTTTATACCTTGTAAGTTTGAGCCTGTTTTGCCTTTAGTATTTTCTCTTAATCCTTATCTCAACTCAGCAGCCCTTCAGTTTTTCTTTCCCCCTCCTCTGCTCAACTGTATCAGAGAATGGAATGAGTGAATGTTTGTTTGTTTGTTTGTTTGTTTTTATCATGGGTGCCTGGCTTTTAGCCAATATCAAACCACAACAAAAACATAAACATTTGATAGATTTCTTTTTTTTTTTTTTTACCAGTATTATCACTTATGGCAAAAATACAGTGTTTTGCCTACTCATAGCAAAAGGAAGAGAGTCAATGCAATAAGTTAATTTTTAATTTTTTTCTTCTATTTGACATCTTGTTTTTTATTAATTCTAAACACATTTGCAAGTGTATTCTACTTAAAAGTGAAACATCTATTTCCAATCCTTTTCATAAAAATTATGCTCTCTAAAGCCGTAAAAAAAACTAAACCAACCCAACAGCAATGTATTTTTTACTTTGAAACTGGTAGAAATAAGTACATTTGATATTATTTTGTTGCCAAATAATATATATATTTTTAATGGAAATAAATTGGAGGAAAGTTGAAAAAGCCTACTATTTTTAGTGCAACCTTAGCAACCGACCCTGGTTGGTTTCAGAAGACATTGCGACTTATACTACTTGAATGAAAATTAAGTGTCACAGTGTCTTTAAATAATTTGAAAAAGAATTGCTTTACTTTCAGTCATTTTCCCTATATCCTAATGGAAAAACAAAGCTGTTTGAAACTAAGTACCAACACTTAAAATGTGTGTGAATTTTGCCATTCTGAATGTGATGATCTTTTATTGTAGATATGAATATTTGCTGCTCTTACTGAAACAAGTAGGTCTGAATACAAAGCATGTGTACGTTTTTGGGGATTTTAGGAATTCATGTCTGTAAATAGTAATCGACTTAAGCTGAAAAGATGATACCAAACCCACTCGCTGGAGGTATATTTTCTATTGCTTTTATTGCAAGAAAAATTATTTTAGCAGTCTGAAAAAAAAAGTGGTAATTTCTTTTAGCCATTCTCCAAACTATTTACAAGCTCATTCTGAATTTTCTAAGGAGTTTTTAATGAATCATAGAATCAAATTCTATGTACCTGAGACACTTGTCCAAACACTTATTGAACTCAGACTTGGTGCTCTGAGTACTTCCCTGGGGAGCCTGTTCCAGCGATTTACCACCTTCTGAGAGAAGAACCTTTTTCTAATATTGAGCCTAAACCTCCCCTGATGCAACTTTGGACCATCCCATTGGGTCCTCTCTCTGGTCACCATGAAGACATTGCTGAAAGTGATATCTTACTAAAATTGAATGATGAGTTCTCTGTTTTCCCCCAATAACAAGTTCCTGAAGAGTTTGCAAGCACAGGTTGTCTTACAAGATCAGAGTCTGAATTTCAAACTCTTCATGGCTGAATCTGATTCTCAATGCTATATGTAAGTGGCACTGGTAATCCTGTAAATAAAAAAACCTGGTGTATAGCACCAAACAGAATCAAAATATATATAAAAGACACCTTAGGCTTTTTGTATAGTAGAGTTTATGAGAAGACTGAGTGTTATTATGACATTTCCTTTCCCAGTTTTTGAATTCACAAACTAGAAAATGCAAGTTGCTTCAATAACATGTAAACTAATTTGATATTAAGATCAAACAATGCCTAGAGATAACTACACAAACTGTAAGTCAATGCAAGTATGGTTTTTGCTAATTGGAACATTGTTGGATAATTACCCTGATTTAATGGTAAGAAACTTGCTTCTCTTTTAGATACTATCATAACTCCCTGTCATCTGTAATAATAAGGCTAAAATACATCTCGTTGTGAAAGCTCCATTTTCTGTGTCAAGATACTTATCAGCTTTTGAAAGGCTTATTAAGTAAGGCTCACAAAAACGTCTGTTGCTTTTAACTGATGTTTCCTTATGTATCCTAAGTCAGTGAGCAGTAGATGAGCAATTTTTAAAATAGGGCTTAGAGATTCATTGCCAGCACAACAAAAAGGAAGCTTTCAATGAAGAAAGGTAATCATAAGTTTTCTTTAATAGTTTCCCAGAAATATGATCTGAGCATGAATGGGACTGTTTGGATTTCAAGCAATAACTAGAAATTATTTTAGCAGGCATACTGCAAAGCTGCAATTTTTTGTACCCATGACCTTGTCACCTATATAGCCTTTCAGAAATTATAAAACTTTGCAGAAGAGTACTGAAATAGAAGCATGGTAGAGAGATTGCTACAGTATCTACAGCAAGTGTGGGGACAACCTAATTGCACTATTGCAGCTCAGGGCCTCCTAAAGCAGCCACTTAATTCAGATAGACTATTGCTCTGGCTGTGAATGAGATCACAATAGTTAACTATTTCTTGCAAATTTAGTCCATGCAAAACTGGTCAAACTCAATTCACTTCTCTTGTCACCTGCCAGCACAATCCTTGTCTTTGTTGCTCCTTTATGTTTTGTTCTTTTTCATTTAAGTTGTCACTTCTGTTTTGGTTAAAGAGTTTATCTCTTTGGACATCTTTGTACAACACCTCTTTCATTGCAGGCTTCTAGATATTGTGACCCTTAGAGATGATAATAATAGTATTTGGAATCATAGAAACATGGAACCATGGAATCGTGTGTATTGGAAGGGAGCTTAAAGTTCTTGTAGTTCCAACCTGCTGCCGTGGGCAAGGACACCTTTCATTAGACCAAGTTACTCGGAGCCACATCCAACCTGGCCTTGAACAATTCCAGGGATGGGGCTTCCACAGCTTCTCTGGGCAACCTGTGCCTCTTCTGTTCTGTTAAACAGTCAGTAACTCAACCCATGAATTTTACATTTTTTTTTCCTAGTTCTCTCCCTCGTGCCAGTGGAGGTTTGGGAATGAGTGAGCTGCTCTTTTTGTGTTTAGCTACCTGCTGGATTAAACCACAACAGAATTCTAAAGGAAAAAAAAAGTGTTGAATTGTTGAACTATTAGCTTACGAAGAAAGATTAGAGGGCCAAGGTGTGATTATCTTAATTTAAGAATGACTGAAAATGCATACTCCTGATACATTTTTATGGCTTCCAAGTGGTAATAAAAAACAGTACTCTATATTAAACACCTGGTACCAAGTTGTGGCAAATATTGAAGAACAGCATATAGTGGAGTGGTACAAGAGCTTGTGACCTAGGAAAACAAGAGATTACAAGGCCAGCTAAAACTGATACAATAGCAATGGGTGTAATTGTTTTCTTTCATCACTTAAATAGAGTGAAATAAACTGATACAGGTTGTCATTGGTCTCATCAAAACAAACACCATGATTTTAAAAGGATGCTATCTGGAAATGAGTCTGAAAGGTAGATTATTTATATAATATGAGCTGTGTGTTAGCATGAAGCATATGCTAAGTATTGTGGATTGATTAGTAAGAGAAGAAAATTGAAATAAGTAGGAAGAAGTGAAGTGATGCAGCAATATATATTAATGGTATATATTAATTTTTAATAACTAATGTGAGTTTTCTGTGGCTGGCTGTGTTTTCATATGTACAGCTCATTAATAGAAAGATTTCTAAGGAGCATTTTAAAAACTGGAATAAACAAGGACAGTAAAAGTTCAGCATTTATGTCGTTGTTGGGGGTTTTTCTTGACTATGTTTGAGACCAGAAGCTGAAATAAATTTTTAAAGAGTTGCAGCTTTCAGGCCCTCTCAGGAAATGAATTCAAACATTCCAGTCTCATGCTTTCTATCTTTATTTTCAGAGTTTAAACACACCGTCTGGAGATGTTGCACAGTGTGAAACCATGCTGGTGTTGTTTCAGATGCATGGCTTCTCTGTCTGTGTGTGTGTGCACAGCTGTACAGCTCCATTGCCCTAGCAGTTGTAGCTGCTTTGAAACCCAGCACAAGGCAGGTGAAGTTGGTTGTTATGGAAGTGGTTTCTGCTTATGTTACCCCAGGAATCTCATGACAGAAACAGCTATTCCTCTCTTTTCTTTAAATGTTGCTTCAGTTGAGGCAGTTTAAAATCACATTGCTCTAGAATATCTAAAATACAGGGAAAATTCAGTCACATCTTGAGAGCAATGAAATTGAAGGAGTTGTTAGACACAAGCTGAAATGTTTTTCCTGGGAGCTGAAGATGGTGCAGTAAAGGCTTAACAGTTCCTGATAGAATGTTTTTATTTTCTTAAAACAATGGAGGGATGGATGGGGAATCAAATGCCGTGGCCTGGCTGGGCAGTATGAAGTCAACTGTTGTGCCGTCTCACTATCAGAGATGAATACTCAACCTTCTCTTTCACCTAGCCTAGAAAGAGTTCAGTCTAGAAAGCGGGAACATTCAAGAAGCATACAAGTAAAATAAATTATATTTTGATAGATAAGATGAGAAGTAGTTTCTAAGCAGTGCCTAAATTCTTTTGACCTGCATGTAAGAAATGATAATTTATTTTCTTTTTTAACAATAATGGCTTCTCATCTTGGTTGTAGCATCTCTCTTTTTATTTCTTTTTTTTTTAGACTAGCAAAATTTATATGCACAAACAGAATTAAAATCCTTGTATGGTAAGGATTGAGTTAAAATTAAAATTGCCACAAGGAATTATTTCATATTATGATACATGCCACTTTCCAATATCACATTGAGTTTTTAGATTATTTGCTTGATATATTAGTTAACTGTTGTGTAAGTATCTACTCACTGCGTTATAGTGCCTTTATGGGTACATTGCATGAAGTGGCATATTCAAACTTACTCCTTCTTTCACAACCAATCATCTGCAAGACCACTGCAAATTTGGCTGCTTCAATTTAGCCTTTATTCCAACCTAAATATCACCACTATATTTAGGTCAATTATGTCTTCAACACTAGACTTCTCAGTATAATTATAACTTGCATTTCCTGCTAAATAACTAATAATTGCATCTTTCCTGAATAATAAATACCTTTGGATTGAGTCTGAAAGTTGGGGTTTTTTTAAAATCAGAATGTAATTGTTCCTGATAACCAGGAAAAAGATCGTATTTAAAAATTGGTTTGCTGCAGGCCCTGTCATAAAAAGAAAGCACCACTTTAATCATTGTTCAATGATGGTCTTTGAATTAATCCCTCCACTATCTGCTAATGCATAAAATTTCAGCTACCACATTCTGGTTTGTGTTCAAGGGCTGAGGACCTCCAGCACAGTCAGTCTGATGTCTTCTGGCTGTTTGTGAGTATGCCAAATGGCAAGAGAGTGCATGAGCCTGCAGAATTTAGCAGGAATCAGAAAAGAGAAAGGTGTTGGACCTTGCCTGATCAGCCCACCTGCTCCATTCCAGTTGTTCTCTGTGGGGCAGGGAAGTGTTGATACTGTGCTGAAAAGCTGGCACCGGCACAGGTTTTGATTTATCCAGGCAGGAAAATGAAGTGTAAAATAGGAATAAGGAAATCTGCCAGAGGGAAGGAGGCATGTTTTCCTGGGACCAGGGAGTTCTCATTCAGGCAGGAGCCAAAACAGTGGCAACAGGAAGAAGGGAGGTGTCTTGAGGTGACTTTATGATACTTGTATCCCCAAATCGTCCGTTCTGTTGGTGTTAAATATTAAGTTCTGCAGCTTTAAAACTAGTTTCAGGAGTAAAAAAGGAGAGAAGAGGTGCAGAGTTTGTTATCAGAGACTGCACTTGCTTCCCCACATTCCTTCACACAGGCTGTGTTGTCTACAGTGGAAAGCAGGAGAGAGCTCTCCTTTGCTTTTAGTTAGTTTTTCTGGCTAGCTGAGGCAGAGGAGTTCCCTGGACTGTTTTTTTTCCTTTTCCCTGGAATTGTTTGAACCTGCTCTGGGCTGAAAATCCAGGGGAGCAGCAGGAGCTGGCACCTGTGGAACACTGGGTCTGACCTGGGCCACGGCATTTCCCAGCACCAGAGGGACTGAGAACAGCCGGAGTGGGCTGGGCTGCAACCCACGGAAGGGACTTTTCTGAATATGTCATCTTGTCAGAGTGGTGAGAGGTCTTGCTGTTTAGTATTGTTCATTTTTGTGATGAGGAGTGTTTTGCCTTTTAAATGAACAGGTTTTTTTTTCACTTTTCTCCAAGGAAATATTTTTCCCTGAACCAGTTAAAAGAAGAACTGTTATAATCTGTTTCCTAGAAAAACCCCATTCAAAGGTTTCCTCCTAAATTTGCCCTAAACTAAGACAGGAGGTATAGGAGAAAATGGCAATTTTGGGATGGAACCAAGTATATAATGCAAGCATATCTAGAACATAGTTGTGAACAGCATAAGGAACTGTTAGGAAGGGGTGGAGGGCAGAAGTGGGTAATGCCTGAGAGGAACGTAGCATTTGTCTTTACAAACAAGCTGTAGATTGCTAATAGACACAGTTAGCACCTAGAGATAAAAGAAACAATGGGAGAGATTACACTGATTGATGA
>JANRMJ010000079.1:60892298-60908465 GCA_025584955.1 Alethe diademata
GATGATGTAATTTTATCAGTCATACAGTGGGACTTAATGGGCCATCAGCAGATGATATGTTCCTGGAGGGAGGATGGGTTGTGGAAAAGATAAAGACGATTGCCCCACCAAGTCTTAAAGATGGCCTGTTAGTAAATTGTATGTAACACGGAGATAAGGAATCACTACCCCACCCATTTTTAACAGATGGTGATAGAATACGCATTTCTGGCCACATCGACCCAACACAACTGGCTCTTTGGTGAAATGCATTTGGTATAAAATTTTAGAGAAGGCAAAAAAAGCTTTCTGGTCATACGACAGACATAGAAACCCATTTCATTTCTTTTTCTGTTTGCTTCTTTAAAGGGGATTAATCTTGTGTTTAGCCCTCAAAGGGAGGGACAGTCGTCACAAAAAACACAATACAAACTCTTTGTTGTGAGAGAGATCTCAGGGCATTGAGGTAGAACTACAGATAACCTACAGATCTGAGGTATCACAGTTAAGAGTTTATTGGTTGCTGTGGGCAAATATTGAGTGTACACAGGCATGATTTAAATATATGAATGACTGGGAATAATGTTTCTCTGCAGAGCAAGTCAGACACTATTACCAGGCTTGTTGACCACAGCTCTCTGCACCAAATGGTTTGTTTTGTAACACTGCTGTTGTCATCTTCATTTATTCACAATGGCACTCCAAGGTCACATGGACGATGAAAGAATTCAAATATTTGTTGACTGAGGCACTGTTTAAGTTAGCTAACTTATTTAGGTTAAATAGGTTACAGTATTAATAGCTATTTTCCCCAGCTTGCTGTACAGAGGAAGGTTTGAAGAGAATTTTTAAGTTACCGGTTTTTCAGATTTTAGTGGTAACCACTATGCAACAAACATGACAGTTTCCCTCAAGCAAGGAGAATCTGTCAAAATGCAATGTTCTTCTACCCCATCGCTGCCAAAATTTTTAAAGATGTCTGTGCTGGGCATGCAGTTCTCATGTGTTATTATTTGTTTACTTTGCATTTCTGCAACTTTACTGAGGGACTTTAGACACTATAGTCTAGCCTACACCTCACTTTCTTGTGTGTCTTCACTGGCATCATACTTCACCGCCTTGCTGTACTCCAAAAATTCCCCATTTACTACTTTTTTCCTTCTCTTCCCTGGTCTGTTTCTGCTCGTCATGCTCCTTCCTTTTTATCTCCTTTCTTTTTCTCCCTACAGTCTCTGGCTGGTGCTTTTTCTTTTATCCTTTGGTCTGGATGGCTGCCTGTATCTGTCAAATCCTAATCATCACTGAAACCCTTAAATTAATTTTCTTCAAGGACCTCTTCTGGTTTATTTGCTTTGCCTGTAGTCTCTGTTCTCAGTTTTTTTGGGTTTCCTTCCTCTCCCTTTTCTAGTGGATCTTATGTGCAGGGGCAACAGGAGGCAAAGAAAAGGCAATAATCTGGGTTTGTGAATCTGTTTTGTGTTACTGAAGGCTGTAGCAGTGTCACAATGCCTTTTCTACTCTTGGTCCACCAAGGATACAAAGCTGTTAAATCTCCAGTTCTTATTTCATGCTTTTGGTTCTGACTGTTCCAACAGCTGGGCAGCAAAGCAGCTGTGAAACATATATTTGCAGCACTCCTTTCAATGTCACCAGTGGCTGTTTGATTAAAAAGAGATCAGGGAGGGATGTACTGGTTTAAGCCTCTCTCTAATGCAGTTGATATATAAAGTCCAAAAATAATTGCTTTTTTTCACACCTTCTTGTTCATTCTTCCTGGTCACAAGGCCAGAGCAGTTTGTTGTTTCCTTACTGAGACACTCTGGGCAAAGGTGGTGGAGATGCTACTGGGTTCAGAAGACTGGAAACTTGAAGCTGACTTGCTGAAAGACATCTTACTGCATCTGAAAGATACCTTTGCTTCTTTGCATAACCCCTAGCAAATCCTTTGTGTTCCTTGAAACTGACAGACTGTTGTTTGCTTTGATGGTTATAAAGCCTGTATTGCAGTTTCACTCTCAAAGCTGCGTGGGGTTCTATGTATACAGCATGTGTTCAGACAGTGTATAATCCTTTTGAGACTGGTTTTCTAGAACTCTTCACTTCATGTATACCATCAGGAATTTTAGTTTTAGTGAGTATCTGAGTTTAGGTGCTTTTGCTGCATGAAGTTATTTGTTCTGTCTTACAGTCTGTGTTACATTAGTAACAGATAAATATTTTCTATGCTTGCTCTCTGGCATGCATAGTATGTAATAATTGACCATAATTGACTTGAGGGCTTTTTCATCTCTGAGGTGAATCCTTTTTGGGAATGTGTAAGGGAAGAATGTTAGAGGATGCTAGTTAGAATTTCTGCGAAAAAAGGTCCAGTAGAAGTGCTTTATTTGTCTAGGGATAAATGATTTTAGAGTGTGATTTAATGCTTAATGCTTTCTAGTTTTCGCCTTCAGGAGAAAAAGTAATAAGAAGAAAAGTTATGTGGAGGGAAAACAATCAGCAAAAGTAGTGTGTCTCTTTGCACAGTTAAAACTACAACAACAAAGAACTATCCCAGAGGCAGTGCAGACAAATATGTGATTTTAGTGAATATCATGGGATCAGAAACTGTATGACCATATTGTGAATAGTGAATCTGAGAAGAAAAACCCTGGAGGCATGAAAGTGTTTCACAGCTGGGAAGTAAAATCATACTGTGTTCTGCCACTCTACACTTAGTGTGAGAGACTTTTGCAAGCATTAAAATCTTAAATAAATGATCAAATTATCAAAATTCTGTTGGTTATGTGTAGCATCAATAAATCAGTTTGAGAAAGAAATTGCTCCTCCCATTTTCCTGTAAAGTTGTTGAGAGCCCCTTTAATGTTTTAGGACACCTTTTGCACTTTGTTGAGGTGAGCAGACGCCTATACGAAAATGCTGCAACTCCTCCAACAGATCATTTTTCATGTGAAATGCTTTAAAATTTCTCTTGTGTGGTCTTGATTAATTGCAGTGTATCACTTGTCACCATTGAGTACTCCTTCAGTGACCAACCCCAGTGTCCCCCTTATTTTACCTCTTACTATGCAAGAACTTTCTTTGTCATCGCAGCACCACTTGCAGATTTTAAACAGCTGCACATTGTGGATATGTATAGATATTTTTTGCTGAGTCTTTGTTCTTCCATTGATACAGCAACTAGACTCAAGCTGCAAGGGGACAGGAGAAGAAAACCTTCCCTCAAGTGCTTCTGCCTACTGAGTTGCCCCTCTCTGAACCAAAATTTCTAGGGTTCAATGCTTTTGTAAGAATGCCAGTTTGGCACTCTAAGCAAATAAATGAGGGGAGAAAAATCTGAAACCAAAATAATGTCATACTTTTAATTAAGAAAGGCCTGGCATTGTACTAAAGTGTTTTATTCTCAATATGGAGATCTTTAAACTATTCCCTTAAGGGTTTCTTGGTAGTAGAGTTTCCATTTGGTCAAAAGGCTCTTTCTAAGCAGTTATCTCCAGAGAAAATCGTGTCTGAGCCTCTGGACAGTAAAAAACAGTTCAGTCCCATAGGGTCTAGGGTGATCCGGATAAGGTTAAAATAAAGGCAGTGACAAGCAGTACAATTCTTCCAGAGTGCCTACGTGCATGTGCATGTATAATGTTGATTATAAATATTTTATTTAACCTTGGTGCATCCTCAAGCAAAATAACTTATGGGATAAATAAATTGGGCTACAGATGCATCAGACTATGTCTTTATCAGTCCTTCCGAGATTTAAAAAATTTACTCATTTCATCTATTCTCTCTTTGTCTTCAGATGCTCCATAATGTTGTCACAGTGACAAGATAACTTAGTATATCTGGAAATAAATTCTAAATTTATTTATACTTTGTGTTGCTCTTCATCTCTTCTTCCTCCTGAGGATAAGTACAATTATACTACAATAACATCTACAGCTCAAGTAACTCTTCTGCTTACTTTTTCTCATGTACCTTAGTGTATGTTGACTGCTGAAGAAACTTTTTTTGCTAACAAGTTTTCTTTTTACTCTCTGCTGGCACTGCAGTTCTCCAGTAGCTAGTAGGTTTACTAACTGTGCTGTGTTCAATATTTCTTCTTCTTCTTTTCTTTTTTTTTCCCTTTTTTTTAATTTCTAGATGGAGCAACTCAAACTTTTAAAGGAAACCACCATTCTTTCTGTTAACAGGAAATATATTTTGAATACATAGTGGATATAATGCACTGCACAGGGAAGTTTGCAATCTTTCATTTTGTATCAACAGGGGCTTAGATGTTCCAGACTGTTAAGCCTCAGCCAACTTGGTGCAAAACCTGCATGTGCAACACACCAAAACTGAGACATACCTGAACGAGCTTGTCACCTCACAGCCCAACCACAGCACTGCACACACCCAGCCACATTGCCCTGGGGATCTGAGCCAGCTTGTCTGAAGCAGCCTGGGAGTCAGCATGGCAGCATGATGTGCAGTGTGGACCCATAGACCCATTTGCCTATTTATTTTTACCACTAGATCGAGAAATCGCTGCTTCTTCAGAGCTGTTACTAAGCTATTCTTAATGGATCACAGCCAGCTTATCTCTTTGGAAGCAGCTCTGAGTAGTAGTTACAGGCTATTATACTGCTGGGAAAGAACTTGCATTTTATGGTTACTAGTATGATGCATAAAATAATATATTAAAAAAAATTCACAGCCCGAGACTGTGGCAGATAAAAATAAAAAAATATTTATGTCATTGCTACGTGGACCTGAAAATAACACTGTTCTGTAAAAAAAACCTGACAATACAATATCTGCTTCATTCTACCAATTAAAATCCAAGACATTAACAGAAAAGCTAATGACATGGAAATACGCCTTTTTAAATTCTCTTTTATCTTTTGCCTCTGATCTGAAGTCTCTGAAGCTGGAACTGTGCTTCTGACAAATCTCAGTAGCTGATAACAATTATTGAAATTTCATCTCCAAACCTGATGTCAAAGTAAGTTCCTTATGAAAGCTGCATAGCATCCTGTAACAAAGGATATACAGCTGCTATTCATCTGTACACTGCTCTTATCTGAATGTGAGAATATGTTTCTAAAAGTCTTCAAGAGCTCTCTGTAAGGGTTCTTCATGCAGACGTCTTCTGTCAGCCCTGCCTTTTTGTTTGTGTGTCTGTGGGGAGAGGGTCTTACTAATCCCATTCTGTTCACTTGTTGAGAATCCTAGATTCAAATTGAGATCCTTGATCCATCTTCCTGCTTGATGGAGAGAGATGGCTGTTCTTATTCTTTTTTTAGTATTGAATACATCCTGTGGGATTACCTTGCTTACGCTGCCATGATGTGGGCGAAACTCCTTCAAATCCACACTTGCAATCAGCTCAAAGCATCAGTCTTGTCCTATACAGCCTACATTTCTTCCCACAGATTGTCCTTGGAATGATTTTTAATAACACCTGGCCATATTCTCTTCTCTGTTGTTACAATTTGTTGATAATGTTGGGATTATGCTGTAGTCGTTTTGCAATCATGATGAAATTGGCAATGACTTAGTGATAGAACAGAGTAAGTGCAGATGAGCAGGCTTTGCAGCAGTGAACATATCCTGAATGCACAGCACAGTGTAACTGTTGCAGGTATATGTAAACTTTTGTTTTGCTAGCACAGGTATTTACAATCATGAAGGCATAGCAGGCTCAAATTCAATTTCACAGGGATTATGTGTATTTCTTCTTATTTCCAATCAGTGCAAACTTGTACTGTGCCTGGTAAGATTCAAAGTTAGGATTAGATTTCCCTGCCCCTACTGTATCGACTGTGATTCACTCTGAGAATCCTTTTTACCCATAGGATTGTCATGGGTATACTGCTGCTCTTCATTTAGTTACTGGTGACTACTTATGTTAATTTTTTTTCTTCTACCATCACCCTATAGCTCTTACTAATATTATTTTAGCTTTTATGCTGTCTCCTTGATAGAGGATCATAATGAGTGTATTGTGGTCTAGGGTTTCTTCTTTGAGTTCTTGCAGACTGAAAATTTGAAAATTTGCTTTCTGGTGGTTCTCACTGCTCCAATCCTTTCTTTAATGATATTACTTTGCTAATTATGTAGAGAGAAGTCTGTTTCATTGGTATTTATTTTTCACACTTGTTTGTGAATCATAGCTTGTGGTCTCTCTGTCTCACCCCGGAATACAGAGTACAAGCTGGTGTGCTGGCTCTTTCCTGTGGCACTGCACAAGGGCCCGCTAGATCTTGCTTCCAGCACTCAAACAATCTGCACTGGGCCACCAGCAAATGGTTTTTTCACTCTGAGTGATTTGATCAACACATGCATGATGACAAAATTCCTCACAGGAAAAAAATTCAAAGAAATAATTTTAAAGGAAGAATATTTAGCTAAAGACTTCGTAGTGTACCTAAATACCATTGCATGTCATCTTATTTCAGAATGTGGAACAATGATGTTGTTTACAGAAAAGCCCAGGCCAAAATCCAACAAAAGATTTAAAGAAAAAAAAAAGCTGCAATTGATAGTATATTGCAGATCCTTTAGTATTGACTCAGTATTAATAAATCTACTTCTTAGTAACTGCATTTTGAATTTTTTCATTCCTAAATGGAAGAGAAAGTACATTTGAAATTTCTTGCACTATGTCTTCCTTTGTTCCAAGTGTTTTCATTTAGAAATGTAGAAATTAATTTATATTTAAATAATTTATTATTTTAAAATGTAAAAAGCTTTTATCATTTATTTTTATTTAAATATATAATCTCTTATTTCATTTTTCCAAATATTTTTCCAAATCACAGTAACTGCAGCTTGCTGTAATGAAAACAATTGCTTTTCAGATGGTGCTAGATAACATATTCTCAGCAATGTAAAATTAAGAAAATACTGTTACAAATGGTAAATATAGATATGATATTATACATTACTACAGCTAATCTAATCTAACATGCAAATGACTCCCCATGAAATATAATCTTCAAAACTTTTAGTTGTCCTGCAGTATTAAGAAATAACTTGAGATCTTTTTTCTTGTGTATTTTATTGTTAACAGGACATTTTCTCCAAAATGATGAAGCCTTTAGATGAAAGCAGCATCTTTTCCCCAGAAAAATGAATGCCTTGCCTGGCTCTGTCAGCATGATTTTTGTTAGTAAATATCTGGCTTGCTTGGCATAAATTGCGCTCAAGAAGATTTGTCACATTCTACATATTCCTGAAATCCTTCCCCTTCATTTAGATAAAATTAGCGTGTCATCTTGTGAGTGGTTGTGCTGACAGAGGGAGTGGCCACGTGCTCACGAATCAGCAAAATCTGGGTATTAGTTAGATTTCTGTTCCAGAGTGCTGCAGTGTTTCAGCTTTTGATAATGAGTATCTAATCATTGCTTGCTGTGTTTGAAAAGTGGATTAACTGTGAAAAATTAAAAATAATTTCTCACTAAAACAACTTTCAGTTTCTAGTGGTTCAGATTCCAGCGTCTGGGAGAAAGAAGGTAAAAAAACTAACCCTGGTGCCCTTATCCTTCAAAAACCTGCTACAAAAGGGAGTTACATGCTTCTCAAAAATATTTTTGTGGCCTCAAACTCTTTCCAGCTAAACAACCCATCCCTTTGAAGATTGCCTTGGTGACCGTCTGTGGCTTTCCTGTTGCAGAACCTTGTACATAGTTCCTGCTGAACAAGGCAGAAAAATAGTTCAATTTGGAGGGTAGAAAACCATCTGAATAAACCATGCTTCAAGAACACAACCCCATTTCTCCTCAGTACAATACCATCCTCTGTTAGTGGAAGC
This sequence comes from Alethe diademata, assembly GCA_025584955.1. Lineage (NCBI taxonomy): Eukaryota > Metazoa > Chordata > Aves > Passeriformes > Muscicapidae > Alethe > Alethe diademata. Next base: position 60,900,067 of record JANRMJ010000079.1, read on the forward strand.
ATTCTGCTTTCAACACAGTTTCTTTTTTAGTGGAAAGAAAACCTTGAAAGCAGATACACCTAGCAATAATTATAAAATCTTCTTTGCAAACAAATGAGCCATAAGCAGCATACTGACAATGCAGTGATTGCAAAGCTTTACTGACCCCTGAGATAGCAGTGAAGTAACTCACCCCAGTTTCACTTCTTTTGAAGGAATTGCAACAAAAGCTTAGAAGGAAACTAAAACTTAGTTTCCAAAAGGGAACTTTAAATAAAGTTTGAAATCTAAACTTCCTCAGCCTTTGGAGAAATCTGGATTTGGATTGACTATTATTTCTTTGGTGGCAAACTGAAAAATCTGTTCTGTCTCATAGAAAAATATGTACCACTGGTGGGGTTTTAGTATGGTTTTTTCTTTCTTCTGGTGGCTTGGTTTGATTTTTTTTGTGGTTATTTATTTATTTTTAGTTTTGTTTTGTTTCTTCAATTGTATTATCTAAGATGTGTCTAATTTCTGGAGGCTTTCTTTTCCCAGTTTTTCAGAAATATTTCCAATCTACTTGCCTGAGTTTCCATTTAAAGCATTCTAAGTATTAAGACAATGGTTATCTGTTGAGGTTACTGAAACAACTTGAAGACTGGAAAAACTAGTGTTTTTCTTCATGTTCTTTCAGACAATGAGTGTTTTTCTGTCTCAGTTGAGTGGGACGGCCGAAATCGACTTCCTTTTCCCAGGATAGAGGCAGATTTTTTGCTGTGATTAGGTTTTTCTCATTGTCCTCCAATATTTTTTCATATAAAGATTAAGCTGCCAGTAGTCATTTAAACTCTGCCAGCTGAATTTTCATTAGCAAAAATGTGGAATAATTGCATAATTATGGCTCACAAAATGTGGCATTTTAATGTGCATCTGTGCCTTAGGTGAGATGGTAACAAACACCTGGGGGTAAAAACAGCTCAGCAGTTTTTACCATTTATTGCTGCAACTGGAGATAGAAAGAAAAAATAACAAATTGTGACATTGCAATGCAAGACCAGTGTGTGGACATTTTTTGTTAACAAAACATTGATACGCTTTAAGTTCACATGTTCACATGTGTTCTGTTTGTGCTATAGGTATCACTGAAAGTGTTTCAGTTTGGTTGGCTTTTTTTTTTTTTAAACAACACTTTTGTTTATGATTTTAGTGTTATTAAGGTAAAAAAAAAGTTTATTACAGGATAACTGCTATATATATGAGAAAATTTTGAACTTTGATGCTGAAAAATGACTAAACATGAGAATTGCTTAAAATATCTTTTATAAACTACAGATGAAATAATGAGATAGCTGTTTTATTTGCTTGCATCCAGAATAATTTCTAACCCATTTTAAACGTGAACATTTTAACTTTTTGTTTCAACTACTAATTGTTCTCACTTTATGGATTAAAGTAACATGTAATCTACAAGATGTAAATTGCAGCTGCAGATAAGAGAATTTAAAGTGCTAAGCACCACAGGCTTGCTCCTAACTTGTAATCATATGTTTATTTTTCAACAAAGAGAGGAATAAAACCTGTCAGGATTGGATTTGGAGTATCTCGCAGATTTCATAGCTCAATCTACAGACTGCATACATTATGTTGTAAAAACTAGAGGAAAAGTTTTTTTTTCTGGTAAAATTGCAGTGTGCTTTATGCTGTGGTGAAGTTACCCAGGAAGGGAATAGATGTGACTGTTCTGCTTATGGCTTTACTCTACCTTGTCATTGTTTATTTATTTGGCCTTAAAACTTTCCAATATAAAGATCTCAAATAACTAAACGTAGGCTGCATAGTACTAAAATAGTGCACGCTGAAGGTTACTTGTGCAATAAATAAATAAATAATTACACACATACCTGTTAAAAGAATTAGCAATTACTTCTCCATTCCATCACCTATGCCATCCAGTAACTTCAGTTCTGGTTATGGGTATGTTTGCCCTTAAAAAAGTGGAAAGGGTCTTTTTTGCAATTGAACAGCTGCAATTTCTCCATCAAACCACCTCATCCAATCCCTCAGCCTTTCCCTGCCTAAGAGATCCAGGTTTTGTGTTTTTGTTTTTTTTTTTTTTTACTTTCTTAAACTTTACCCATAGCTTTATCATTTCTCTTTGCCCTTGGAGGATAAAAATAACACATCCTCTGATATGAAATGTATTTGGATTAAATGTACAGGCTAGTGAAGGGTAAAGTGAGCAGTCTGAGTACTCTTAAAGAGACATTCTTGGGTAGGGACATTCACTAGCAACACGAGATGCATGCATTATTGTTTTGTTAAAATAAATAACATCTGGTTGTGTTATGTAAGGAAAGGATGTAGAACTAACCCCCTACTTTAGTTTTTTTTTTTTTAAACATGGCTGACTTGATGACCATGACTAACTCTTGTCCTGTAGATCATATGAAAGCTAAGCTAAGTGAGCTATAATTAGTGCTAGAAATATTGTCCAAAGAGTGGTGTGAATACCTGGTGAAAATCACAGTAGAATCAGCTATGGTAACTAAGCTCAAGAATTTACAAATTTCCCTGGTGATAATTTTCATGTTATTGCTACATGTTGAGAAAAATTTCTGTATACTTTTCTGAATGCCTTTGCTCTTTCTACCACAAAAAGGAAATGAAGTGGTACAAGAAGGAGTGGATGGCAGCGTACCTCCTTGGGGTCTGTAGCTACTTCCCAGGAAAATAGCAACAGCCATAGGCTACTCTGTTCTCTTGTCAGGAGAACAGAAAGGAACAAACCTTGACTCAGAAAAATGTAGAAAGCTTGCCTTGAGGTCCTCCTCAAATTCCCTGGGTTAAAAACTATAATGTTCCAAAGCTTGATAGTTCTGGTTCTGGCTCAATAATTTTTTTAAGTTTATGGCAATTTGAGAAATCCTAATTTTACTCATTACACTGAATTATTAAATCATAGAATCATCAAGGCTCCCCATGAGCCTTCTTTCTCCAGGCTAAACATGCCCAGTTCCTTCAGCTATTCCTTATAGGATTTGTACCCCAGACCCTTCTACAGTTACATGGCCCTTTCCAGGACTCCCTAAACATGTTGTGTTTAATTTTGTTTGCATTTTTTTTTTTTTTTTTTTTTTTTGTTTTTTTTTGTTTTTGTTTGCTTTTCTTCTTCCTAGCTCTGAACTGTCACTCTGAATTGGGTAACTATTCTCCAGGGAAAGTTGTTAGTCTCAAGTAAATAGCATCTGTACTTGATCCATAAGTGTTATTCCCTTCATTATGAAAAAGAGTAAGAAAAAGAAGTAATTCATAGCTATTTCATTATTTATTCTCAGAGTTGTAGCAGAAATGTAAATTTCATTTCTGAACACAAAATTTTAAAATACTGTAGTATGTAGAATATGGCTATGATGACTTTTTTCCAAATGCAGTCATACATTTTACCTCAGAGCATAGATTTATGCAAAGCAAACATGGTAACATATCTGGGGTTGGATGCCTGTTTTCAAAAAATTGCTTACACTGTTTAACTAACCATTCTTAATTTTGAAACAAATCACTCAAATCACTGTAGCAAATAATACAAATAGTTTAACAACATTCTTTGAAGTACTATGGCTTCAAGCATGTAAAGCTAATGAATCTGTCTCTAAAAAAGATACATTTGTGGTAGATGGGAGAGCACTGCTTGCTTTTTAGCCTTTTTTTCTGCACTGCAATTGATATTTTCCAAGCTAATCATAACAGCAAGTGAGTAGCTGAGTTTCTACTGTGTTCAAACAATCTTAAGGTCTAAAGATCATAAGAAAGGAAGTATCACAGCTTTTGTAATTAAAATTTCAAAGAATGGCAATATTTTTTTGTTTATATTGAGTGCATCTTTTAACTAATCTTTCTAATTTTACTTGAATTAGTGTTTTCATAGGCTTGGAATCTGAACATCCAGATTTATTAATAGGAGGAGTGACTTAAATGCTAGACGATTATGTGAAATACTGTGTTTATGACCAGCTGTAATAACTACAGATGTCTAATTCTCATATCCCTGATGCTGTTTTATGCTGCTGTCTCTTACTGTTAACTTTGGAGGAAGCAGCATCTTTTGATTCTTTAATTGATTTTTGTTCACAGATGTGCTGTGGTGGGATGACAGATGACCAATCAAAATCATTACAAAATTAAGACTTTAGATAGAATGTGCAATAGCACAACAAAGTGTACAGATTTATTCCATGTAATGGTATGTAGCTGCTAACCCTTCAACCCTTCAAGCTGTAAACCCAGTTTGTCTCAATCTTAAGCACCTCAACACCTAGAAACTTACAGACAAATCTACATATGAATCATCTGGGTGAAAAAGTAGAACACTTCGCAAAAACTGTGTTGCAAAAAATCCCCCAAAACCCAAAAACCCCAATAAACCTACAAAAAAACCGCATCAGGGAGTACAAAATGTATGTGGGATATACGCCAGGTCACACCTGTAAAGTAGACTCTGTGTTTGGTTGAGTTGAAGTAGAAACAAAAAATACAGACAAGGAAGGCAACATTGCTTTGCATTTATTTACTAATGCTTACAAAAGTACTGGATGTATAGCAACGCTGAAGATTAGCTGCTGCTAGAGTATCTCTTCAGATGACTCATAAGATATAGCATGGAATTCTAAATGCAAAACAGAAACAGGGGAAGAACTGAACTTCCTTCTCACATCCTTGTCTCCTCCAGCGATCTGCTCATGAAATCTTGGATTGCCTGGTGTAGGGGTAACCATTTATTAATTGAAGCTTTCAAAGCTGTAATCCACCTAGAAGAAATGAAGACCAACAATTGTCCCTGATCAAGTGTTATGTATACATTTCTCTGTCCTTTGAAACACAGCTTAAATAAGTGGAATATGTTCAACTCTGTTACTGTGTGTATTCATAATCAGTGGAGTGGAGAGATGCAGAAGGTGGAGGAGTTAGCTACAACAACAGTAAAGCTTAACAGCAATTTTCCAACATTTTGGAAAGCTTTGTCTTTTGTTCATTAAATTAAAGCCCAGGTAGTGTAATTAACAGGCTTTAGGTAAAAATTCCCACTGACAGATGTGGAATTTGACTGGATTATGGTAAGAGAATTTGCCTTCATAATGCGTTTTCGTTGTCCAATATGCTTAAATTAATTAAATTCGAATGGTCATTGATAGAAGTCAATAACTCTTGGCAATGAGGAGGATATACACTCCATTCTACCTAATAAGAAGTGCCATAGCTTTTGTGTTCAGTGTAATTACCCACACATAATTGTGAAAGGCACCTTAACCGGGTTTGCTTTCAAACCTCTGCAAGCTGGTGTTGCTGCTGTTCCAGCATTGAAAAGAACAGAACTGATGACTCATGTTCCAGGATATGTTTTGCTGCAGTTTGACTAAGGCTACTGCTAAAGGGAAATCTAGGGGGAAAAATGAAAACATGCTGCACAGTTGTCATTAGATCTCCCAAGCCACCGAGCTCCTAGTCTCCTAAAATCTGGTAAATAAACTGGAAAAAAAAGACAAAGAAAAAGTGTTTGTTTTACCTTTTGTTTTCATTTACATTCTCTGCACATAAGTAAAAAGTTTTGAATTCTTCAGATGGAGGTCTGAGTTCAATTACAGATCTCTTGGCGCCCAGGGACTGTTCACTCACAATATAGCCCTGCAGGTAAAGGCCACCTGGACAGAATAAAATAGCATGCATTATGTCTATTGCAGATACCATTTATAGAATTACTACCAATTACAAGCATACCAACAAACCTGGCAAATTGGATTTTCAGATTGGTGTATTCACAGAGTATTACAGACCTTACATTTAAAAATCTGAAAGTTCAGTTTATTTTTCTGTTATGAAAACTGATTTCAAAACAGTGTTAAACAGGATTCCTATCCATCAAATGATGAGCAATAAAGATTTATTTAGCTTTTCATTAAATTATACATGGCAAAATATTTTTCCTAGCTTTTGACTGCCATTAATGAGGCTGCCTCCAGCCACTGTAAAGTTCTTTGGGGGAAGGGGAGCTCTTGTTGCTGATATTTTCTTTTTCTTTCCATTTAAAACTAAAGTGATATGAATTTAAACATAAAAAAAAAATCCTAAAATCAAGTTGGGTTACTCCTGTTGCCATGAGTAACTGAGATGTCATTGCAGATCACATTAGCCAGCTGGGAAGGAGAGGCATTAGATAGGATCTTCTGGACATCTTCATTTTAACTGTTTTTTGGTTTTGTTCTTTTTATTTATTTTTTTCCTCCAGACTTAACTTCAGTGCAGCTTAATGTGTAAGTTCACTTTATACATACATGGTGAATAGTCAGAAAGATCTGCAGAACAGGGTATTATTTTTGAGGAGTCTCACATTTAGGCACAACAGCACCAAGTTAATGTGCTAGCATTGAGAATGATAGAATATGTCGTGAAAATGGAAAAAATGCACTAACAAGAAACAAACACTACCATATAGAAGAATTTTTATGTAGTTGGATATTTAAACACCAAAAGAAAATACTTGGCAGTAGGAGCATAGGCTTCAGGGTCACAAATACATAAAATTTAATTTCTCTGCGTAAAGAGGAAATCCCTGATCATTTTGTAAGTATGGATGAAGCATGATATGAAATGGAGCCCCCTCTGCCTGATCGTAATAACATAAGCCCCAAGAAAAGATTTTTCCTTTTGTTCTGAAGATTGGCTAGCAAGCAAAAATAAAATAATTTTCTTTCTGGTTCTTCTGACTGCCAGCTTCCTTAGCACAGGGAGAAAGCATTTCCAGGTCCTCACTTGTCCCCCCTCTGTGTGTGAAGTGAGCTCTGCTTGCAGTTGACCTCAGTAGCATCATTTTGCTGCTTGGAGAGTGGGCAGCCACCCTCTCCTGCTGTAGGGAGAGCTCCTAGATGGGAGCTTAGCTGCAAAAGGCCGGTCACATCCTGAATCACCAGGAAAGTTCTGCATATTGAGGTGTGGAATAGCTTTAAGAAGGTCATGTGAAAATCTGGTAGCTTCAAGCAACCAGAGTTCATGATAACTGCAGATGCTTCCTAACATGCAGGACAGCTTTCAGGAGCCAGCCATCAATAGTACTGCCTCAAACCATCATAAAGTGCTTTAGAAGGGTGGATCTTGATTCTGATCTTGATTCTGAGGTTAATGTGTGCAGAATAACTCAATTTCAGCAAGAAAAAATAAACATGTGGGAGAAAAAGGAAAAAAGACTAGGGTCAGGAATTAGGTGGTTAGTAAATAAATAGAGTCTGACTCTGGTTTCCTTCATTCACCTTAATGGAACAGCATGAATTTTCTCATAAACTCTCATTAATGGTAAAAGTTCTACTTGGAAACTGCAGTGACACATTTCTATTTCAAAAATAAATTAAAATCTAGCAGCCATCCCTACCTTGGGCAGGTGTAGACCGGAGAGTGGCATAAAAGTACAAACAGCCATCCTTCAGAATGCTGTAGTGCTGAATCCAGACATCTTTGCTTCTGTCCAGTTGGTGAAGAAGCCCCAGGCACTCAGGGTTCTTGATAGCCAATGGTGGGAGTGTAGAGTTATGCAGTGTGACATCTACCCACACATGGTTCTGCAAAGTAAGCATGTAATGAAATGTTCTGGTATAAAATTAGGAAGGACATGCTGGCATGAAAAGACATAAGCTATAGTCTTCTGCCAAGAAATAAGGTTTTTGAAAATCTTTTGAAAAGTTGTGCTGGCTTTGGCTGGAATAGTGTTAATTTTCTTCACAGTAGCTAGTATGGGACTATATTTGGGTTTTGTGCAGAAAACAGTGTTGACAACACAGGGATGTTTTAGTTATTGCTGAGGAGGGCTTGAACTGAACCAAGGGCTTTCTGCCCTTTACCCCACCAGTGAGGAGATTGGGATGCACAAAGGATTGGGAGGGAACTCAGCTAGGACAGGTGACCTTAACCAATCACAAGGATATCTCAGACCATATAACATGCTCGGCATATGAAACTTGGGGAAGAACAAGGAAGTGGGGTAAAGTTTGGAGTGATGGTGTTTATCTTTGTGAGTACCCATTACATGTGATGGGGTCCTGCTCTCCTGGGGATGGCTGAACACCTGCCCAGCCATGGGAAGGGTAAATGAATCCCCTTGGTTTGCTCGTCCTCTGTGTGTGGGTTTTGCTTTACCTGTTAAAATGTCTTTATTACAACCCACTAGTCTTTTTATATTTAGTATACTGATTCTCTCCCCACCTTACACTGGGAGCTAGAGAGTGGGCACCTGTGTGGAGCTGAGCTGCTACTGGGGTTAGAGGTACAAATAGATCTAATGCTGAAAATGAAAAAAATGTATATCTGAAAGAAAATATGCAAATATCTACACTCTTCATAAAATAATGATTTCGCTATTCTGCATTGATTCTGTTTCTCAGCACATGATTTGTATG
>JANRMJ010000079.1:61043194-61053580 GCA_025584955.1 Alethe diademata
CCCACCCCCTGATCTGCCCCCATATTTAATCCCAAGCATAGTTGTGTTTGAGGCTGTCTGCCTGTGAGTGCTCCAATTCTGTTACATAGTTTGGAACCTCAGAAGCTGAGAGCCTTTCTTGCCTCCTTTGCCCAACCCTAGACGTGAGCCACACTGAAAAGCAACTCGCTCTAAAGATTCTGCCTCCAGGAAATCTTACCCTGGGGCAGTTCACTGCACTTGGCACAGTGCTGGTGTGCCTCTACAGAGCTAGCCTGGGCTCTGGAGGGCTGTGTCAAGCCCCACCAAAGGGGTCCCTAGACTCTGTACCAGAGCATTGCAAATGATGCAACAGATCCACAGTGCTGCAAGGGACAGTGTCAAGCCTAGTGCCCTTAAATTTTGTCATTCCCATCTGGCCCAAATATGTCTTAATCTGCTGGATTCTATACTTTCCAGAGACAGTGGTGGTGGCACATGGCAAGGGATCTTCTCCACCAAGAAGGTCAGGTGGAGTGGATCAATGACACGTCTTTGGGATCCCCAGAAGGGTGATGTGTTTCCGCCTAATCCTAATGTCACTGTCTCCCTGTCCCCCCTTTCCTCAAGCACGCATCTTTCTGTATTTGTTTATTTCTTTTCTCTTTCTTTCTTTTTGTCTCTTTTGTTATTAAATAAAAAATACCACTTTTTTTGGCACCGACATCTAATCTCATTTGGTTAGAGTCATGTTTTTTGTGTCTACTTCAAACCTTTCTGGGTTTGATCAATTTTTCTCACAGAGCATTTGTTTCCTTCAGTCTTCTGTGTTTGACTGGTTTGTAGCAGTAACACAGGAGTGACCCTAGACAAGTATCAACAGTTTGACTTTCTCCCTGATTACAATAAAAGCTTTTCTGATTACTTGACAAAATCCTAAAGCAGTAAAAACCAGCACCTGACTACAGGCAGGTCACATACTTAAGAAAAATTCCCTTCTCCCCAGTATGGATAACATTCTTATTACACACTTCTTTGCACTGTTGTCATGCTGCCTAGACTGCCCATGAAAATGAAGCCATACGATGGACCTGAGCTTTCTCTAATGCATGATAATACAGTGCACTTAAATGACCTGTTCATATAGTAAAAGATGTGAAATTTGAAATCTCATTTAGTCTTTGTATGAAGAATTATAAGTATATCAGTAAGACACAAGAAATTATGGTTGAAAAAAATATAATGGCTAAAAATAATAAACATATACATAAACATAATAAACATAATAGTTATGGTTACAAATATTAGTACAGTAACAAGATTCTGGGAGAAAAAGCTTGCAGGAACAGATAACTCCAGTCAGTCTTACTTTCCTAAAGAGAAAAAGAGGTTAGATTCATCATTAAACTAGAGAAGAATTTTAGATTGCGTCAAAGGATTCTTTATACCACTGACCATTGTTATATGTCTAGGGGATGTCATGTATTGCATACTACAGTGCAGGTGCTCAGCAGGTGCTGAGGAGACCACAACATCAGAGGAGTGCATGTTTTATCACTAGTAAAAGCATGACTTGCACCTACATTCAGGATGTATGTCATCATTTGAATAATTGCAAGAAAATGAATTACTGGAGTCTTAAATCTTAACCACAAAAATACACAAAAATACTACTCTTTTAAAAGCACGAGCAGATAAGCCTGGCACACAGTATTCTTAGTGGTGGGCATCCACTCTTATTAGTCAAAATGTAAGATAAAAAAAGTGCCCTTTTACTCTGCTACTTGATAGTCACAATTTTACAGCCCTTTTTGTCTGCAGATGTTAGAAATAAACCTATGAGTATGCAAGTGTACAGTTTATGTTTTCTTTGAAAATGATCCATCTGCTTCATTTCTAACAGTGCTTAACCTGTCTTGTCACCACATACAGAGATATCCTTGCTTTGCCCAGAGAAAGGCTAGCTATGCTGAAACCAAAAGGGAACTATGGGATGACAACTTCATTTATCTATAGCATTAAGACAGATGATTTGGCATACAAGAAACTGTTCCTGCCTATCAAGCAGCTGCACTAGCAGAAGTATTGATCTGCCTTGAGCTAGTTCTCAAAGCCAGCTCCATATCTGCATCACAGATTACTTTTCATGTCTAGTGGGTACCATGCCAAAACTTCGCCTCATTTGGTGTCTTCTTTAATTCTTCATATTCCAAAAGAAATCTAGTGCCCTAGGAAACTTGTGCTGGTCTTGCTGCCAGGTGATAGATTTAGCTCTTGCCCCTCTAGATGCTTCCCCTGTGCCAGTTGCATATACACTTTCCACTTGCCTGGGGACTGATTCCCAAATGCATTGTGTTAGGGCATGGTGTTCGCATCAAGGCACTACCTCTGCTTCTATGAACAGTCTTTCTCTTCTTGTGTTTCTGCACTGCCAGTGATCCTGTCTTTTGCATGCCCAAAGCTTCTGTGACAACAGATATCAGGGGAACAAGAATAATTATATGGAACATTTTGAGAGAAAGATTATTTGGAATATAATTAATTTTTGGTCTTGGCATTTATACAAGAAAGACAAATTGCTCAAAAATATTCAATTAGTTACTTAATACAGACAAGTTTTCTTGTATATCATTGAGAAGTAAACCTGTGCCTCATTTCAGTCTGAGCTGTTAGGGGTATATGCTTAAACTGTGACACGCATACACAATGCAGAATTTGTACAGTAAGTATGAGGATACTCTTCCTTGACAAAATAGAAAATCTTAGGACGTAACTACAAGAGTGAAAGCTCTTTAGGCAAAACACGGCTAAGACAGTATAGCATAAATTGAAGACGGTTGCTTAAGATGATATTAGCTTGCCAGCATGGACTGGATCGAATCAATGGAGGTCAGTTTGATTGCTGAGTCATGGATACTGTGTGATACTTTGTTTAAGCATTAGGCTAAAAAAAGTTAGAATGTGTACTCCAGACTCTGATTTTTCCTCAAAAGTAGTGTGATACACTCAATTCAGGATTCTTTAGGATCTCAAGTTATTAATATTATATAATAATGAATGGCTCTGAACTAAAAATTGTCTGTAGTGAAGGTTCAGATGGTTTCTCTATATAACTTGTGAAGCATGAAATATATAAAGACATCATAATCAGTAGAACCAAACTTAGTCCACTTGGAAAGACAAATAATACTTGTTCAGTTTCAACTTCACACTATAAGCTATAGAAGGTAGAGAACAGAACCTCTCTTGGTATACCTGTGGTTACATTTGAGAGAGGAAGGGAAGGAAGAGTTCATAAAAAGTCTCAGGACAGATAAATTGACAGTTTTTGGAAAAGAATAATGAAGCATAGAGGTAACAGAAAAATGCATAGCTTGCACATGCTGTTGGAACACGTTGTGTTTCTTATCCTCTTGAATGAATTCTTTGTCTCTTCAATTTTTGACCTCTCAGGGCTTACGTGCTGTAAACCATGAGAGTTTAAGAAGCAAAGACTGCCCCATTCTTTTTTGCACTAATTTGTTTGACACCATTGAGAAAACTATGTGAAGTGTTGGTATAAACAATTAGAGACAGCACAGTTCAAGCAACAATTTTCAGTCTTTCTGGACAAATACAGCCTGTGAGTAATAAGTTATGACAGTATGGATTTAACACCAATGTCAATGAGCAAAATCATGTTCCCCATATTTTGACAGAGGAAGCAACAGTACAACTTAAGACAAGGATTTGAAGTGGATGTAATAATAGCAATAATAACAATAATAACAACAACAATCATAATAATAATAACTCTGTGAAACCACACAAGAAAAACAGAAATTACTTCAAATACAGAGAGAGTGGAACAGATATGTAATTCAAGAAGACTGTGGTTTACACAGGTTTGAAAACTAGGAATTAAAGCAATTAAAGGAACTCAAGCTTTTCTGAATGATGAATTCTGTTTTTCTATCCTACATAATTTAAAAACTCTACATGTTTATACATAATTTTATAATAAGAGGTGCTCATTTACTTCACTATAAGTACCATCATGTATTCTTAATTGTTCCCCAATACATTTATGCACATTTGGATCCAAATAAATCCTGTTAAAATACAATTTTTAAAAATATATTTTTCAGCAAATATCAAAGAAAAAAATTAATATGACATCCAGTAACTATGGAAAACAAGACGCTGTAGGGATAGAACAGAGGATGTATAGCCAATTATTGATTTAGGGAGTGGAGAAATAAGATTTGGGCGTCTTTTATTTGCCTTGAAACATGAAAAATATGACTGATACACAAGGTATTTAAGTGTCATAGTTCTATATTTAGGTATTATGTCAGGGTTATTTCCTTATCTAAAAATAACATTTAAAAAGTATAAGATTAACTTTTTTTTTAAATTTCACTGAAGTATGAAGTGGGAACATTCTGTAGTGCATACTATATATATAAAAAATTATTTTTAGTTCCAAACAAACAACTGGGCATCCAATTTATCTGTGTGAAAGGAACTTTATACTGTTCAGTCAAACAGCTGATTTAGCTGTTAGTAAATTATTCAACAGGACAAATTAAGGAAACAAACATTTAAAAGACAGAATTATGCTTAGGACACTATCTACTCTTAGCATACCACATTTGCAGTAGATCAAAAACAGTTACATACCTAAAAGTGAACAACAATGATAATCATACAGCATATATTTTTTAGAATGTGGATTCATTGCACTAAGATAATGTATGGAAAAATCTTTCTCTTAACATGTCAAAAGGTAGACAAGGAACAGCCTCTCAAGAAGATCAATAGAGGTGGGTTTAAAAGCAGTGAAATTTATATTACTTAGTGGAATAAGGATATCCTAAGCAAAACAAGGAAAAGAATAACATAAGGGAAGCTGGAAAAATTGAAGAATATTGTACAAAACAGAAAAAGCCACAAGATAAATAATTTCAGAATTTATCTAACATACTAAAAAGAAATATATTGACATCATTCAGTGTAAATACTGGTAAATCACCTGTAATATGCAGAAACCTGAGAAAGAAATTAAAACTGTAAAAAAGAGCATCATGTCTCAACTCTTTAATCAATACAACATTAAATTTCTGGTTTCTGAAAGCCAGATACTTTTGATTAAATTAAACTTTCTAATGGGCAGTGCCAAATTGGTAGAAATAGTGGAGTGTGTCCAGGAGCCTTTAGAATGCCTTCAGCTACTGAAATAGATAATATTTAAGAATTGGATTTACAAAATCTTGGCACCATAAGGTCTGGTCACTTTAGAAAAATTCAGACTGCAGATGTTACTTAGAAAATATAGAATTTAAAGTCTGAGTTTTTTAATACAATATTAATATTGGGAACAGTTGGTGAATAAACCTAGGCATTTCTAAAATGAAGAGAGCTAACACCATTTTCAGTTTACATATAGTCACTTTTGCCAATTTCATACATAAGTAATCCTAATGGATAGTGAACTGAAATAAAAGTTCATTATGAGAGGATACAACAACTTCATATCCTAAACCACATTTCTAAAAATAGGATTTTATATTGTCAGTATAACTATTGATTACATATTTTATACTTTAACAACCAGTTCTTTCAGAATCCATGAGTAGCTCTGGTCTTGTTCAATGTGCAGCTGAAGATATTTCTCAAGTTGTCAATGACTTCAGTGATCTCTCTCTACATTCAATGCTACCAGATTTCTTAGGGATTACACATGAGTTACTGTAGCCCTTGTTTTGACTCCTATTATTGTCAAGAAATGCGATTATAAAATGTCAGTTACTATATAAACCCTGAAGCATGAGTATAGGTTATGACATAATACTTGTATATCAATTATTATCAGTGCATTTGGTTCCAAATTTGAAAAGGATAAATTTTATTTTTTAGAATACCCAGAGATTGTTAAGAAATTTCCATAAGAATATATAAGACCAATTTTTAAAAAGTGAATTACTTTTCCACCAGTGACTTAAGTGCCAGAAAATATTTAAGAAAAAAAGTTTTTAAGAAATAATTTTTTTTTTGATACTGAGAAGGAATTTTAGCTCATTGATGCTAAACAATACAAGTAATCACGAAAAAATTTTAGTATCTTGTTTTGTTCTGCTTTTTTGAATATATCTTCAGTTGAATTTATAAGGTTTTTATAAGATTACAAATACATGTGCAAAGGCTTTTTAGTGAGAAAGGCTGCGTACCTTAGTGATTAGCTTCAGCTTTACTTGTATAATTCTGATGCTTAGAATTAATGTTTAAAAAGTTCTGCAGGTTTAAAGAAAGAACATCCTGAATTATCAAAATTGGCAAAACTCAGCTGTGATGGATGCGCTTCTCCTGTTTGAACTAACTGGGCTCTGGTGCAAGTTGATTCTCAGCATGTAGGACTAACCTAATTTAATCCTATGGTGTGTGGATGCCAGTGACAATTCAGCAGCTGACTCCCCAAAGGGTAGTTTAGCTGGGGATGGTGCTGATTACTGGCCAAAACTGTATGAATACAGCAGAAAATGTGACTACAGATGTTGACGGTCACTTTACACTGTAAATATTTGCAGCCATCAGGGCCCGTTGAGCTCTCCCTTTGCAGCATCCCTCTGTGCCCTGGTGATCTTCCCTCAAGCAGGGACACCTCTCACGACTGCCTCTGGAGGCTGAGAGCTCCCATACCTTACACCAGACACCCATGTGTAGGTGTCATTTTTTGTATGCATGTAACATTTGAGATACATTTAGTTGAATTTTCATTAAAACTTATTATCAAATTGACCACTAATTCGTGTGTACTTATTAAATATTTTACATACCTAAATTTCTTGATTAAAATTTCTTAACTGCTATTCATACCTGTCTTGGACTACTTTACTGCAACAACAGCACAGTGACAATTATAGTAATTTCAACAAGCTTTCCTGAAACCTCATTTCAAACATTGATTATGATTCTTGAGAAGGTCATGCGAAAGTTATTGAAATATCCTTAAGCGCAATGGTACTTTGTTAGGAAGAAAAGACTGGTAATTTTATTTTTATATTTTAGTTGTCCATTTCCCAACAGAACAGTGTTTTCTATCAAAATCTTGTCTTTAGGGACTACTTCATTAATACTGCTACCAATAACAACAATAAAAGTTATAATATGCAGATAGTAGTAATAGAGAAAATTCATTTCTACGAGCACTTTTCTGTCACTGTCCATAAATATAAAGCATTAGTCCTTTTTATTGTTTTATTTATATTCCTTTATATAAGAGGATATATGCTAACAGTGAAAACTGATACACAATGAAGAAATTATTTTTACTGTTGTTGCTCTTAAGTATTAGTTTTTAAAATAATTTCTTTAGGTGTGCCTCTGTGATGAGTCCTTATCAATGGTGTTGACAGACCCAGTAATCCACTGATTTATCATCACATTCTGCAAAAAAGTCACTTCAGTGATTTAGCAACAGTTTGAAGGTCATAATAATTTGTGAAGGTCAATTTCCTGAAGCGTAATTCAAAGCTTTTGCTGCACTCAGGGTTGAACTGGGTGCTTTGCTGAAGCCTACTTCAATCAAGAGCTAACTTGTGAATAACCAAGAAATACTGCACAAGTACTTCTAAGATCCACTTTTCTAATCCAAAGGTGTGACAGGATGCAGCCAACCATGGTAATTCAACTTGGAATAGTTATTATCAGATAGAAAACAGGTTGGTAGGCTGAAAGGTGCTTGAGAGTTTAAAGACTTCAAATGTTTTCTTGAATATAATATGCACTTTTTTACTTGTCTGTTTTCCCAAATGTGTCATTTATCTGCCACGGCAGAGACTTTTCTATCCAAGGCAAGCAAACAAATGGGGAGGGCACGAAGGAAACACCACCCTCCAGCCTCTTCACTCTACTTAATTCCGTAGGCAATGAAGTTTACACCCTTTACACAAGAACTGTGTATGCAGATCTCTCTAACACAACGTACCCCATCCTTGGACTGTTATTTTTAGCCCAAGGGAATGCAGGGAGATCTTCTGAACAAACAGTATAAATTAGCTTACTAGAACAGAGACAGGAGCAATTAGGGATCAATGGAAACTTACATTAAACATCTTTTGTGTTGAAGTTAAGAGCCTGCATGTGCACTTTAGAAGGTTCTTGCATCTCTTTTTACCTTAGGCTGTTACTACACATGCTTTTCCTCTCTTACTCCATCTATCCCTCCCAATTCCTGTGGTTACGAACACCTCAGAATAATGGTCATAGAAGTGGTAAAGTTGATGCTCTTACATCCTAGGAGCATAGAATCATTCCCAAACCACTCAGCCTGGAAAGGACAATAAGACATCTTTTCCGCTACCTTTACTCATCACATGGTTAGTTCTGAGCTTAGATCAGGTTGCTCAGGGTTCCCTCTATCTGAGGCTTGAAATCCCTCTAGTATGAAGACAAGCTGTGGAGATTTTCTGTGCGACCTGTGCCACTGCTTTATCATCACTGTATTTATTTCTAACACCCACCCCTATCATATCCATTTGGAACTTCCTCTACTCAGTTTAGTCTTGTTTGGTCCCATCCTCTGACCGGGCATAGCTGTGAGTAATTGGTCTCTGTGCCCTTTTCAGGACATCTACTGCTCAGCAGTTAATATTACTCTTAAAACTAGTCCAGAGACAGCGTTCTTCAATGAGAAATTTCTTTCAGATTTTTACATAAGCACAAATGAATGCTGTTGCAGTACACCTGAGAGGAAATTAGAGAGTAACACAAGAACACTTGTGAAGAAGGCAACCATTAAAAATGTTTGGTTTACTGACTATATAGAAAAAAAAACAAGTTCAGTAGTCTGAGCCCTATTCATTTCTTACTTTATAAAAATAATGTCAGGGAGGGATTGACCTCAGAAAGTTTAGTTTCTCTCTTAAAAGGATTGACTGTGTAATTCTGCAGATATAAAAATCCAGGTGTATGCAGTTACACTGTGTTTTACACTGTGATGGCACAGCAGTCATTGCAATCGGCAGGACTTTTTAAGTTCAAAGCTGTGGATGAACTTGATCTCTTTACTCAACTAAAACAGCTTTATTTGAATACTTTCTCCCCTTAGTGTATTTTGGTGAGGTTTTTTGTTTGTTTTCTTATGGGGTTTTTTGTTGGGGTGGTTTGGGTTTATTTGAGATGTGTAAAAGAGAACATGAAAGCATACAACTCAGATTCATAGATGTAAGGCAAAAGGAATGCCTGTCCACACTCACTCTCCATTTCTGTGTCAAGACATTTCTCCATTTTATTAATCCTTCATCTTCTGTATTTCAAAGGTCAGATTATAATAAGAATTAACCTTGCCTAGGATGCAATTCCATGTCTGCATTTCCAACACTTAATACTACAAGTGCACTTAAAAACCAGGCCTTTTTCAGTAAAATTGACAAATAAGGCAAATCAATACAATTTCTCAAGCAGTTTAGATTTGCAAAAGGCACGTGCTTGTGCAGAATCAGCATTCACCTATTCCACCTTCACTAGTGAATTGCACAAGAATTTTTACAAATTTCTAACTTTTCTTAGACAGAAAAAACACAAACCCCCTAAAGTCTCATAACACCCCTACATTTTCATATATGTTTCTATGTTTTTCTGTTAATAACTTCACTGAATTATTTTCCTGTCTTCTTTCTTTTTTATTTTTTTTTAATTTGTAAGTCTTATTACACACTTTATGCAAGTTAGTCTCTCCAACAGAAGGGTTATGGTAAAAGAAATAATGAAAACCAATCAGCAGGTCTACTTTAAAGTCCCCACCTACCAGATCTGACTGATCTTTGAGAATAAATTATTCCACTAGCTTTCTACACCTTTCATTTTTCTGAATGCAACTCTTCTCCAGTTAATCAGGAGGAGTTTGTTGCTGTTCTATTCAGAAGTTTTGTACAGGATGCGAATACATCCATGCCATGTGCAGCTCTGCCACACAATCCTGAGTGAGTCACTGTGGTAGTAATGCAAAGGAACTCAGAAGTTTATCCCCTCAAGGAATTTGTCTTAAACTGTAGCTGCCAGGACTAGGATGGTTCTAGCTTCGGGCTGCTACGGAGGTCCGGATAGGTCCGGGGACCCCCAAGGCAGAAGGTCAGTTTCTCAGCTAGTTAGGAATGAGATCTTGGGAGTCGCTGTAGAGGTTCCGAAGGTAGCTTTATTTCTAATGTGAAATGGGTCAGAAAATGTCAAGATTACTGAATCTATTGACTCTCTGGCCTCTTCTGCACTGTAGAATTTTGGCCTCATAAAGTAGTATAGCCATTTTGAGAAACAAGTGGACCCTTTCTTGTTTCAAGTTTATGCAGCTTTTTCTGTGCATTTAATAGTAGGAAAGCTCTGACTGTGTGTAGAGCAGTTGCAGGTGAAATTGATGTGATACATGGTCACATTTATTTAATCTGGGTGTGG
>JANRMJ010000079.1:61149209-61160028 GCA_025584955.1 Alethe diademata
CTCGACCCCGGACGGGTGAAGTTCTCTGTGCCATCTGTGGCTGTTTTTTTGTGTTAAGAAGTTTCTTTCTGTAATAAACTAGTTTTTTCCACTTTTTTTTCCTCTACAAAAGTTCTTTTTTCCCAAACCCATTGGGGGGAGGAAGAAGAGTTTAAAAGTTAATCCTCCAAGAAGTTTCCTTTAAAAATTTTCCCCTAATTTGTCCCAAACTAAAACAGCTCAATAATCTCATGGAGTACAGGTGATTAGAACTTTCAGATACAGGACAGTTACTAAACACTATGTTCCTAATACTTACGTAAAAATCTAAACATTTAAATGAGAAAAGAAAAAAATTCAAATATCTTCACTTTTGGTAAAGCCACTAGACATCTTAGAATTCTGAGATGAAAGAACACAAAGGCCAAATTAATTGACTACCCTACTCAAAGATATCCACAGTATAATAAACAGCAAAGAAGAAACCCCTGAAGACTTTCAGAGAAAAAGAGAAAACTCACACATTTGAGGATGAGCATAAGAAAACCAATATACACGATACTGCAAAACAGAAGGGTAAATGTTTTAACATCTATCACTTAAACTCCTCATGTTAAGTCTTTACTGGACTTTAATCCTTTGTGGGTGATTTGCAGGAATTTTTTAGAATACTTTCTTACAGTGTCTAATGGGCACTGTTAGAAAATGTTGATTTGATAGTACTGAGAAAGAGCAGCACTCAGGGGCATTAGTAAATGTGGACTTCAAGACCCAATGGGCAATTAATTATCATGCAGATGTTCACTTGCTCCCTTCCCCATACCAACCAACACTGGGTAGGGGGAAGAATTGGAAAAAGTAAAAAAACTAAAAACCTACATAATAATAATAATGAAAAGTAATAAATTAATATATTAATAAAAGGAGGAATAAAAACCCAAGAAGCCACATTAATGGACAATATAATTGCTCACTATCTGCCAACTGATGCCTAGAAGGTCCTCAGGCAGCATCCAGGACCTCCACTTTCTTGTACTGAGTATGACGTACTGTGGCGTGGAATGTCTCGGTGGCCAGTTTGGATGACGTCTGCTGGCCATGGTGTTCCCGGCTACTTGTGCAGCCACTCACTGGCAGCATGGGAAACAGATTATTTGATTACTTTATTATCTCATAATGAATCATAACTACTTATAAGTTTATTAGATACTGACAATGTTATGAATTACTTTTGTCCCAAGACTGTTTCTAAATTAGAATCCCCTATTTCAGAAATAGGAATCTTGGCTTCAGTTTCTAGGAAGTATAAGAAAAATGTGCTTAAAAGATCTCTCCTTGTATTTCCAGACTAAGTCACTGCAGGTGACTTAATCAAACATACAGATAACAAAGTAACTGGTGCAGGTAACTGGTCAAAGTAATTTATCTCAAAAGACAAATAGCAAATGTTGCTTGCTTATTCTATTTAAGTGAGTATTTGTCTTGAAAATCACCTTCTTTTTTCCTTGCTCAGGTTGCTGGTGCAGCTGGAAACCCAGATGAAAAATTAGCTAACAAACAGGCCCCGGGACTCATTTGTTCAAAACCTGCTTCATCTTCAATGGACATCTGAGGAGAAACTAGTTAAAAGCTTGACAGATTCCGCACATGGCAAAGCATCTTTTGTTGGCAGTGCTTTAAATTGCTGTGAAGGAAGGTGTATCAGTGAATCAGAGGTCAGCATTGGGAAAGAAAAAAACACTGTTATTTCCATGTTAGAAAAAAGTGTTACATACAGAATCCCAAAATCTTTTCTTCATTTACTATGACCAAAATTTCTTGCAAATATAAAGCAATTCTTTCACTTCCACAGCACCTAACCTAAGGATCTCAAAAAGTTAAAAATAGTCGGCAAATTAATTCTAACAACACTGCCATAATTTGAAGAAAGTTATAAGAGTTTCACTTCAGCCACAAGCAAAATGCCTTATCCTCTGATGTGAAATACAATAGCTGACTGAAAGGTCTCAAAAGGATAATATTCTGGCATTCTTCTACCCTGTGCTCAGCATTTTGTATTAGCCAGTTGTAAACTATTTGGGACATATGTTTATCTAGAAGGGGTCAGGAAACACATGGTTCTCTGCAGAACGCATAGACTTAAAAAACCAAAAATTTTGATTTAATCTAGACTATGCATGTTTGGCCAGATGTTCTTTTCATGTCAGCAAAATTAATTAGCCATAGAGTTTGTTATTATTACATTCTGGGACCCCTCAGCTTAAATTGCTAGCACATGTCAATATCTGTGTGTTTATAAAAGACATGATGAATCACGTGCTTCTGGCAAGCACATCAGAAAAACAGGTTCATTAAGCATATGTTTGCACAGCTAATTATAGAATCAACTACATTTGCAAAATACAGGAGTGCAACAGATGTCATTCTTGAAACATCCTGATCTGCATTGAGTAAAAACCCCAAATGTCTCAAGAAGTATGCTCAAAAAGTCATCCCATTTCTGTAAAAATAGCAAAAAACAGTCTGCAAAACTGTTCCTAGCATATCAAAAGCATGGTGTTTCCTATAAATCTAGAACCACAGTTTACAATTCTCAGTCATCCTGCAGTCACTCCGCAGCACCACTGTATCAACAAAACAGGCACTGGACATTTTAAAGGCTATACTAAAGGCCTCAGATTTAGTTTACAACTACTTTCAATTTTGTTACATGCCTAGATTGGGCAAAAACTTCTTGAAGCATCTAATCTTTTCTCACAAAGAGGAAGAACAAAAGTACATATTATACATCTCATACAAACTGAAACCTTTGCCTAAACTATGGGGTATGCTTTCTCAAGGGCTCTGTAATCTTTCTGAGAGGCAAAGCACAGAGGAAAAAAGCTCATGCTGCATTTTGATACACTCTAATATATAACAGTCTCTCAATGGTGTTGATGGACCACACAATATACAAAGCCACACAGAGCCCTCCTTTCATTCTGTCTTCAGACTCTTCTTTTTCTTGACTCTCTGATTTGGAAGTTAATGAGAAACTGAGCAGAATAGATGGTACACAACTGTATAGCTTACTACATTTAGTTCATATATTTTACTTACTATAGCTTTTCAAATTTTGAGAATTGTATGCGATTTAAACCATATAATATTTATGTGGCCATTACAGGCCCAGGATTTTTCCAGTCTGGCTTTCTCAGGTTGGGCTGGGATTTTTCCCAAGCTAGAGGCCTTTCTCTAATGTAAACATAAGAGAAAGAATTATAACAAAAGATAAACACCTGCTGGATCTGTGAGAAAGCCTTGGACAAGAGGGGTTTCCTTCTCTGACCAATGAACCATCTGTATTTTGTTTTGCACGAAGTCTCTTATTTAAAGCAATGTCTTTCTTCAATAAATTGCTCTTTCTTGCTCTTTCCTGCACCACGCAAGAGAATGCCATGTTACTGTGTTCTCTTGCCGCTCAATAACCCCTATACAGTAACATATTTAGGAATGCCAGACCATGGCTCCTCAGAAAGACAGCTGAGAGGTCATTACAGCTTAATCAGTTCCATAATCACAGCACAGTTCATTCTCTAAAAGAACTCTTCCCTCTCCTCTTTCAGCTCCAACAGCCACACAACATCAAGATCAGAAGAATGACCCCTCTAGTTCACAGTTCTGACTCAGCTCCTGGGACAATTTTCTAAAGCTCTGTCAGTGTGAGCCATGTACAAAGATCCTGAAAAACAGTGTACAGGGTGATCATGAATCATCTAAGCAAAAGACAAACAGTGTGATGCAGGTGTGAGCAGAAGAAAGATGGAATGGAGGTGGGGCGGAAGTGTACAAGTTTATAGGTGAGAGTGGTTTTACTGCATCCCTCTCCTTTCTCCTACACCTTTTTTTTTTTTTTTTTTGTTATGTTTTGGTTTATATTTTTTGGGCAACTTCTTTTCCATTTTCCTTGTACACTGTGCCTCCTAAAACACTTCAATGCAAATCTTAACATTTAAAAAAAATCAGAAAAGCTGCAAAAGGACAAGTACTGCCTCTATTTAGAAGGAAACAAAAGTACTTTCTTCCTCTACCCTCCAAATAGGAAAGAAAGCATACAAGTGAAGAATTTTCTTAAATCTTCTTCAATTTTTTCCAACATGCTGAAAATGCATCTCCTGCTTTCATCTTCCTTGTCTCTACTCTTTACCAATGTTTGCTTTGTTCTCATGACAAAATGGTGCATATCGTTAGCAGTTTAATGTAACATTTTAATGCACTTATTATTGTTTTGATTTTTTTTTCTTCCAGTGCTGTAGTGGGTACATACTGCTGCTTACAAAGTATTTCAAGCTATCTGAAACAAGTGTCCTGAATGATTGAGGATTATTGGTAAGGGCACAGAGAGTCTTTCAACTCCATAAGATAGATTAAAATGCATCATAAGAAGATAGTGATGAAAACCATATGAAATTATGTCCTAAAGTTTTATATGAACCAAATGTAGTCTGCTCAGTGCTCTATTGCATATCAAGAAACCCACCATGTATGGCACTGGTTTACAGGAGTTGGCAATCTCCAAATAATGGCTGCAAAACCTTGGTCTATGAAATTAATTGCTCTTTTAGCCCTGGAAGAGGAGTTTTAACTCAGAATTTACACATTGAATAAAGCTTTGTTAGGCACAGTAAGCTTTTAAGCAGAGTGATAAGTATGTGGAGCAATTCCATGACCACTTAACTCTTCTCTACTGCTCAGACATTTCTGTGAAGTTTAACAGTAGAAATATTCATAGTACCAGATGGTCTGGAATTTAACTACACAGAAGATGGAGTGGGAGGGAAAGGAATAATCTTTACCTTTACTGAAACAATCAGACTGTAATGATCAGTTTAGACAGAATAGTCTTTTTCTTTTTTTCTTTTATTTTTCTATTGTGCTTCTTTCTTTTTATAAAAGATGCTGCCAAAATGCAGCCCTGACAGCTGGCTCTAGGAAAGCAAAGCTGACAAGACACAGAGAGAAAACGGACCTGTCCTTGGACTGAGATAGTAAAAGGGAAAATGCAAATACAACTTGTGTGTGCACGACCCATTTGACCACAGTCCCCTCACAATTATCCTCCCTGACAACACTTGAAGAAAAGAGTGCACAGAAATTGCTAGTCATTGTTACCAGCCCTCATACTGTTATTCTGATGAGATCCTCAAGAGCTGATGTCCCCAGACCAAGGATATTGGTCTCCGAAGAATACTGTAAGAAAATGAGCACTCCACATAGCCATACTTTTCACATACCTTCCACCTGGTCCTGGGCACATCTTGCTTCCACCAGAAACCCATTAGTTAGCTGAAAAACAGAAAATCAATAAAGGCTGCCTGGAATGTCTCATATCCACCAGTGTAAAGATTAAAAACCTCTTAGTATTTTAGACAACTTTAATCCTAATTTCCTAATTTCTTATTTAGTGTTGTTCTGGCAAATTAAGAAAAGCAACAACATTGAAAGGAGAAAACCAAAATTGTGTACTTGGACACAAAGCAGGAATAAGGATTAAAACCTAGAGATCGGAATAATTACACTCAATAATTGAAACTATATAGTAATTTTAAATAAAAGAAGGGTATTTTATGGTCAACCATTATGGTGCATTACCTTCTGCTGCTCTTACATTTTTTCACTCAACCAATATTTCCAGCAGATATGCAATATTTGAGCTCCAATATCTAAATAAAAGTAAGATTCTTATGGAAACTTTAGACATAAACTCCAATCATTCAGTGATTAGTCATATTTCATGTAAATGCTTGCGAAGTTTAAAGTATAAAAGGCAATAATATTTAAAACTATTACAATAAATTAAATTCTTATTTTCTTCTAGTGCTCTTAAAAATACTTTTAAGCATATTTTATATATGCAAGAATAAACAGTGAGAATTTGTTCTTCAGAGGACTTAAGTCAGAAAAAAGAAAACAATCATTAAATCCACCCAAAGCACAGACACCTGCAGACTTAGATACTCAGAAAAATGCTCTGGGAACCTTTGAATGATCCCTGAAATGCTAAATATAGAATGTTGCTCAGACATGTTTTTCTGGGCTCTGGTTCAAGTAGTGAAGAATTTTGCACAGCTTTTATCTGTTCCTGTGCATTGTGTACCCTCTAGTGGCAAAAACTCCCCAACAAACTACCCATATTATTCAATATTCAAACTCTTTCTCAGCTGTAATATCAATGTAAGACAGACTTTCTATTAAATATACTTTTCCCTATTTTCTCAGGGATTTCAGCTTTTATTTTGTGACATACAACAGCTGAACTTATTTATATGAATTTTAAATGGATTGTCACAGTGCAACAGTGACTCAGATTGTATAAATTTTCATGGTAATTCTGTTGTAATCAAGGTAGATGTCTTACAGGAGGTAAAGGGATACCTACACAGGATATACACAGAAATGGAGCAGCTGGTCTGAAAAGTGCCTTTGTCAGACTGATGCTCTCTGAGATGGCAGAATTCTTGTAACTTCTATAAACCATCACACCAAAACACAGTGAAGTTAATATCCAATAAACTTCTACTACAAAATTTAAGTAGCATGTGATGCTGTTAATTAATACTAACGGGACATAAAGGCCTAGTTTTAGAGTTCTATGTACTTAAAAGGAGTTGATAGAGAGCTGTATGCTTGGCACATCTCCCATAAAAAAAGATTTTGCTGACTTTTACAAAACAAAGGTGTCTTTTTAATGCTATTATCAGTTTTTCAGACAATCTATGCCATGAACTGCATGCAGTTGTATTTCATTCAGCAGCAAGCAGCTCTTGAACTGTTTCCAAAAATAGAATTAACTACATTTCTTGTTTTGAATAAATCCATTTTCCCATAATAATTGATTAAGACATTATCTTTATAATAATTAAAAAGGATAGCCATTAAAATGAATGTATTTTGATTCAAGCACTTATATAGAATTTACAGAAAGAGGCCCAATCCTGGCTTGTATGAGTAACATTTTTTCTTAAAAGTCCTCAGTAATTTGCAGATAGATCAGTGTTAAACAGTCATGCTATACTGAATAGTGTTAAATAAAAATGAGCAAATTATTTCAGTGACAAGGACAGAATTAATTTGCCTTGTAGCATATGGTTCAAAATATGCTTTAGCAACCCCTATTGCTAAAGTATTAACACTGTTAAAGCTATTGTTTCAACATTATAGTGTAATGACTTTATGTACCCGAAATTTACCACTTTTAATCGTACATATTATGGGCATAAAAATAAGATGCAGTATCTCCTCTTTTATGTGGGTCACAGCATTACTAAACTTGTCATGGTGTCTTCACTTGGGATTATTCTCTATTGCTGGAATGATTTTTAGGCTAACCAATAGAAGAAGCACAAGCACATTGAACCTCAGTGATGTAATCTCTAGCTGTGCAGCTCCTTGCAAGATGCCAACCATTGGCCAAAGTTTAAGCTGTCACAAGTAACAGTGAATTGTACCAAGGGTCAATTAAGTAAAAAATTTAAAAGCTTAGCAATTTGCTTTGTAATGAAGCACAATTATAGGAAAGGATGCTAAAATACTTTCTTTAAGAAAAACTGTTTCAGTAATGTTTTTTAAAATTCTAAAATATCAACAGGTTCATCAGATTTGACAAAGAGCATTGCATTAGCAAAGATATAACAAGTCGATAATTAAGGCAGCAGAATTATGGACTGAGATATTTGCATCTGAAATTTTACAACCAAATTTATTTTATCAAATTTTACTTTCGTTGATTTTCTGTATTTATTCTTACAAAAACTGTATATAATCACTCACAATTCCATCTAGAAGAAAGCACAGAATAAACTTGTCATTTTATAGAACAAAATACAAACTTTCTTATGAAAGTAATTCCACCTTTGCAGCAGGAGAAACCACTTGAAACAAGATATTTGTTTCAATTTATCTAATGTCTCATTATTGTTCACCCCAAAAGCACAAGCCATAGCTGATTTTATGGTATTTAACTTACCTCTTGGAAAAGAGCAGACAATAGAACACTAGCTGATTAGACTCATCAGAACCACTGTTCTTGATAGCACTGCCACCTGCAGTTCATCTTAATTTTGTTTCTTGCTCAATAGTTTTAAACTACTGAGTTTGCACAGCTAATTTCACCTAATCTAAAAGAAAGACATACAATCAACATCGATTTTTTTAGCCATTTTAAATGCCATTCATTGTTTCAGTTTCTTTTGGCAGCTGATGCATAATGTCTTCTTCTCATGCTTTCTTAAACATACAGAATAATCACACTGAGGAAGCCTGCTTTTTAGAAGTGTTTGTTTAGGATTCTGTTTGTGTTTCTTAAGATGTTTTCACGTAATAAAAAATTAAAGAGTAAATAATTTAATTTAAAATTTATTAAATCATGTTGTTTAATTTTAAGCCAACAAACCTAGCACAGAAATTCAGATTATGTTAAAGAAATAAGTTTTATTCTTTAGAAAATAGACCTAGTAAGTTGCTGTGGGATTTTATTATTTAAGTTAGGCCATCAGCTCTATGGTATCAATAGGCTTCCATGAATTTAATCAAAGGGAGCTATTAAACAATGAATGACAGATTAGTATGTTTCCTTTGCAACTCTCTTTCAAACTAGTCTAGGTTTCTGTACAGACAAAAGTGCAGACAAATTAAGGAATTATTTTATTTCTGAAACTCAAACTTGGCACATGCACACACTTTAATTTTGTAAGTTTGTATCTATAAAGAGAGAGAGAGAGAGAGATGAGACGTATGTTTTTGTGGGAGTTTATAGATATATTTAATTATATATTTACCTGTTTAAGCACATAACACTGTTCTAAATCTACTACTAAATTTCTGGGGTAGTAAGTACGCCATGCTATCATGATGGTTGCCTTATACTGCTGCTCAGAATATTGTGTTGGAATAAAAATGTTCCTTTCCAGTGCCTGGTCTTGAAGGCTAAATTCCAGGAAAGAAGTTCATCATTAAATTACTAAAATGAAGAAAGCAGACTGTGGGACAAAAAGCACTGACAATCTTTTGGGGCAGGTATGAAGATTCAAATTGAGGACTTGCTCAAAATTCAAATTGAGGACTTGTTCCTCTTCTGCAGTGGATTTCCATAGCAAGGTTTTCATAGCAGGGGGTCTACAGTGGTGATTTCTATTAGGAAGTAGTCTGTAAGTAGTAGTTTCTGCAAGAAATTATCCAACACATGGTTGGTCTGTTTCTCTAAAACAGACCCACCACTGGCCAAGGCTGAGCCCATCCGTGACAGTGGTAGTGCCACTGGGATACCTGACTTAAGAAGATGAAAAAGTAACTACACCAAAACAATTGCAGCCAGAGAGAAGAGTATATGTGAGAGAAACATTTGTGCAGATACCCAGGTCAGTGGAGAAGGAGGGGTAGAAGATTCTCCAGGCACTGAAGTTGGATTCCATCTGCAGCCTAAGGTGAAGCAGTTGCACCCCTGCAACCCATGCTGGGCCACGGTGGAGCACAGATCCACCTGCAGCCTGAGGATGACCCTATGCCAGACCAGGTGGATGTCTGAATGAGGCTGTGACCTTGTGGGAAGAGTAGCAGGACCTCTGGCCCCACGAAGAGAGGTGCCCAGGCTGGAGCAGGTTTGTGGGCAGGACTTCCCCCAAAGGGAGCCCAGGCTGGAGCACTGTATTCCTAAAGGACTGCAGATCATGGAAGGGACCCATGCTGGAGCAGTTCATGAAAAACTGCAGCCTGTGGGAAGGACTCATATTGGAGAAGTGCACGAATCAGGGGGAAAATTTCCTCCCCTGAGGAAGATTCAGCAGCAGAGACCATAACTCCCATTCCTGTCTCACCTTGTACTGCTAGGGACAGGAGGGGAGAAACAGAATAAAGTTAAGAAATTAAGCAGGGAGGGGATGGGAGAAAGCTATTTTTAAGATTTGGATTTATTTCTCATTATTCTATCTAGTTAGACTGGTAATAAATAGAAGGGCACCTGGGGGATGAAGGGGAGTGGAAATGGGTCCCTGCTCAGGGAGGTAAGAATAAAAATTCCTCTCGACCCCCACCCCCTACCCAAGTGCCACTTCAGAATAGGTATGAGGCCTTGGATCTAGAGAATCAGACAGATGATTCAGATGATTTAGAAGAAAATTATCTGCCCAGTGAGCATCCTCATTATGGTTTATCTGTCAGACATCACTACCTCTCACATCAAAAAGAAAAGAAGGGTGGTAGTAGTAGTGGGTGACTCTTTTCTGAGGGGAACAGAGGGCCCCATATGTCAACCAGATCCATCCCACAGGGAGGTGTGCTGCCTCCTGGGGCCTAGGTACAGGATATCACTGAGAGACTCCCTAGACTGATCCAGCCCTCTGATTATTACACGCTGCTTATAGTCCAGGCTGGCAGTGATGAGACTGAAGAGAGAAGTATCAGGGCAATTAAAAGGGACTTTAGGGCACTGGGTCAAGTGGATGATAGGACAAGGGCATAGGTAGTCTTTTCCTCAGTCCCTTTGGTGGCTGAGATAAATGGTGAAAGGAATAGAAGAGCTCACATCATTAACAAGTGGCTCAAGGGTTGGTGTCATGGGCAAAATTTCAGATTTTTTTATCATAGGGCAACTTTCATGGCACCTGTCCTGCTGGAACTAGATGGGATCCATCTCTTAGTTAAGGGCAAAATGTTTCTAGCTCATGAACTGGCAGACCTTGTTGAGAGGGCTTTAAACTAGGTTTGAAGGGGGAAGGGGGTGCAGCTGGGCTGTCTGGAAGCAGTACCAAAGGTGGTAAGCCTGAGTTAGGGATGAAATCAGTAGCCCAGCTGAGGTGCATGTATA
>JANRMJ010000079.1:61166351-61184350 GCA_025584955.1 Alethe diademata
CTCCCCAGCGCTGCTTGCTCTGTCTATATAAAATAAAGCAATCTAAATTTTGCTAAATATCGAGACTTTTGTTTCTCATTTATAACACGAGTACTTAGCAATGGGAAAAGGAAGCAGCCGACGTGCGGGTGGGAGTTTGGGAGGAGGCTGCGCCCTCCGAAACCGCGAGAGAGAAAATCGCGAGGGCGTGTGCCCCGGTAGAGTCTCCCCCTTTATTCGAAAAAAAATTGAAGGACTCGTCTTTTTGGACATAAACCTCTGGTGTTTGCGGAATTCTACTGACATTAGGCAGGACACACTTCCGGCTAATCACTTCGATTTCCCCGCTAATTCTTCTCTACTGCCACATCAGTTGCTGCACCCTCCTCACAACTACTTCCGCATTCTGTTGCCACGGTCACTTGCCTTCTGCTAACGCGGTGAAGCAATGCTAAAAATCAATCTGATCGCTTCCCTATAACCACCGAGAATCCTGCCTGGTGGACAAAATGGCTGTTTGCCCTTTAACCCTATGCATCGACCCGGCCTCGCGGGCAGCAGCCCTCAGGGAACGACGGGTGATTCCCTCCGGGAAGCAGCATCCCAAGCCCAGCTCCCGCCTGTAGGGCCGGGCCGGACAATCGCGTTCGGCACCGCTCGTGCACGCCCGACGCCTTTCGGGCCCATTTGGTCCCGCCCGGGTACACTCGGTGCCTTTCGGGCCCTTTCGCTCCCACTCCTTCTCTCTCGGGCTCGCGCCGGGGCGGGGCTTCCCCGCGGCGCTTCCGGGCGTAGCGGGAGCGCGCACTGGGTCTGGGTACTCTGTGAGCCGTGCACGGTGGCGGGGTCCCGCTGTCAAGGCCGCGTCGCGGAAAGCAGTGGAGCGGGCCCTGAGGGAATAGAAGCTGTCGCTGTGTTGCGCAGCGGTCCCGGCGGCAGTCTATGCGTCTTTGTCTGTGTATCAGTGTCTGTGTGCGTTGCGTTTAGAAACCCATTACGTGATTTTTTCAGTCTCGCATCCGTAGTGAATCTGATCCTTAAACCTCTTTAAAGCTGGTTTTAATTGTTAAGGTAAAGCTTCATTATGTTTGGAGATGAGTGGGACGAAGATTTGATTTGGGATAACAGTATCACACCAATGACAAGCATTTGTTGTGTCTGTATTTTCGGTAAAAATACTGATTTTCTGTACAGCCTTTAAGTTTGGTCTTTTACTTAGGTCGTGTAAGTAGTGGTGGGGATGTCCCCAGGCATTTTTATTTTCGTATTTTTTAAACTTAGTTGGCACCATGACTGGCTTTGAAAAGAGCCTGCACCAGGACATGGTTTCTCAGCTGCATGGCTTGGCTGCTGCGGGAGACACAGTCGGGCTGAAGGCGCTGCTCAGGCGCTCCCCGTCACTAGTCAATGCGGCCGCAGGGAATGGCTGGACGGCCCTCATGTACGGCGCTAGAAATGGACACCTCGAGGTTGTGCAAGTTCTTCTTCAAGAAGGGTAAGCTGTTTAGTAGACCCCATTCAAGAGCTGTATTTTTCACCCGCAATTTTTTTCCCTATCAGTTTTGTCTCAGAAGAAAATTTACCAGACAGATAGTGCCTGAATTTTCCTGAAAACACAGTAAAATGTATTCTGTGTCAGTTTATAACTGAGTTCTGCTGTTGAATCATGCTTTTCATATTTGCTAACAAACTGTAAAAGTTATAAGCCTCTCTAAAGTTACTCCTTTGATATTCAAGGTTATGTTGTCGCTTTTCATAGAGGTCAACAGAATAGAACAAAGTTTGCACCTTAATTCCAACCACTGTATTGAATTGGGTGTATTTGATTTTTCCACTTAAATTCTTTTTCTCTAAACTTGATTTTTAATCTTTATTAGTGTACAATATTTTCCGACTCTTCAGTAGGACATGACAGACTCACCTTTTCCAAAGTTATTTCAAATGGAAAGTTTTTTAAAACTAAGTTAGAGTCAAATATGTTTAACTGAGTTTAACATTAATCAAGCCCAAGCTGCTCCTTTCTGAACTCCTAATTACATAGAAAAGCAAGTTTAGTTCATTCTGTAGTTAATTAATAACTTCAGGCATAGCATTCCGCAGCCTCCAGTAATCATCCCACCTGTTTTTGATTTTTTTTTTCAGTCATATCCAAGACCTGTAGCCTCTGCTGGGGCTCAGAGTGGGGCCTTAGATGAACCACTGGTTTCTTTACATTCCAGTACATAAAGGAGAATCTCAGTGCCAGATTTTATGTATTGAGGAATCTTTTGAAATGCTGGGTAATTTATCAGTTGGTAGACACGATAACAGTTTTTTAAATTATGCTTTTCATTAAAAAAAAAAAGAATATCACTTTTAAATGTGCTTTTCATGGTTGCTCTCTCAGGCAATTGAATATATTTCATGAGATGATGCTGTGACCTCATTGGTCTCCTTTTAGTTAATGCTTAGAGCAATTTTTTTGACAATTACATTCGTTATATAAACATGACTGTCTGTGAAGATGATATTTCATAACATTACAGAGAATAATTCTAGAAATCTAACCAGTTGGTTTTTTATCACAGAATTGTAGAATCGTAGAATATCCTAAGGTGAAAGGGACCCACAAGCATTAAGTCCGAGTCAGAGTCCTGCACAGCACTGTTTTCAAGGATCACACCATGTAGCTGAGAACACTGTGCAAACACGTCTTGAACTCTGTCAGACTTGGTGCTGTGACCACTGCCCTGGGGAGCCTGCTTCAGTGCCCAGCTACCCTCTGGAAAAAGAGCATTTTCCTGATAACCTACCTAAACGTCCCCTGGGAGAGCTTCATGCCATTGCCTTGAGTCCTTTTACTGGTCATGAGCAGAGTTGCTTTAGCAGCAAAAACTTGTATATTTTGAATACTTTTCTAAACAGTTCTCAAATTCCCTCAAAAACTACTGAGTTTAATATGAAATCTCAAAATGATTTTGTCTGTGGTACAGTTACCTGTGTATCAGCAACAGCTAATATGACTGGCATTCTCTGGTTGTAAAAACTGATGAGTCTAGTATTTATTGCATAATTTGTACTTGACAGTGACATTTCTGTTTTACTTACCAGTTTAGGTTATTTTGACCTTGCAATCAACCTCACCTATTTAAGATTTGGGTTTCTCTTTGGTTTTAGTATTTAAATGTGTATGATGAGGCAACACTCCCTTATCTGTTTCACTTCACAGACATCTAGGTAACTAAAAGATTCCTACAGGAACCAGCTTCTGTCAGTTAACAGAGGCTGTAGTCTTGATTCTAATTTTATGGTAAATCATCGAACATCCTGAGTTAGAAGGGTTCCACAAGAATCAATTCCTGCAGCTGCACAAAACATCCCAAGAACCCTACCATATGCCCATGTGCCTGAGACCATTGTCTAAACACTCCTTGAGCTCTGGCTTCATGTCCTGTCACTGGTCACCAGAGTGAAAAGATCAGTACCTGCACCTCTGCCTTCCCTCATGAGGATGTTGGAGACCCCAGTGAGATCTCTCCTCACTCTTCTTTTCTCCAAACAAACCAATTAACCTCAATAAAATATTTTATTGTAAATGTTTTGTTGCTGCTTCCATTAGCTTCTAGAAAGTAATGCTTGTTAGGTTGCTTTTCTTTTTTCTTTTTTTCTTTTTTTTTTTTTTTTACCATTTTGATTACTGGTTATGTGGAACAGACTTAGAGCCTGAATTCCAAAGCTCTGTTTTTGAGCCTTTTTTTAATGATACAGTGTGTGGAATTTTAATTAATTCATTGCCTGTGTACTACTACATGAATTTTGGTGAATGATAATCTGGAAAGGATCGACAAAAATGTAAAATGCAGCCTAGGCAAAAGAAAAGTATAATTATATTTCGTCACCATGATGTTGAACATTTTGCCTAAAGATTATCCCAGTATAGCCAGAGTGTCTAGAAGTTCTTGTACCTTATTAGTGTCTGATGTTTATGTTATAGGTAAGAATAATACAGCATTAGAACCCTTCCTGAACTTATTTGCTCTTGTAACCTCAGCTCTTTTCTGTTTCTTTAGGTGTGACAGATCCGTCATTAATAAATCAAGGCAGACAGCTCTGGACATTGCTAAATTTTGGGGGTACAAACACATAGCTAATTTGTTGGCTAATGTGAAAGGTGATCAGAGACCTAGTTTTTTGTCCAATGATGTAAAAGAATATGAAAATTATTTTGGCATGACACTTCTGGATAGAAGGAGTGATAAAAGAACAGATTCCAAATGGCTAAGTAAAAAACAAAGCCATCCAGACACAGTATACATCCTCTTTTCAAATCTAAGTCCCTTGGTTACTTTGGGTGGGGGAAGAGAGAGCTCACAGCAACCAGAAGTAAAGCTTTGCAGGCTATACCACAAGGATGTGGAACAGTTCATGAACCAAACTGAGGAATGTATCTTGATTTTTCTTGGAGTAGAACTTCAGTTTGATGTGAACCTGATGGCTGCTTGCCATGGAAGAGTTCTGCAAGAAGATGAAGAAGATGGGTTAGTTGCTTGGTTTGCTCTTAGCATAGATTCTGCTTCTGCTGAAAAATTTAAACAGAAGCATGAGGGTTGTTACTTCCTTCACCCGCCGATGCCAGCACTACTGCAGTTACCTGAAAAAGAAGCTGGTAAGATGCATAAAATGCAGCAAGTACAAAATGTATAATCAGAAAGATACACTTTGGTATTCCCTGAGGTATAATTCAAAGAAAAGAGAAACCACTGCCAAGAAATCATGTGTTTTCAGTGGCTTTAGAAATGTTTTTATTTTAAAAGCCTGGTAGTGATTTTGTAAAGAATTTTGTATGTAAGAACGTGTGCGTTTGCAAAGGACTTATTTCTGCAATGACAGCATTAGACTGTAAAACCTATTGATGATCATGGGTTTTAAACATTAACTATTAATGCATGAATATTATAAACATAAAGCAAAGGGGAAAATCTGTCATTACTGAGTTTTCAGTAATTAAATTATTAATTACAAGAGATGAGAACCTAAGTCTTTTATAACAGTGTGTTGGATACTCATCTGACAAGGAAATGTAGAAAAGTCAGGATGCCAAATTAAATTAGTTTAAATGTAATTAGTTTAACAACAAATGTTAGTGACTGCTGTTGTGGGAGTTTTGTTTTTACATAAGGATAAAGGGAAAGCTCCACTTGAACCTTAAGTTTAAATGGAACCATGCATTATTATGTCAATATCTGTAGCTCTAAAACAGTCATCTGGAAAAGACTTGACACATGTAGTTTTGGCAGTTTGCCTACACAAAGAGAAACAGGATACATTGATGTGGATGAATATGTTTCTGAATGTGTGTAAATTGCCTTGTAGCCCTTTAATACCATGTTCTATTTCATTTTCTGTCCTACAAGATAAAAGGTCTGCATAACTCATACTGCTCAACTTCTCTTGTAGCTATGATTATGATTCAAACCACACTCTGACTTTCACTTTTTATGTTAAACATCACGACTTGATTTTTCTATGCTGTTAAAAGCTTAACATGAATTAGTATTTGATTTTGGGCATTTTCCATGTATTGTTTTAAAGGAGTAATAGCCCAGGCGAGATCTGTTCTAGCATGGCACAAACACTACCGATTCTGCCCAACATGTGGGAGTGCAACCAAGATTGAAGAAGGGGGTTACAAGAAAACTTGCTTAAAAGAAGATTGTCCCAGTCTCCAAGGAGTTCACAACACATCATATCCCAGAGTTGGTGAGAATATTCGCTCGGAAGTGGCTTGCTTGTATTATATGCATGCAAATAAATTTATTTCTAGTTATTTCAGCTGCTTACTTCTGTCCTAGGTCTTTCATACTTGTTTCTCCACAGGTTATATGTATCTCAGCTGTTTAAGGATTAAGTAGTTCAGGCTTCTCTTTCTTGCACTAGTCTCTGATACAGAATTGCTGTGACAATGCAAACCTTGTTTCAACAAGCAATATGAATTAGGAATTCAAACAGAATAAATGAGGTATCAGCAGTATATAAGGCATCACATTTTACTTTTTTACTTAAAACTAGATGACAATAAAAAGGTGAAAAGATAATGAATTGATAGGGTTGCTTAGACCAATAGGAGAAAATACTAAGTTAGAAAGAAAAACACACATACAATGACCAGAAGTGAGAAAATTTATCAAAGTGCAACATCCTATGAGAAACTGATAGCAAAGAGTAAACAAAGTCAGAGGTGGGAAGTATTTAGTCAGTATTTGCATTGTCAGCGAAGTGTCTAGTTATTTGGTATTTAGTCAAAAAGACATTCTTCAGACCTCTGTGGTGAAGAGAAAGTAATAATAAATGAGTTTGCTGCAGAAACTCTTGATAGATGCTGGGTGCATAGCTAGGTTAGTACTGCTGGTGCTCTAAGCAGATTGTGTGCTTTGGTTACAGGTAATTTCTCTCCTGCATTTCAAGTCTTGGTTAGTAAACTGCTTCTACTAAGCATGTATGTTGCACAACCAAATAAAGAGCTATCTTGCATTGAGAGAAAACTCAAAGGGAAATGAAATAACAGTTTACTCTGGCGGTGCACACAATTATGAAATCTATGTCATTTTTGTGCTTATATACGTTGGTATGGAATAGACTGGAAGTTTTTACTGCATTTATGTCCCTCAAATGTTGAAATACATTTGTTTCATGTCCTTTGTAGATCCTGTTGTGATAATGCAAGTTATCCATCCAGATGGGAACCATTGCCTTTTAGGCAGGCAAAAGAGGTTTCCCCCAGGAATGTTTACCTGCCTTGCTGGATTTGTAGAACCTGGTAATTTTATTTTACTTTATCAAATGTATTTTCTCAATAAAAGTATTACACCTTTACAGAGAAATATAATTCATGTAATCTCAAATTGAAGTTTTTTGCTTCCTGAGAGATGAGTTGTTACAATAAATATGGTTATTCTGTACTTTGCAGCTGCTGATTTATGAAAAAACCAAAAAGCAACTTGAGAAATGAAAAATATTAAATTGTTTTCATATCACATCGTCTTAAATCGCTATTTAAATTTTAAAAATCATTTTAAAACACATCGCCTTGGCTGGTGATACTTAGTAAAGGATTTTAGCATTGGAAAAGTAAGCATTAAGGTGTTAAAGTTAACATGAAGTTAAGCATATGCTTGTGTGTTTACAGCCTGATTGATTCTATGGAAGATAAGTAGAAATTATATAATTCTGAAAGAAAGACAAATAGATTTTTCGATAGCTATGTCAAGCAATAATAGTTAAAATTAGTTACAATTGTAAGTACCTGCAGAACAACCTGTAGAATATTCTTATATTTGGAATAGATCTTTATCACTAGAGAAATTGTAGTGAATAAATATATTCATTAAATGTGTGCAGGCTGACATATAGTGATAGTATGAACAAATCTATTCAAGTACCATTTGAAGTAAGTCTAGGTATTTATTTCTGATGGGTGTACTGTGTCCTTTAATTAACCTGTAATCAGTGGTTATAGCACAATACATGTGTGCAGCTATAGGCTGGTAACCATCAGCATTCCACACACATATATCCACAGTTTTCTGTGGATATGGATGCAGAGCTTTCCATTGAAGTTTCAATTTACATTATTGTCTGCATGTTTTAAGGCAATGAAGAATGAGTCAGGCAAAAGGAATAACACCATGCAGAAATGTGAGCAAGTATTCTAAATTTTTGTTTTCCTGCTATTGTAATTCTAAATACTGATTTTTCAGTTGTAGTTAGATAGTGTTACAATCACACTGAAAATCCAGAAAGTAGCACGTTGCTAGATACAAATGAATAGGTCAATGTTTCAAGAATAATTATAGGAATTACACATTTTCTACTCAATTTTTGACATTTTAGGTCTACTGATAATGATTTGTGTGTATGATGAATTATCAATTCAGGAAATAAATATTGTTATGGAGAAATTACTGCACTTTATTTGCAAAGTTCCATTTTTTTTTTGTTGGCTGTTTTACCTTATTAGACATTTGTGTCTTTGCCGAGGTATTTGCCCTGATCTGTGAGCTAGATCTTTAGAGATGATTGCCTTGGGCAGTTTCAAATCTTTTGAGTCAGTTCAAAGCACAGCATGTGACTGTTGGAGCTTCTTGTTCTTTGCCCTTTTTGATTAGGTGAAACCATAGAAGATGCTGTTCGAAGAGAAGTAGAGCAGGAGGCTGGAGTCAAAGTTTCCCATGTTCAATACATCTCTTGTCAGCCATGGCCTATGCCCTCCTCCCTAATGATTGGCTGCTTAGCTTTTGCAGTGTCCACAGAAATTAAAGTTGACAAGAATGAAATAGAGGATGCCTGCTGGTTCACTAGAGAACAGGTAAAGTTCAATTTCATTTCCTTCTTCTATTGATTAGTCTCTAAGTGTTTTGGTTCTGGCATAAAACGGACACTTACTTTTCAGCAAGTCAAATGAGCATGTGTACTCTTCATTTTATCATACTACAGTTTATTATTATTTTGTGATTGTAGGTTAGACACAACCAGAGAAAGACAGATATTCACAGTAATGTCTGAGTTACTTGCAAGCTCATTTTATGACATTTTTGCCAGTTTGTTCTTCACCTTTCCCTTCTGTGAGATAGCCAAATTATTTTAACCCATTTCCTTAGCAAGCCTATGCTTTTCATGCAGAAGTAGTATTTTAATAACATTATTCATCACAGTTTCTCCTAACAAGCATGCTACCAGATTTGCTGTGGGAATGGAAGTTAAGGTAAGGACTCTGGGAAGTCATTAGGTTGAAGATATTTTTTCATGCAGTACTGTTTTAGTCCTGTGGTATTAAGTGCAGCTTACTGTGGATTGATGAGAGATTCTGCACTTAGCTTCCATTAGTAGTTAAAGTACAGTCAAATACAAGAGTGGCAGAAAAGACTTTCACAGAAGTATTTCAGCTCTTGAGTAGAAGGAAAGATTGCTTGCACATCAGTTTTCATGGGTTTTCCCATAGGCAACTTCGGAGCTAAGCTTTTAATAACATTGGACATCTGCCTAGCACTTCCAAGTGTTTTGACTGAAAGTCACCTTGAAGGCAAGGTTAGTCACCTACAATCTCTGTGTTTCTGTTAACACTGGAAGCACTATTTTAAATGAATATCAGTTCCAAATACAACTAGTCAAATGCAGATTAGCATACAGCTGGAAATAAATGTACTTCAAAAATGTGCTAAAAGTGTATTCACGTGTTAATTGCAACTGCCTCAGAAGACCAAAAAGCCACATCTCTATTGGCACTACATGAAAAAAAATTTAAAGAATAATTTTTGTCACAGTGTAGAGCGCTATCTGATGGTGCCATACAAAGCCTTCACAAATACCTTAAATAGTATACTAGTGGTCTCTGCAGTTCTGTTAGGAAAAAGGTATCCTTTGGGGCACATTAAGCTCAAAAATGTCATAATTCACACAATGTGCATCTACCTTGGAGAATCTCTTAGTAACTCTTTAATAGGTATAGCAATGGTAGACCGATAGATCATTGTAGGAAGATAATTAAAAGTGTTAGATTCTATATAGTTTATAATGCTGTCTTCTAAAGATAAAAATATCTGTTTTAATTGCAGGTTGTGGAAGTTCTCACTAAAGGAAACCAGCATTCTTTCTTTGTACCACCAAGTCGAGCAATTGCACACCAGTTGATAAAACATTGGATAGGAATGAATGCTAATCTTTAATTCAAATAATTGATTTCTTTAAGTTACTACTTCTATTGAATGCTTAATTAGGAATAAATTAGAACTATTTATCTTGTGAATATGTAACCAAGTGATTTTCTGAGCCTTTATGTTGGTTCCAGAGCTCACCTATGCAAATTTTTGTAGGTGTTTTCCAACCTGAATTAGATTTGGACAAAACCCTGTAATTATCCCCAGCAAGCACGGGAGCAACAAATAAGTAGAATTGGTGCCTTGTTCAGTACAGGCTATGCTTTTTGTTGTAGAATGAAATTATTATGCCTTTTGCTTTTATACATTTTATGTTTCATTTGGTCTTCTCCCACTGGAAGGAGTCAGAGCA
The DNA here is from genome assembly GCA_025584955.1 of Alethe diademata. Lineage (NCBI taxonomy): Eukaryota > Metazoa > Chordata > Aves > Passeriformes > Muscicapidae > Alethe > Alethe diademata. The sequence goes on from JANRMJ010000079.1 coordinate 61,176,375, forward strand.
TTACAGAAAGGGCTGTCTGACCTTGCCTGCTGTTTGAATTCTCTACTTACATCCTCGTAGTTGGCCTTAATTATTTCTTTCTCATTTTTGCCTATCTCCGTTCTTTAAATTTGACTTGTCACAGAAATCTACATTCAGTGCCGAAAGCCTTACCAGCTATAGTTGTTTTAAGGTTAATAGCATATGTAAATAGTGAATATGTGGTACTTCATATCTTTTACATTAATAACCTAACTTATATGAGTACTCTAAGCAGAGCATTTACTCATCCATTCTGACTAGGCCTGCACTTACCCAATTGTATGTCAGCCTGAATTTAAAGGTATAACAGAATACTTTGTTTTTGAAAAGAATGTTGGAGAACCATCCCTGAAAGCCTAAATAGTAGTGTTTTTATAAGATAATAATGTAGTTACTGATGCTAGGCAGTGAGTCATTTAATTCTCTGATAATTAGAAATAAAGTTATAGAGTAATGGAAGAACAAGACATATCTCAAAATATGCACAAAGCTCTTTATGGAATTAGAGATGCTAAGATTGTTACTGCTATTAAGAATCTTGCAGTTGAAAGAAGTATATTAACTTCAGCTATAAGACTGGGATAGCAATATGTTAATTAAAATATTTATTTATGTGGTTTTAATGCTACAGTTCAGATTTGTGCCTTAATTTATCAAGTTATTTGTGATAATGTTGATATTTTAAAAAGAAGAGTATACTGTTTTATTATTAATTTCATTATGTAATATTTCATAGTCTGACATTCTGCAGTCATTGCAGTGATATCAAAAGAAATGCAAATGACCTGAGGAAAATGCAGTTATAGTGGCAAATGTAAACTTACTGTTATATGATTTGTTTATTTGGAGTAATTTAAATTGTTTTTAACAGTGAATGGTGTTATATTTTTTTCCAAAATTCTCAGTAACATGGAATCAGTAAAACTGTTGTACAAATCCTGATTGTTCTTTTTTTTTCCCCATCTATGTTACGCTATGCTTAGCAGTTTTCATGTTTTTTTGGTAAGGCATTACCTAAGCAGTACTTTAAGCATTCCTGACAGACTTGGAGTATTTGACATATTATGTTGCTTCATTCTATCCCTTGTTTCAGCCATCCATATGAATAAAGGCAATCAGGTTATCTCTTGGGTTGTCTAGCAAGGAGAAGGAAACAATACACTGCTTCCCTTAAAAATTGCTTTTACAGAGAAGGCAAGTTGTGGAAAGCTGTCATAGGCCATACATACCAGCAGGACTTCATGGTAACAGTGGCATTAATCAGTTACATGTTGCTCATAGAGTAAAGGAGAATATTGGAAAGTATGCAAAAAGTGGTGGAAGCTAAGCAGTGAAAGGAAATTTCAACTCATACTGTGGTGATTACATTTAGAGAGATGAGCAACAAAGGAATGAGGAGCAGATGAAAGAGGGAGGATAAATCACAGAGCAAATATAGGTAGCTTACAAATAAGTAGTTTATCACTTTGAGGTAATTAAATGTACATGACTAAGACCAATTGGAATACTAGTTTTTTTGTGTAGAAAATTATGCTGAGTTGCTATAGAGATGTAGTTCTAACAGTGAAATTCCAAACACAGTATCCCTAACCTGCCTAATTTTTTTTTTTAAGAATCTGTATAACAGTATATATCTGCAATTACAATGCTAATAAGTAAATTGAAAAATTTTACTTTCCTACATGAAGAAAAACAGAAAAAAAACCTTACAACAAAGGGAACAACACTTAAATAATTTCTGATTTGAGAGTAATGTTTTATGGATCTTTCAAGTCTATTTACTTCAGTGTGTCAATGATTTTGAGTCTTTACACATTTTCAAAATCTAAGCCAGGCTTTTGAAAAAGCTTTTGAAGCTTTCATTTCCTTTTTTCTTCAACAATAGAAGAACCATTTGCAGGGAAGAAGAGAAATCTCTCTTGTTTAAGAAAACTACTTAGATAAATCTAATCTATTTAAGGAAAGATATTTTTGTGGCTTTTTATTGCTTATTTTGCTCTGTTTGTAGGTCAGGGTTTGAATTTTAGTTTGGAGAGTCCTGTATATTTTCTGAAGGACAGTTACTGTTTACAGTTTACAAAGAAAATGTCAAATTGAAGAGCCAAATGCTGTGGTTATCTGGCAACTACAGCAGTTTAGGAAAGTGCCAAATTAAATTTAGAAGCAATTGAGCAGAATGTGGTGGTTCTGACTGGAGTATTGTGTGGCAACACCTTCAGAAGATCTCAGTAGTTTGGCTTACCTAGAAGAGAGCAGCAGCTTTGGAAGCAGGCTGTTTCTTGCCACTAAGTTAATGCCACACATTAAGAGAATAGTGTTACTTACAAAGATGCACTGTGAAAAATGATCTCTCTCTTTTTCTCCCTTGCTTGTACAAGGCTTTCAGACCAAAAAGAGTACTCATGACATCAGATGTACAAGGCAGAAAATTCTGGAGATGCCTTTTGTCCCAGTTTGCCTGTGTACTAAAGAGAACTACCTTCTATTCAGAACGTAATTTGAAAATATTACCTATTTTATCTATTTTTAGAATTTATAGCTATTAGAAATAGTAGCTTAATAAAGAAGAAAAAGATAATTAGGTTTTTGAACACAAACCAAAATGGATACTTCTAATGAAACTGCAATCTCATGCAATGTAATGGCATTTTATGTAAGTATAATACTGGTTATCATATTTTTACCAACTTTGCATTTGTCTCAATAAACATACTTCTTTTAACTTATTTTTTATTCTGGTTATATGTAAACATGTGAAAAGTGTAATCATTCCAGTGTTGATTCTATAATTTGAACATTATGTTTTCTATGGGAACATTGGCAAGTCGGTAAATTATTGCGTTGAAGTCTGCAACATGTGAGAGAAGAACGGGTGGATGTCAACAGGCTGATTAAAGGTAGACTAGTCATGATGCTTCATGGAATTAAATATACTAATCAGATTCTGAGCTTAGCAGACAGAAATAGAAAAAAGAAGTGGAACAAGACTGTGAACATTGCTCCCTCTTTTATCTTTAATTGTAATTAGGTAATCTGATTGATTAAGGCTTTTCAGGCAAAGCTGACATTTTGTAGCCGCTGGGTAATTTAGTTGTTTTTATTATCTGCTTTAGCTGTAAAGAGTTAAATAACTGGTAGTCCTTTACTGCTTCTGTGATTTGAAAGATATGTATATACTGCATATCATTGCTAACTGGGTTTGATGGTACAGAAGGTGGTTAGTCTAAAGAAAGAAAAAAATTGAACTTGTTATCCTATTAAGCTTTAGCAAGACAACCAACCATCCTTCATGAGCTTAGAAAAGCAAACTGTTCACAGACAGTCCATAACAGCAAGCATCTGAGGAAAATGTGTATTGGCTTGTGGCAATGGTAAGTGTAAACCTTTTTTCTTTAAATTAGACTATTTTAGGTAGTATTCTGTAGCTATTAATTGTTACAATTCACCAGAGCTTTTATTAAGTATGCAAATTCTGCAGATTTTTTTCACAGTGAGAAAATATGACTGTTTTACTAAATGATAGATTTTTAAGATGGAAAGTTATTTCCTAAGACTGTATTGGTTATCTTATTTTAGCATATAAGTACTATAAATTTAGTGGTATATAATTTTGGAAATTAAGGCCTACCTGTATGAATTTGCATTTGTTAGAAGTATTGCCTTTCTCCAACCAGTATTTCACACTAGAATATGAGGAGTGCTATGATAAGACTACACAATTAGTAGTCAAGGAGTATTACATGTTGTTGAGAAGCTTGCATTTTCATTTTTCAGCACTTAAATAAGCCTGGATAGTAATTTTTTTCTCTCCTACCATTTCATCATCCTGCAAACTAAGCTAGCTTTGGTGAAGTACATTCTTATTTCTTTCTAAGGAGAGAAGCATTCTAACATTCAGCTAAGAAATGTAGGTATTTTCTCAAGCCCTCTGACAAAGCTAAAAATGAGTATATGAAATAAGTGCCTCAAATTAATTTGTCATTCTAAATCTGAATTACTCCCTATTTATTCTGTGTAAATTGCTCATCTGGAGAACGTGATCCTGGAAACTGCATAGTCAGAAAATACGGTGTCTTAGTTTTCCCATTTTACACACCAGAAATCAAATCCTAGAAGTTAGGATAGGCTCACAGATTTTGCCCTTATTTCACTCTATAAAAAAATTGAAGATTTTTCATACATAATGGTAATTTATAGTCCCACACATTTTGAAAATAAAGAAACCACCTCATTTTCAAAGAAAATTTTTAAAGTGTACAACTACTGTGCCAGGGATTTTTGGTGGGCTGAGTTTCAAGTATAAGCAAGTACTTCGAATTTACCTGGTTTCTGTTAAGATGGATGAATTTCTGGACCTCAAACTGGGGTAATTCAGGGACTGAGAAAGAATTATAGTATTACACTGACAGTAACATCTTTGACTATAGAAACTATGTTTCATTATTGGAAATGGTTGTTATAGTTGTTGTTATTAATGTATATTATAGGGAGATTTCTACTAATTTTGTTATCAATTGCTGCATCACATTTGGAGAGTATTTCCCACACCTGCTGTCATTTTTGGTACTGACAAAGCATGAATTCCACAGATAGCACTCTTAAATATCAGATTTAAAAACTCACTGACAGGAGCAGGCTAATCCAGCTGCTTCTCAGTTTAGGAGGCTTTCCTTTGGTTTCTAAAATAGGAATAGCAGAGGTCCAACAATGTAAACAGAAATGGCAGTTTATGTGATTTTTAAAACACATTTTCAGATCTTTTGATAAAGAAAAGTTATTTTCTGGAGTAGAAAAGAGATGTCGTGGACAATAAATTCTGTTCTCTATTTTTAAATACGTTTTTACTTGTATGATAATAAATGCATGAATATCTATTGTAGTAAAGTTGAAATATCCATTATTTAGTAATTGTGTTAAAATCATGGAATGTTTTGTAGACCATTTACAGCACAGAGGCACATTACAGTACCAGTTTGTTGCAATGTAAGGCAGCTCACAATTTAAAATGAAGGTAAAATTAAAAATGTTGCCACAGAAATTAAATATCTCCAACATCTAAAATAAATGCTTATCTTTATTGATACATTATTTTGTCTTTTGTTACAAAAGCTCAAAATAATTAACCAAAAAGTAAGATTACTTAGTAAGTAGGGAGAAGCTTTACAGGAAATGAGTTTTACATATGAATTTGCAGATTTTAAGAACTGAAACGTGTGACTTCAATTCTCCCTAAAAGGGCAGAAATGCCTGTGTGTATACAGCCCATGATTGCTAATCTATATTTCACTACTTTGATGGCGTTTGCATTGTCAGTGCTGAGTGAAAATAATCTTGAGAACATTTGGCTGGCTGCTATTTTAGTAGTATTTTCTTAATCTAAAGTCAAGAGTACTCTGCCTGCAGATTTAATATATTGGAGAGAATAATATACCTATAATTTATTTTCAAAACATTGGCCAAAATCTATTCAACACTTCATGTTGTGCCCATTTCTACTGGTAGAGAAGTCAAAAATAATGCAGAATCTGATTACAGGGGGTTTGGTTTTCCTAAATTTGCTGATTTATGGCATATGTGATAGTCATAGTTGTTCAGACAGTAACCTTCCTTCTGAATCAGAACTGAAGAAATAGTGACTGGTGTTTGCAATCTTTTCGTGGTTTGAAAAAAGAGGATGCTGATTTGCTCATTAAAAATGCCACAGCACAATTAAGGAAATGAAATTGTTCATTGGTGGGTCCCAGTACAATACCTTTTGCAGATTGATTTCACTGACCCATGTTTTTCCTTTTTTACATGGATGCTCTGCTATCAGAGCTAAGTGGATACTGGCATATATCCACTGAGTTCAGTTGGATTGGAACCTGATTATTTGCAGACACAGAGTTCACATTTTTATTAATTTTACAATGTGCTATGTGGTACTGTTCCAGTCCCTGTAAATGACTGTCTGCTTCCTTTTTTCTAGATATTTTGCAGACCTTTTTAAAGATCAGTCTTTTCAGGAAAATACATGTGTGAAACTATAAGCAAGTGAAGATAGGATCCATTCCAGCTGAGACAAAGTGGAAAACACTGCTAAGACAGGCATTTTTGATGGCACACTTTGTATGTGTTTGACATAAAAAAACATTCCTTGATATGAAATATGTTTTGCAGTACTTCTGAAATGTGTGTTCAGAAAATATTCAGGTAAAATTCTAGTGGAAGCTTGGTAAAAAAGACAGAACCAGAAGGTTCTTCAATAAGATGTACTTCAATGAGATAAGTAAAAAGTAAATCAATTATGAGCTCTTCTTGCCTACTGTCTGTGAAACTCAAGACTATCCTATACAACTCATGACATTGTAAATTGTCTGTGTGGCATGTACCCCAATGTATGAAATCTAAATAGGGAATATGCCACAGATCACAATCAGTACAGAAAATAAAAAGAAGAAATCAAGTAGTAAACTTTATCATATGCCTAGAGATATTTGAGAATCCCAAATGATTTTTGGATGATTCTATTTATAGTTTCTGTGGTTTTAACTGTGTCAGTATTCACTGTGGGGCACTGAAACAGGTCCCTCAGAGAAGTTGCCCCATCCATGGAGGTGCTCAAGGCCAAGCTGGATGGAGCTTTGAGCAACTTGGTCTAGTGGAAGGTGTCCCTGTCCATGGCAGGGGTGTTGGGATTAGATGATCTTTCAACTCCCTTCCAGCCTAAGCCATTCTATGATGGTATAACTCACACGGAAAATTCAAACTTTAGTAATTAGAGAAGAGGAACTAAGCAGTGAGAGACTATACCACACATGGCTGGTAACTTGAGAAGCAAAGTCAAAGTAATGGTTAGGATGGAATAGAAGAATATTGTGAAATACAAAGAGACAAAATAGAAATAAATGAGAATGAAATTCAGTGTTATTAAGTTCATCTAGGGAAACGAGTACAAAACATAGGATTTTGTATCAAAAGAGAGGAAACAGATCAGAAGGGTTTAATGTTGAAACACAGAAGGATAGAGAAGCAAAATACTCTTTTTTGAGAAAGGCTTCTTTTGGTATGCTAAAGTCTGTGAGCACTGTAGAATTCAGTAGGGAAGTATTCACTGAGGTGTTAGTGAATATATTCATAGCAAAATCTTCTACAGCATAGGATACTGAATACAAGAAAGAGACTGTCTAAAAGGGTAATTTATATTATCCTGAAAGAACTTTAAATATTTTACAAATTTATTATGTCATCACAGCGTTCCAATTCGACATTAGCTATTATATCCTCCATATTTTCCTTTCTTTTTTTCTTTGTCTTTTCTGACAGTCTCATCTGTATAGGTTCACTGAATTTGGTTTAGAAAACAAAACACACATATTTTCATGTAAAATCACCACAATATAAATATATAAACATAAAGTAAAATGACTCCTGTATTTTCAAATTTACTTCCAAGTAACTCAAGCACTAATCTATGTAGTAAGAATCATATAAGGAATTATGTCAATGGACATTGGCTTCCATCCAGGCAAATGTGAATGACTCTATTCCCAGCTAAACTAATTTGGCTCATGTTCATCTAGTGTCCCACAGTAGACAAAAGTGTTCCTAAGGCAAGGTCTTACCATGCAGTCCTGATGCATACAACTAATCCTTGCTCAAGTCAATAGGTCTACTCATGAGTAGGATTGAAGGTGATGAGATTCCTAATTCTCTTACCACATCTAAGCCCCAGGACCAATGACACAAGAATAAAAAAAAGACAATATGTGGTTAAAAAAAATGAAAAGCAAAGAACTGATGCCTCTTCTGATATGGTAGACCTTAGAGAAGAAAGGATAAATTAACATATGGAAATGTAGTATGGGCAGCAAAAATATTTACATTCCGAAGTTGTTTCCAATGTTTTTACCCTGGTTTCAAGGACAGGTGTCTGCCAATAAAGGCAGAAGCTTCTCTTTGAAATGGAGAATGTA
>JANRMJ010000079.1:61196503-61207073 GCA_025584955.1 Alethe diademata
ACAGCAGTTATTAAAATTACCAACAAAACAGAACAGATAACTCGGTTCCAGTCCTGTCTTATCTGCAAGCACACTGCCTGTGCTCGATCCCGGTGGTGCAGGTGGGACAGAGCCGGCACAGCTGTGGAGAAGCAGGCGGGAGCAGGAGGGGTGGGGGCGGCAGCGGCTGTGCTGGTCTCAGGTGGAAGCAGGCTGGAAAGCGCAGCTTCTCGCTCACCGTTTAGTCTCTGGTGGTCGACTGTGTCCTCCGAGGTAGCACGGCAGATGCAGGGCAGTTGATTGTAGGGGTGTCCGGCTCTCCTGCCTCCAGGCCACGTGCGGTGCAGACGGGGGTCCCTCTCCACTGAGCTCACCAGAAACGCGAGTAGCCCCGCCCGGAAACCCGCTCCCACCTACCCCTTTCTCCTAGGGTCATCAGAAGATCCTGGGCATAGCTGGCAGGCTTTGTTAGCATAATGGGAAAAATTCCTTAAACTCACACAGTAAAGGAACAAAAACCCAACCCTCAACAGTAATATAAGAAATACTTTGTAGAGATGAAGAAATGTGCACTTCCCTGTGGAAATATTTTGTGCTGTGATGACAACTTTTGGTATAGGAAATTTTATTTGTAGATATGTAGCCTCCTCTTTGAAGAAGGGGAAATGCAAACCTATAGAACACTTTGAATCTAAGACTTCAGTGCAGGTCCAATAGATGATAAACTGTATGTTCTATGCCTGTACCAAAGAGGTAAATCCTACATCAACAGAGTCTCAATTCAATGCCTAAACATAGATGTCAGTTGCCAGCTGGGATACCAAGAGGGACCTGAGGTATGTGAACCAGCAGGAAACCCAAGCCTTTTGGAAGTAGTAATTGAACAGCAAGCAGGATACCTGAGGTACCTAATATGGTACACGACCGCTATGTTCAGTTAACTGAGCCAATCCCTAAGGTTTTAATTACTGTTAACAAAAAAGCAGGCATGACTGACATTTCGCATGGAAATAAAGAAGCTCTTTGTTGGTAGCAGTTTTCACTGCTTGCCCCTAAAACAGATTCTAGACCATTGTATTAAGACTAGAAAGTGAACATGTCCACCTGAGCTCAAAAAAATCTAACGATTCTATACATACCAGGGTAAACTGTTTCTTGATTTCAACAGTAATGTCTCTTGAATACAAAGCTGGACTGTAAATTTTACTAAGTCAGGCATGTGTTGGTTTCATAGAGAAAGCATATATGTATTTTTTAAGAAATTAAACAAGTCAAAAAAGAGCAAGTTGCAATACCTATTGCAATACCTGCAAGTTGCAATTCTATTGCTTTCCTTGAGACAAAGTTTTGGGTAGCATATGGCATAACCCCAGGGTGGTCTCCAGAGCAGGTGACTGGGCAGACAATTCTGTCAGAGATTCTCTGTTTTGGATAGTATGTCACAGTCCTGAGACTTTTGTTGCTTTTGGTTTGACTGTTTCCCTGTGTTGGCAGACTTGAGACAACTCTGACTGACATGTAGAAGCAGCAGCTCCTTACATTCTTACTTCCAGCATCTGGGAAGAATTTAATTGCTCTTGTTTGTGACACCCCAGTTTAACATCTGTTCTGAAAACTGAAGGAGAAAAGAAATGCTTTGGCATAATTCCATACTGTCATTATGGCAGTATGTATAGTTTTGCCTGTTTTTCACATTTTAACCGCTCTAACTCTCCTATAATTATAAAAATTCAGCATTAAACTGGCAAAATACTGTGCTTTATTGAGTTGTTTGATGCTAGTCTTGGTTTTAATTTATGGCAGGAAGGCATTGCTACCATAGTTTGGCATTCATGGTAGCAAAGTAAAATGAGCTTTTAGCATATCAGCATAGTCGTATTTATTTATTTATCTTTTTGCTATTAGCTTCTTATACAGTTAAGCATGTAATCTCATACTTTCTGCATATAAGGCAGAACCCAGTGGATGTGAAGTATTTGTCTAGATAGACACAACTGAGCACATTTTCTAAGTGATGAAAGGACTGCCAATTAGATTCAGGAAGTGACTTCCCTAACAAATATAACGTTAAATAAAGTTAAATTTTTATCTTCTCTGTTTTTAAACTGGGAATCATTTTGCATCAAACACAGGATAAACAAAGCAAACAGATCCTGCATCCTGCATTAAATCTAGCTGCATTATACTAGGCATTTCATACTGAACAGTACATGATGGTTTTTTCCTCTCAGAAAATTTATATTTTCAGTCCTTCTGTTAGCACAGCATCTGATGATGTATACTTATATATGACTTTCACCATCCAGTCTTAACTTCAAAGTTCCAGCTCCTGGGATGTTGTCAGACACAGCTTTTTTATTTACATTCAACTTGCTGCTTTTAACCTGTCACAGCCAGCTGCCTGATACCTTTTTGTCTTGAGAGCCTCAACTTTAGCAGAGAACTAGAGTTCTCCTCCATCTCCATGTGAACTCATTTCAAGACATTGTGAATGTAAATTATTATAAAATATGAATTTGAAAATCCTCAGGATAACACATCATACAGACATTCAACAGACTATGAAGGAACTAGCCAGGAGTTCCATGGTAAAAGAAAAAAGAACAAAAAAACCCAAAAAACCCAACCCATACCAAACCAGACCAAACAAACAAACAAACAAAAAAACCCCACCAAACGATTATTTCCTCACCTCCTTTTTAAAAATACTTCACATGTCTGGAAGAGCTAAGATTAAGCAAACAGAAAACATGGTCATCAATGCCCCGTCATGGAAAATACTTTTCATCTTCTCTTTTGTCTTCTGATATGCACTGAAGTCATACTAACTTTCTAGAAGATTTTATTTCCTAATCAAATGAGTCACGTAAAATAGCTTAAGAACTAGCTAAAGCCAGATTTTTCTTAAGGAGTTGCAACTCCTGTTTTGACCACTTGCATTAAGATTTCACTTCTTACTCAAGTCCAGCATGCATTAGCCTCCATTATTGTGATCTTATATGGAAATCCTTGCAGACTTCTCCTTTAACAGCACCAAATTTGAGGAACTCAGTACAAACATTACACACAGTTGATTAAGAAGCTTTTGGTGCTTCTTCCAGGCTGAGGCTTCTTATTCTTCATGCTTTTTCCCTCCTGACATTACTTTTATTTGTTTTATCATCATGACAGTAAATTCAGAGGACGCTCGATCAGTAGATCTGGGGCTATATTCTGAAAATGAGGACAGAGGTTTTTATACAGAAAACTTTCATTCTGCTTCCTGGGTTTTCAGAGGAGATGATGTCTCTCCAGGTAACAGTCCTAGATGTCTCAGCAAAAGACATAGACCAGTGGCAAGTAAGTTGGTTAGAGCAAAAGGTAATAAATGTCAAAAAATTTTATTTATTTTGGGCACTCTGGTTATTTCAGGGGAATGAGATTTTGGAGAAGATGCTAGTCACTTCTGCTAAAGACAGGAAAAGGAGCAACCCAAGGATCTAAAAGATTATTTAAAAAAGAAATAGTTCTTATTTAGCTGTTGTCTTGCAAAATGTTATCATTACTTGACAAGCTGGTAAAAGTTTGTAACTAAACCTGATGAGATAAGGGTAAATACAATGTAATTGCCATTACTTCTTCAAGCATGGCAAAATAATATAGATATTTATGGTCATAAAGTATTATAATGGACATAAAATCTCTTTTGCATCAAACTTTCAGACATAGTTGATCCAGAAAGAAAATAGTCATTTGCTATGAAGGTTGTTCTATTTGTAGTTTAAATCTGTGCAAACAGATATAGTGAATAACTTTTTATGGGGGATGGAAGGTTTTCCTTCACTTCTCAGATGTTAGTCTTAGTTCAAAGGACTTAGTTCAAAGAACTAAGACAAACTGAAACACCCCTGTAGCTTTCCGAGAAATTGTTCTTTGTTGGAACTCATAAAGCATTTGTTGGAGATCATAAATCAGAATATGAGAGAAAACAAATGTCTTCTATAAATCTTCCAATATGAAAAATTTTCCTTAACACACATGAGAATATTCTGGGAAATTATTTTGGTCACTTCTTCTCCCAGGGGAGAGCTCAGAACTTCAGCAAGATAGTTAAAGTTAGTATTGAAGTATCTATTTTGGACAGATAATATCAATTGGCCTTCTAGTAAAGTAACCTTTAAAGCAAATTATGTCTTCCAAATAGTGCACGATTTGAAGACAAATAGCTCTCATAAATTCCTATTGAATTGACCTGCACAAAAAAAAAAAACAAAAAAACAAAAAAACAACAAAGCACACAGTAAGGTAGTCAAATTATCAAAACCAGACTCCAAGAAATCAAATTTACACTGAAACCTTTCTTAAGCATAGGATTTGCTAAAGAACAAAGCCATTTAAGATAGAATAATAATAAAATTAGACCTTGAGAAAAAGATGGAAGTTGGCAATCAGATCCTGATCTTCCTTTTTACTGAGGCTGATCCCTTTGTGTTCAATTCTGCTGAGTCGAAAGAGATTTCAGTCCCCCTTGGCAGAAGATGCCAATGTGGCTGGGGAGATTGGACTATAGGACTGGAAGGCACTATGGGAGTGTGGAGTGAAAGGATAAACAAAAGGCGAAAGAACAACTATCCAAAAGATAGAGTCTTTCTGAAACATAAAAAGAATGGAACTACAAGAAACAGGTTTAAAGCCATTTTAGGAGTGTTTGAGAAATAGAAATACTTTCTATTTGCATCATAGAGGTCTGACACAGAGAGCACGAGCCTTTTCCTCTCCCAGAACACCATCAGTAGAGTGGAATACCTGAATACTGCAGCTGTACATTACAAAGTCCAGGCACTTAATTTAAACTGCTGTCTGCCAGTGCCTTAACATGAATGATATTTGATCTGTTGCAGTGTGAGATGTGTCACTGTCTGAGGACCAGCACTAAACTGCCAGGAGTGATACTGAAAGCACTCCAAACGTTTGTAGAATCAGTAACCCAGTGCCTACAAAAAGTTTTAAAAACAGACTGCTGCTTATTAAATTGAATGTGTAGAGAAAAAAGGTATCTTTCTTCCTATTTCCAGTTCGAGAAAGAACAGTGAAGATTGCTAAAGGAATTGGAAATTATCCTTGGGGTTTCAGGATCCAGTTCTCAAAGCCTATCCTTGTGACTGAAGTTGACACAAGTAAGTTGTGTTAATTTCTCCTGTGGAAATATATAAAAGATAAATACATAATACTATATTATATACAGTGATATAATGATATTGTATATATCTACATGATAAAATATTATCTACATAGTATAGAACATCTGTTTTATATTAATTTATGATATAGATGTACACGATATTTTCCATAATTAGTGGGTGCAGGGTGTTTGATAGCATGAACTGCTCATGAACTTTACAGCCCCTCAGAACAGATGTCTTAGACTCCCATTGTTCCTAGGGGTAAATCAGAGTCCACTGCCCTGTCTTCTGCCCTGTCTTATGTGAGTTCATACTTTGTACAAGTGCCTACATTTAGCTTTCCTTAAGATGTAAAGTCTAAAACTTTTGTGGACTGACATCCATGAATGACAATAGGCCATTAAAAATTAAAATGGGAATGCAGTGATCCTTCTAATATTTCCAAAAATCCTATTGGCTAGGGACACTTCCGCTTGGATCCATCAAGCCATCTGTCAGTCTTGACAGGGGGATGTTAGCTTCTTCCAAGAATTATGATGATTGTAATGAGCCCCAAAAGAAACTCCAAAATCGTAGTGAATGAGCGAAAAATGGCAGATGATTTTCAGCAAAGATGGAATGTAAGAGAAGAGAAGAATGAGCTAGCTGTACCAGGCCTTAATAACGGCATTGGCACTTCCACTTAGGAATGAGATCTTGGAAGACATCACTGAAAGGTCTCTGAAATCATTGGCTCTGTGTATAATGTCAGCTTAGAAATCTGGCTAAAAGCTGACTCAGTCAGCAACAGCAGAGAGAATGAGACACAAGCAGTCTGTCATTTTACTGCTGCCTATGACCTTGGCTCATCCAAATCTAGATCACTGCTGGCTCTACTGCTCTGCAACTCAGGACAGGCACAGTAGAATTGGAAAAAGAGCAGAAGGTACAGGAGATTGTGATAGATTCTCACTTTAAAAAGCAGATACTATGCAAAATGTCATCCCATACATAGAAGACTAGTGCATGCCTTCTGGCATGACATTTGAGAATAGCTCTGCCACTATTACCAGACTAATGTATTAGATTGGCCATCATCCTGACAACACTGGGAAAGCCTGTGAATTCAGCAGCCTATGAGTTCATAAGTTCATTACCTAAATAAAATCATACATCATTCATACGATAGCTCTGACACTTACAATTTATCCCTACTAGTGAACAATAAGTACAGCAACTCACATTTTATATCACTCTTTTATTTGTATGTAGTTTTCAAGTGCAGTTGCTTTAAAATAGTGACAACATTAAAAAAATAGAGTTTTTTCAGACAAACTTGTAGTAAAATTATGTTTTCTCAAAATATAACTCATTTCGTTGGGAAGAAATTCTTTCCTGTGAGAGTGGTGAGGTTGCCCAGAGAGACTGTGAATGACCCATCCCTTCAAGGCAGGGTTAATGGTACTTTGAGCAACCTGGTCCAGTGGAAGGGGATTGGAACTAGATGATCTTTATGGTCCCTTTCAACTAAAACCATTCTATGATTCTATGAATATTTTAATAATATTTTACAGGCCACTTACAGTCATAAAATCTGGTATGGCATGCTCAAGGCCAGAACAACCCAAAATGTTCCGACATTTGAGATTATTTTTGCAAATGTCAGAACATTTTTGCAAATACACATGAGGGTGGACTGGGGCTTTATCGTGCTTGTTTATTATTAAGCTTTTACTAATCTCATCCCTACAATTTCTAAGCATTCTCAGAAATGTGCTGAAGGATCACATTTACTGCGTCATAAGGTGCAAAATCTTTAACAGCATAAGTTAGATGTTAAGGACATGGAATAATACTTTACAAAACCATTCTTCCACAGTACATTAGGAATGTTTGTTTATAAATGAGAAGGTAAATACTGTATCTGAGAAATTTGCAGCTGTGTTTTAAGTAACTGTCTATTGGTGTCCCCATTCATATATTCATACATTCTATCAGTGCATTCCTATGTTCTATGAATAGAACATATTATCACCTCAGTAGTTTGCTTCCATTCCTGCCTGGCATGTGTCTGAGCACTATTTTATTAGGAATGCTTGTGCTTT
The DNA here is from genome assembly GCA_025584955.1 of Alethe diademata. Classification (NCBI taxonomy): domain Eukaryota; kingdom Metazoa; phylum Chordata; class Aves; order Passeriformes; family Muscicapidae; genus Alethe; species Alethe diademata. The sequence goes on from JANRMJ010000079.1 coordinate 61,203,729, forward strand.
GCAATGGTTAACAAATAAACAAAAGATGATGCATTAAAAATCTGATTCGGGTCTTCCTTTGCTGGGACCTATTTAACTTACCGTGTAATTTCTTCCTAAAGCTAAAAATCCTCAAAATGCTATATCCAAATTCTGTTAACCATCTTAGACAAATATCACTATAAAAGGTGCTCTTTTGGGGTAAAATTCAAAGCTTACCAGAAAAATAGGTTTTTTTCTTACTGACACTACTGAGCTTTGCATCAGATTTTTCTTTGCACTTCAGGCCAAAACTCTCAGATACCGAAATGTCTATTTGCATCTTATAGCATTTAAATCCTAATTTCTCCACAGCCAGGGATTATCTAGGCTGCGCCAGTATCCAAATCCTGAAGCTTCATTTACAGATGAGTAACAGGTTGGTCAGTAAAACTTGTTCCACCTCCAAGTAGACATCATGAAGGCCCTAAAACATAATCCTTGATTGGTTGAACAGATACTAGTTTTGCTAGAAAAGATCATATAGACATGCTTGATATCTTAGCGCTGAATAAATTTTTGTGTTTGTTTTTTGGTTTTGGTGGGGTTTTGTTTTTTGTTTTGTTTCTTTTTCTTTTTTTCTTTTTTTCTTCTTCTCTTTTTCTTTTTCTATTCGTTTTTTTTTCTTTTTCATTTTTTCTTTTTCTTTTTTTACTCTTTAAATTCCAGATAGTGCAGCTGAAGAAGCTGGGCTTCAAGTTGGAGATATTCTGATAGCGGTCAATGGTACTGATGTCACCAGCATGCCACATTCAGAAGCTGCCAATCTGGCAAGGAAAGGTAATTCTGAGATCACAGTAAATTAAATGAATGAGTCAGGTTTCCTGTTCAATACTCCAATTACATCCAGACAAACAGGGTGATGTATGCAACAGAAATCTCAATTAATAGTTTAATGCATTACCATTTCATGAAGTAGTTATACAGTAATGCTGAGGTCACTTTTTTGTCTAGACCTTGATTTCTAGACACTTCAGAAACTTATTCCCCAAAGAGCATGGGACAGTAATGCTTTTAGCTCTCCTGTTATAAGTAAAGTTACTCAGAAAGCCCTGAAAGTGACTCCAGAGACACAAATGCCTTATTTATGCCTTATACTTCCTCAGGGAGAGACTTCACATCTTCCTTCTCTTTCTCTTTGCCAAGACCTGCAGTCTAGTCAAGAGATCAGAGAGTTTATTTCATGAGGCATCCTTTTGCACCACCACAGAAACAGAGTCAGGGACATTAGTCACATGTATTCTTCCAAGAATTGTGATAACTAAAACCCAAAGATAGCCACATTTGCATGCCAAAAATTAATTTACTGCTATTCCCTTATTTACCCCAGATAAAGTTTTGACAAAGGCTCATGGGAAATTCAATAAATTAAAATATTTTTACAAGACAGGGATAAATTTAACTTGACACATACCATGTTTTTTAATTATAGAGGTGCTATTCACGCTGTTGTATTTAAGAGAATGGTGAGTGTTTTAGCAGAAAAAATGTCTGATTACTGGTATTTTTAACTCCTCAGAGAACACCTCCTGGGTTAAATCTTGGCACACCAACAGCATTCCAAAAGTCAAGTGTCCCCCAAAAAGAAACCCAGCAAATGTTTTGCAGATGAAAGTGTGTCACAGTCACATTTCTCAATCCACCTTCAGGCATTACCACCTGGTCCTTAGTGTTGATACAATCAGAATTTCAGGCCTTTGGGGTCAAAATCATAGATATATTGATACTGTCAGAAAATACTGTGATGTTGCATCTCATTGATGAAGATAATATTTTTTTAAAATCTTGTAATCTATCATCTATTCATTTGCTTACCTTTTTGCAAATTACATGCTTTAGCACAGGTTAGCTTCCAAGAGCCACCCTTCTCAGTGAGGGGCACAGGAAAGGCTGGAATACTCCCAGGCATGGAAAAGAAAGAATTCTCAAGAGCATATGTAAGATAACAGAGACTGGAGGTGCCCTAAGAGCATTCTCAGCAATTTTTGGTTTAACCTCAATTTATGTGCACCCATTTGGTTTAACCTCAATTTATTGCACCCATTTGAGCAATGAAATTCAATTACTTCTCCTAACTTGTAAAACAGACAAGTACCAAAGATGCTGCTTGCAAAGGTAAGTCACAAAAAAAAATTTTAGAGGTCTCTTCAGATAGCAGGCTCCATTACTAGTTCTCAATGCAAAATTAGTTTCATTCCTGAATTTGTATTATAAGAAGGCCAAATATCACTTCATTTAATATGCTTTCTTGGCTACTCCTCTCCTTGCTCGTTCTAGAACCTTCATTGGGTGTAGTACAGAATACTGCCTTCCTGCTCCTTACCCTACATGAGTATTCAGAAATATTGACATGTTTATAGCTTTGACTTATGTTTTCACATGTAATATTTTAGGTCCTGATATCCTTACTATGATAGTGGGATCAGATATCAGCCGTCACCCCAACACCCCCAAACCTACCTGTCGAGGATATCTTCACAAACGAACACAATCAGCAATACTGAAGGGCTGGAGGAAGAGGTGGTTTGTGCTGAAACATAATGGTTACCTACACTATTACAAACACAAGAAGGTAAGGAGAGTGGCTGGTGGTGAATCAAACTGTGTCCTGAATTATGAAGTGCCTTGGTTCTGTACTCAAATTTACAGATCATTATCTTGACTTATGATATTTACAGTGTAGCATCAGTGCTACAGGATTTTGCATGAGCTGTATAAAGGAGGCTTGTTGGGTGCTCTTCTACAGTTCTCTATCCACCTGACATTTCCAGCAGAATAGCTGGAATTGCACTGCATCTGTCATGGTACACACAACAAAACTGGCCAGTGCTTTATTTCAGCACTAGCTATTCTGTTATCGAAACAAAACCAAGTAAAAAACTTCATACTAAAAAGATACAAACATGTAGGAACATTGTTTTAGAGAGATTTAATTTTATCATAACCAGATCCATAATCAAACTCCTGAAATGTAAAAATGGATATCTGGTTATACTTTTAAACACTTTCCAGTTTTTCATCAATTAAATATCACAAAGGCAGAATGTTAGATAAATTGGAGTAAGGATTAGGAGGTGCCCCATAATCTTATATTCACTAAGATTTGATTACATTTTCACTTCTTTCTTTCAACGAGTAGGTTGCTTTTCATTCATTTGTTCCTCAACTATCTTACTTGTTGCCCTAAGAAAATAAGTATTTCAATCATGCAAACTGTGTCCATTTGCTTTGTCTTAAAAAGAGTAAATAAATTTAAAGCACTGCAAAAATATTTTATGGCAATAGCTAACTACTGCTTATTTTCTTGCATTATCTAAGACTAGTGAG
>JANRMJ010000080.1:15305-25366 GCA_025584955.1 Alethe diademata
TGAAGAGATGACAAATTCAGAAAGTCTCTCTCCTGTGGGTGGTAGCTTGGCTCAGTCTGTTCTCCGTCCCTCCGGTGCTGGAAAATGCCGCTCCTCAGGCCAGGCTCCGGTGGCCGCAGGTGCAAGCTCCTGGTGCTTCTCCAGTCCAGAGCACATTCAAATAATTCCAGGAAAAGAAGGAAAAAAAGCTTTCCAGGGGACTTCTCTGCTTCAGTTAGTAAAAAACTAACTAAAAGCAAAGGAGAGCTCTCTCCCGCAGTGACAAAGTCCAGGAGACAAAGCAATGAAACTCCTGTCTCTGTGTTTTGAAAACAACTGCTACAGACATTCCACCGCTTCTCCTTCCCCCTTCTCACTCTCAAATCAAACCTTAAAGGTACAAAACTTGTTTCTGGGCTGAACAGACAAATAGGGATACAATTCAACATCACAAAGTCACCTCAGGACTACTATGAACTGAGTTTGGAACGATGCAGTGTCTGCCAGTGGAATGCATTGAAGTGAGCTGAAACAACAAATGAAGTTTTAAAGCTTAGTCTGGAAGCAGTCAAAGATGAATCATGTTGCAAGTGTTAAGATGCATACTTGCTATTTCCCCTCCGATTTTCTTTTAATTTTATGTGGTTGTGAATTGAAAGTTGTTTCAAATGAGGACACCCACTATTGTGGAATTTAGTTTCACACATTTTAAATCCAGGAATTTATTGTAATCTCATCTCAAACCTGTTGCTCTATGTCAAATCTGCTGCTTGAATCTAATTAAAATCATATGGCTTAATGCAGTGTTAATTCCTGGAATGTTCCACATCTCTTAATTTGTGAATCAGTGGCTTGACTTTTGGACTGAAAAAATTGAGCTGTGGTCTAACTACTGGTATGACCTTAAGCACCTGGCAGATATCACAACCTATTTACCATCCAGTATTGCCCACAGTACAATAGATGAGAATTCCTCTTTGTTCTTTAGTGATACACTAAGAACAAAATGTAGATTACCTGTGTTATTTAGTTTCATCATAAAGCTGTGTTGTAAAACAGCCTACAGAACTATTCCTAAATAACTTAGTAGTAATGTCTGTAAAGATGTAATTTAAAGTCTTTAATCTGTGATGTCAATGTAATACATACTGTGCTTAGAAACACAGCCGCATATAATACCAACTGTTTAGTCATTAAGGCATTTGTCTGTAGAAAGAAAACTGCCATTACAAAATGATAGTTATATTACTTGACAATGACTTCTTTTTACTAATCTTTATTTTTGTCTCAATATTCATTCAGAAATAAATGATTCTCAGTGGTAAATTTGGTTTGGTTTCTATCTACTGTTAGACCTTACATCTGGGAGTTGTTTTCATTGTCTTCTAATCAAAAATTAAAGAAAAACAACTGTGAATAATTGTATTTGAAAAATCTCACTTGCTAGATCTGTAACCTTTCTGCTGTCTACTGTATGAGATTGAAAGTTTAGCATTGGATGTAACCTGTTCAAAAAATAATATCCTAATACTAAGGATGGTGTACTTTTAGTGCCTGAAAAGTAGTGATGTCATGGAATCTTCACATTGCGAAGTGCTAATATCAGTGATTCTAGCACTTCTAGAACTTCACTATTGAGTTGATATGATGAACCAAGGCAATGGAGAAAGAAGCAGATTAGCTGCAAAAGTGGGTGGAAATGGAAGTGTCAAACAAGCAGAGTAGATGAAAGCTGTAGCTGGTAATTCAAACATGGCATTTTCCTACTAATGCTACTGCATTAAGATGCATGACATGCCATGACATTTATGCAAGTCATTAAGTCATTCTTTAAAAACTAAGTTCACGTCTCCTTGCTCTTCGGTTTTTTTACAAAGTGCAGATGTCACTATTGTCCAAGCAATTTAGTAGTTCCTTTTGAAGTTCAGTGTTAGTTCTAAATCCCCTTCTTTTTTTGCAGAGAGGAAAATACAGTACTCCAAACTGGCTCTCTCCTAGCAGTACACTGCTCCTTGACCAAATGCTGCAGGTAACGGTATTGTTTCTGTTTAATAGGTGTGTAAAGTACTGTTGAATTTGTTCAAAACATTAGATCAATGAAATATTTTAAAAACATTCTGTATTTAAAAAGAAGTTTAATCTTAGAAATTTGTGAAGAAAAGATTACCATTGCCTTCAGCCAAAACATCTTAGGGAAAAATATTTGACTACAAAAATAATTAACAAAGTTTACATGATTTAACAAAGTCTTCAAACAGCATGCGTTTGATTGCTCTTCATGTGCTATAAAAACAAGCTGTTTTCTACCCTAAATATACTTTTGGGCTACACCTAAGGAATCTAGCCCATGCTGTGTATCCCTGGGAGACCTATTGTAAGTGTAGGTTCTATATTTGCTCTTAGCAACTAAGGTCTTTGAGTGTGAGCTTCTTTTTGGTGAAGCTCTAAACAGTATTGGTTTCTGGTTTTGTCCCTAACCACCCTAACCTTTTGTGTAGACAATCAATTGTTTCTTCACTTTTTCTCCACAATTTGAGTACCACTTTGATTTTTATGGCCCACCAGGTCGACCCAAAGAAGCGGATTACAGTCCAACACCTATTAAGTCACCCTTGGCTCATGCAAGGTTTTCCGGATGCTGTTCAGTGGCAAAGTAAATACCCAGTAAGTACTCTGGTCAGATAGGTACTAAAGCATTTCATGTAATATTTGCTGGCTTAGTACCATCCTCATAGTGCATGGTATGAAATTATTTGTTACAAGATAAACTTTGAGATGGTTGTATTTATTTTCTGGTTCTTTTATTACTTATTACTTGCTCTTATTATTACTTGCTATTGATTTCTCTTGAGAAGAAATGTCAGGTGTGTTTTCATCATATTCTGCAGCTGAATCTGCAGAGTAACTGAATTCTCAACAAAAAGTGAAGTACTTCCACATATGAGTCACTAGCTCCTTCTCTAGCCTGCTTGATTACAACTTTGTTTAATGTGCAAAACACAAATATTCTGAAGGGCATGCTAGATGTGGTTATGATTTATCTTGTATGCTTTCCCCAGTGAAAATTTGAATAAAAATTCAAATTGCATTGAAAGATTATTCATTGTGTCTCTTTTTCACTTGTTTTACTTGTGTGAGAGATGACGGCAGTACGGAGAGGAAAAAACCAAAATAATCTGTCTGTCAGCAGAAAGTGCTAAGAAAGTTCCTGCATATTTGCAGCCAATGCTTCCCATTGCCACTAGATGCCACTGCTACCCTAGGTAAAGAGCACTTTGTGATCACACCATGAGTGCAAGCTGGCTTTGGTAGACATGGGCATGGCTTGTAGCTTTGGATGCTTATAGGCAGAGGAAAGCGTAGCTTCCATTCTAGTAAAAATCTTACCTGCTTTTGGTTGGCTTATTTGAATTTATTAGCTCTCACCTGTGAGGATCCAGGCTGTGAAGTTGTTGAAGTTACATGACTTTTTCAGTCTGTTCCTACAATGTTTAGCTGTGATGATAAACATTTGAAATACAAGGTGTAAAATCATAATTGACTCAGCCCACTAGGTTTCACAACAGTGTCGCTGTGAGATACAGATTGTGGGGCAAATGGAAAACCTCGCATTTCAATATCCACTGTGTTCTTACAGGCGGGACATCTTGATGAGGACTGTGTAACAGAGCTTTCTGTGTTTCATGAGCAGAGCAGGGAGACTATATTGCAATTAATAAGAGAGGTAAGAAATTTATGTCAGTAATCTACAGTAATTAAATACTGTAATAGCGTAAATAAATGTACTGTGTTATCAGACCAATACTTATATATTCCAAAGTATGACATTTTATATACATTTCAGATTTAAGGAGCCCTTGCAGAACTCTAGCTACAACTCTAGCTAGAACTCTACTGCAACTACAAGCTACTGGAAGTTCAAACTTTATTTTTTTTCTCCTTTAATTGTGATCTTCATGTTTCCTGTTACTGTTAGTTCCTGCTGTGGTAAAATCCTTCTAAACTTGAAAATCAGAATAGACTTGTAGAGATTTATAGCTGAACAAGAGATGCCATTTGCTGGGTTAACTCTGCTTTGAAATGGTTCAATAAAGAGTAGGAAAAGAAAAATATATAAAAATATCAGAACAACACCCAGGCAGTCTACAAAAGTGCAGGGCCTTTTTGAGTTACTATTCACAGATTTTTAAAAACAGTGAGTACATTTCGTCATTTTTGACTACTAATGACAAAAGTTGAACTGAATACTTTGAAAAGCATTGACAGGCTGTCGAAAAGAGTTAAAGCATGATGTGTACTCCAGGTTTTACCTGAATCTGAGAATTCTTCATTAAAACTGAATTTTCTGCTTCTTTGTACTTTTTAGCAGTAACAATAGTTTTGGGATTTTTAAAACACTTGGGTTTTCTGCATAACTGTAGCAGAAACAGACTTTTAAAATGTGTGTGATACTTAAAACAGATTTGTGGAGTTAATTCTCCTTGTTTTTTAGTTATAGCAAATAATCAGAATAACCTGTCTACGGAGGTGAAAGTGCTTCCAAATAAGTTTGTGACATTTGCATAGTCCTTTACTGGAAGACTTCTAATCCCTTGTAAGTTATTCAAACTTACTGCACTATGCTGCAAGCCTGTCAAAAGTGGTGTCTGTGTTGCTCACACACTCATGCTGAAAATCATGCAAAAAGTTGGCACTAGGGAAAGAATGGGCAGAAGTTACTTCCAAAAATTATACTCTGGCTGAAGTATTGGAGAAATCTAATTACTACATTTGCATTCACTTCAGTATATAGCCCTTTACTCCAGCATTTCCATGCTACTGCATGAACTACAGACTAACTTACAAAGAACAACCAACAAAGTGCCTTTTTCTTGATCTCAGGCATGTAATGCAAATCACTTGGAGTCTGAAATTGCACTTAATGTGTAATTAGGGTTGCATATCAGGTAGAAAAACTTGTAGAGACATAGAAATACTGAGAAGGCTGAACTTGCAACTTGAAACTTGCAGTGTTTCCAAAGAGGAGATTAAAATACTTTTCTTTCTTTCTTCCTGACCCCACAGTGGAAATATGACCACATGTCGGCAACATACCTCTTGCTTCTATCCAAGAAGGCTCGTGGCAAGCGTGTTCGTTTAAGGTTTCCGTGTCTAACAGAGCATGCCAGCACCATGATGTCGACAGGCCCTGAGGTAAACTTGAGTACAGCAGGACAGCATCTTGCTTAAAATACTCCTCTGCACTGACAAAGCTCTGCCTGGAGAAACATTCTGGTGCTCTAAACATCAGAAAGAGAGCAGGAGCCTGAGTTTAGCTCAACTGGTTGGAGCATAGTGCTAAATACACCAAGGTAGTTTTGATCTTCATAATGGCCCATTCACTTAAGAGTTGGACTTGGTGATCTTTGAGGGTTCCTTCCAACTCAGAATATTCTGTGAAGTACACAGTCAGCCAAAGTCTTGGGCATTACACAGTTCAGTCTTCTTATTAACATGATTTAGCAAGCTGGGCTGCTTCTATGCATTAACTTTACTGCAATAGCCATCTGGGAGGATTTGATGCATCAAGTGCTGCACAGAATCCCTCCTTATTAATGGGCTCAAATCCCCTGGTTTCTGGCTTGGGTAATTCCAGATCTTCTTCTGTGATGACTAACTGCATTCTATGTTTGTCTGGGTTTTTTCTGCCTTGAGGGTTGCATTTGGTAAGGAAAATCTTTTGATACATCACTTGGGCAGTGTTCTCTGAGATGACATAGGAACTATGATCAAATTGGAGTCATCCTTTTCCCATCTGTTTTACTTGAGAACATAATTCTAGAGAGGAATCTGTTTACTTTGAGTAAAGGAAATGTTTTTCTGATGATTTGGATTCTATAGGAGTTTTGTATATCTTAGGGGAATTTCTATTCTTTGCCTAAAACTTAGGTCGCCATCATGGGACCTTCCATTATTAGGAACTTAGAAAGAATTTAGATTTAGACTTTAATTGCAGTCTTTTCTGATGAAATCTTACTTTTAATTGTGCAGTGGAATCTCAACTGAATATTTATTTTCAGTCTGAAAAAACTGTGATGTGCGAAGATAAGCCAGATTGCAGTAAAGCACCCTGGGCATTTGTATTCATGGAATTTACAGACACAGCTTGACTGTTTGAAGAATCTCTGTCAGAAAAATTTAGTATAAGTAGTCATGGAAGGAAACAGGTGTTTTTACAGTGTTCCTAATCAAAAAGATTTTTTTTGTTGTTGTACATAAAAATTATTGGATAGGTAAATGCTTGGTAGACCCTAGCTTAGAGAAGTTTCAAATGGAGTAAAGAAGTGTTTTAAGTATGTAGCTGAACATACATTGTGCCTTCCTCAAGCAGTAAGTAATTTCACTAAAACTTGAGCTGTGATCATCTAGAAAATGAGTAAATAAGGATTTTAAAACCAACAGGAAAAAAATAAGGCGCAACAAATTAAGGTCTCAGACCTAGCCTAGAGCTGGACAAGTCTCTCAAGAAGTGCAGCCTGTCTGTATTGGACAAGGAAATAAAATTTTGCTATTAAACCAAATGGAAACTCCAAGCTGTGCTTAGGTAAGCTGGTGAGGAGTAGCCTTAAATGTGCAAGCTAAAGAATCTAGAAGAGCTGGTAAAGAAGTGGCAAATTACTTGCAAACCTTCTGAGCAAGTTATAGAGGGAACAAGAAGTATTGAAGAGTTTTAAACTATTGCTCTATAGTCAAGTATTATATGGTATTTTTACCCTGCTTCAGAATTTCCTTGTCTGTGATGTTCCTGAATGTGATCAGAATACAGCAAAAGATGGCTTTTTTCTTTTCGTTACATCTCTTGTAGCATTCAAGGCCTGATGCCCAACTGGAGGATATGGAATTCACACTGTCAACTCCAGTAACAAGAAAAGTGGCATCAAAGAAGCATAAAAACAAAGAGAATGTTGAGACAGTGTCAGCTTTAAGAAATGAAATGCCCTTTGCACTTCCTGCTCCTAAGACTCCTTTTGCAAAGAGTCAGATTGAGACACAGGTACAAGCCGTTCCCCTTAGGGCACCTGCTTTCAAAGGTATGTAGATTGTAACTAATGAAAGCTTAGAACATATGTGTTGCTTGGGAATCAATGAAACTCAAATATGAGCACAATATTTTCTCATCCAATACATCAATTTCTGGAACACTTATTTGCACTATCCAACACGCAGGTTCTTCTAGTTCATCTGGTGGGGTGCTTCAAGAGTTTTAACCATCCATCAGGGCATGTTACTTATGTGTTTCTTACAGAAGTCGTTGCTGCTCACAGTTATCCTGTGTGAGCTCCTTTTGGTACACCGTAACATGGAGGCAATCACTGTGTTTGTTAAAACTCGCACCTGGTTCCATTTTTCCATGAAGGCTGAGATTGCAGATTCCTCAGCTATTTTTCCTTTGTGATTACCTTGAATGAAAAGAAAAGCATACTTTTAGTTAAATCTGTTTTAATTGTGCTTCTAAGAGAAATCTAACTTCTGCATTTCTTATGGTTGCATATCAGCATTTTCACAGGGGCAGTCCAGTATAGCAGTGAAAATGCTTCTGTTAACAACATGTAGGTCTTGTAGCTATGCAATAGACCCCAGAAGTCTCTTTAAATTATGTCAGCTATTCTGAGTTACCAGAATTTTCAGTCATCGGCCTGTCTAGACGTGTATATATCCCATATGTACATTACCATTTCTTTCAATGATTACCATAAAAATTTTGGTGTTGATGCTGTAAATGCTAACTCTGTCCTTCAAATGCCAAAGGCTCCTTGCAATAGGAAACTCTTTAATTTCAGTTGCTAAGGAGCATTGTTCAGGAACTGTAAGTCTTTGCAGGCTGATTTGAAGAATAAGGGATTTTGAACATACTGCTATTTAATGAGATCATTCATAAAGAATGGCAATACAAGTACTGGTTTATAAGTTTGCCTTAAGATTTTACGTCATAACTTATAATGTCTGACATTTGTATCTGTCTGAAAACAAATGAGATACTATCCAAAATGGGAAATGTAGAAACATTTCTGGCTCATTTATTTAGTGACATTTCTGAGGATAAAACAAAAAAACCTAATTCTTTGATATGTTGAAAGATCTTTGATTCAGGAAATAGAAAAGTGAAGTATCCACTCAGAATTTTGAGGTTGTTTATCTGGAGCCAGGTGCAATTCTCTAGAGAGCTGAAACTTTGAACATTGAAGTTGAGTTTAATTGTGACAACTTATTTGCTGACTGTTTCACTTGCTGCTTTCTCCTGCGCCTTTAAAACCATGCTCTGCAGAACTGACTTTTTAGGCTGTGTAGCATGTACATTGTATATTAACCATGACTATATAAACTTATATCCTTCATATAGGGAAAACGGATCACTGAAGATTACAACTACTCAATGCAGTGAATTGCTCAGTGTTTATTCATAGACCAGTAGCAGAGCAAGAAAGCAATTCTAATCCTCAAATTTCTAGTATTGAACTGCAGTGGTTACTCTTAAGTTTTGATTTATAGAGCCTTGGGGAAATCAGTCACAGTTTTAATTTATAGAGTAGAGGCAGCATTAAAAACATATTTTATAATTCCCAAATATAGATCTGAGAGAGAAAAGGGGGTCTGATGTTACAGCTAAGTTATTAATAATGAGAAATTGTCACTGAAGGAAAAAAAAATTGTTTTACGCAAAGACATACCTGGTTTGGCTTTTTCTTTCAGAGAGTCAGTTCACTGCAGTCACCCCAATTGAGAAACCCACTAACCCAACAAATGCAGATGAATTGGCTGCAGCTGAGATTCTTCCTGAAAGAAGGTATGTGTCCAGTTATTTGTGTACATTCCTGATTTAGAGCAGGACTGCCTTAATCTATGTGCTGCCTGGGAAGCTCTGTTACAACAGCAAATTGCTGTTCCTATTGTCTTGGTTAAAACCTTTCTAAACCTTCTTTTTACAGTCACTAGGAAATAATGATGACAGAGAAAAGTTTTTAAATTATGTAACTCAGTATGATCTATTTTTCATAATGTAGAAGCCTTCTTACTCCAGGTCTACAAAGAACTGCAATTTCTAGATAGATCTCTGGGTTTAAACTTCAACAGACTTTCAAACAGAAACTCCTATAATACATTGCATTTGATTTCATTTTCTTTGTTCTGTCATGTCTGGTAATATTTTAGTGACATCTTTGAAATAATTAAGTTTTTTAACACTGAGTGAAAAATAACTGATTAATTTGTTCATGTATCAGGTGTCAATCAGTGGAATTAGATCTCAACCTTGCACATGTGGATAGCAGCCAAAAGAAGAGAAAAGCCAAAATATTTGGAAGTCTTGAAAGAGGCCTAGATAAAGTGATCACAATGCTTACACCAAGCAAGAAGAAACGATGCACTAGAGACTGTCCAAGGAAACTTAAGGTATGGTTGCTGCAGAAGTTTTACATAAGACCAAGTACTATTATAACATTAAGTAATTCTATTAATTATGCATTAATTATCTTATGTAATTATGCATTATGTAATTATGTATTATGTAATTAAGTAATTAGATTGAAAACATCCAGTAGCTTCACACATGGTTTTGTGAAAGATTCTGTGACCTCTCTTGCCTGAATTCTACAGTACAGTGCTCTTACAGTATCCCTGATAACAAGACAGTGCCCTAGTTATCACCGACAGTTATCTGTTAGTCTGGGTTCAGGGAACAGATCCAGGGAGGGGTTTGGCCTTTATTGCTGTTTATAGCCCATCTAAACCAAATGTGGAGGAAGCAGCATGGTTTTAAAGGAGCCCTACTGGCCAGTTTTTAATCATGTTATTTGTATAAAGAGCCCTCACTAAAAAGCTGGCATCTTTCTACTGAAGAAAAGGTACAGTGTGCACAGGTTGATGGCCTGTTGTGAGAGGTGGCTGAATAACAAGACGCAGTTAAGAACTCAGGCTGTGCTGAACTGAGAGGCTGAAATGGACATAGTTGTGGCTTCAAAACCATCCATCTACAATAGATGCCACTGAGCAGGAGACACCTTGAACCCTTGTGACCCACAGAAACAGTGCTCCAATTCAACTTT
>JANRMJ010000080.1:107335-131268 GCA_025584955.1 Alethe diademata
GGAAGGAAGGAAGGAAGGAAGGAAGGAAGGAAGGAAGGAAGGAAGGAAGGAAAAAGGAGGAGTGGGGGAGAAAATCTCAAACTCTCTTATTACCACCACAGGACTTTGGCAGACAAATAGTACAGCCATAAGTGAAACTAAGCTAGATGAATGAACACCGCATGACTGCCTCACAAATTTCACCAGATATTCCAAGGTCCATCAACTACGCTTCCTGACAGCACTTCTTAGCAGACAGTCCTCACCCCGCTCAAAAACAAACACCACGGATCAGCCATCCAAGGATGCACACACACACACACAGCATGTCGTGCACACTGACTGCTGCAGCATGAGGAAAGGGTGGGAATCACACGCATCCCTCCTTCATGTGAAATAGTAAGCTTCGTCCTCGCTAGTTCTCACCTTGTGGAAACACAAAGACACAAAACAAAGGATTTCTGCCAGAGTTAGCTCACCTCTTTGCCACAAACCTGACTCTACACTCCACATATGGCTGTAGCCCAAAAAGGGGTCAGACCCTTCCACCACCCTTCCAAGAAGCAGAAGTTAGGAGGGGAAAGAACAAAGACTGATTCCCAATAACACTGCTGCTACAAGCCAGTGGCAAGACCTGGGAGATGCATTCACCCTGAGACAGTGGGACAGAGAGAGTCTGATATTGGTGGATGCTGCAAAACAGTACTGTCCACTCCACAGCGTTTTTTCTCTGGGACTGTCAACTCATGTTTATCAGTCTTTTTGGTTTTAAAGTAAGCTTCCTGAAAGTTTTCTTTCTGATTTGCAGAGAAACTGAGAAGCATGAGTGTAAAAATCTCAAGAATGAAGAGACAAATTAAAAAGTATCACCATGTTTTTCTCTAAAGCTGTGGCTTTAGAGAACTGCTGCTGCAGGGAATGGGAAGGATGCAGGCACGTCCACGTACCAGTACAGGGCATGGGGCAGGAGGGTAATGGAAAACTTCCTGCCCCTCAGAAAGGCAGAAGGATGTCAAAACACGGCCAGCTCTGGCAGAGGCCATGTTCAGCCAAGGTGTGGAAACTTCCCAGGATGGAAAAAGTCTGACCAGTGCCATTGCACTACACCATTCAACATGCAGAGCACCTGGCTGCAGCTGTGTGAAGCTCAGCAGTCATGAGTCTTGGGACTGTGTGACAACACCAACAGAAAACAGAAGATTAGTCAAACATTGTTGTCCAGCTGCTGGTACTTTTGGACAGAAATGCAGAATTTGAGCAAATAGTCTGCAAAGCAGTTTCATGCGCCACTTCTAAGTATAATGGTCAAGTCTCAAAAGACCTCATGAATCAGAAGCTCCAGAGCCAGTACAGCTCAACAAGAATGTTGGAGGTGAGAATTTTTCCATTTTTTTTCTTCTTTCTCTCACGGAATTTTCTCCCATTTGTTGCCTCACAGATAATATCTATGATATTTAAGAGGCAAAAGATGTGGCTGGAAGGAGGAGGAGGGGGACGTGTGCAGTTTGCTACTGTTTCTTAGCTGGGGGGTTTTCTTTTGGGAAGTGCAGATACTGCAGGATTTGGCTGGGGGGGAGGGACGAGGCTGGGCCTTAGTTCATGTATTCATTCTCAGGATCAGAGCGGGGATGGTCGTGATCCTGCTGCTGTGGGGAAAACTGCCACCACCACAGAATTCTTTCCTTCACTGCTTCTCCTTACTTTCAAGGTAAGTCTTTGCTTCTAGGAGTTGAACTGGGACCTTTTCAGCTCTGGAAATGACCGCCACCATCTGCTCAGCTGCCTCAGGGGAACATCTGGGACTCCAGCCCCCTCCCTGCTCCAGAGGGAGTGTCTCCTGGCTGCTGCTGCTCTGCCCCACTGTTTTCTGCCACTGCTTCAGGCTTTTCACTACACTTTACCCAACACCCTGTGCTGCCCAGACTCCCACAGCTCCTGGCACGGCTTAGGCGTTTTTGCTATACTTTGGTTTGCCACCCTAGATGTGCTTGCCTCTGCTGTTCCAGCCTGAGATTCCTGCTGCAGTCCATTTCACCCACCTAGAGGGGCGCTGAGTCCAGCAGGCCTCTGGAGCTGTAAAAGAAGCCCCTTTTCTCTTTGTCCCACAGGCCCACCCGCCATTAGCCGTGTGCAGAGACGCAGCCGAGCCTGCGGCACAGCGCCCCTGCAGGCGGGGAGGAATCATCACACCCCACCCGGCCAGGAGCCAGCAGCGCCCCTGCAGGCGGGGAGGAATCATCGCACCCCGCCTGGCCGGGAGCCAGCAGCACCCCTGCAGGCGGGGAGGAATCATCGCACCCCGCCTGGCCGGGAGCCAGCAGCGCCCCTGCAGGTGGGGTGGAATCATTGCCCCTGCCGGCTGGGAGCCAGCAGCGCCCCTGCAGGCGGGGAGGAATCATCACACCCCGCCTGGCTGGGAGCCAGCAGCGCCCCTGCTGGCTGTGTCTGGAACTGCACCAAGGAGAAGCTGAAGGCTGGGACTGGGTCTGTGGGTCTGCTTGTTGGTTGGTGCTGATGTTGGTGTTTGTTCGCCTTGGTTTTTATATACATATATTTATATATATATTTTGTATAACAGTAAAGAACTGTTATTCCTTTTCCTGACAGCTCTGACATCTCAAAGTTATAATAATTTTGAGGGTAGGAGGTCATATTTTCCATTCCAAGGGAGGTTTCCACCTCCTTGACAGGCACCTGTCTTTCAAATCAAGACGAAGATTCAGTTACATGCAGACAGACACAGGTCTGGACACTTTCTGCGGAGTTTTCTCAGACACTAGGTTTTTGCACAAGCATGTGGAACACCGAGAAGCCATCAGGAACCAGGGGGTGGATGCTTGTTATCCATGCAATGGCTACTAGTAATACAACATGCAGGTGATGCAGTGCACCTTCCTCTCTGCCACAGCCATGTGACAGCTCCCAGCTGTCACCCAACAGGGAGAGTGACCATAACCTGGCAGCCATGACACCCTTCCTGCCAGAGTTGCTGCAGCCACTGGTTTCTCCACTAGTGTCCACTGCTGGGCCTTTTTGTTAACCACGCTCTGCGTTTAGGGCAATGTGCTGTTCAGCCCTTCCATTTGGCAAGAATTTAAAACAAACCAGGAGAAATGGTATTGAATAAACACAACTGCTTAAGAGACAAAACAGAGGGTCAGGGGACAAAATGCAGAGTTACACCAGAGCAGCAACATCTTCAATACTCCTTCTGCGGGGTTTTGGATAAGTTTAAAAACAATCTACTATATTTGTTCCTATGTTGGTTTGCTGCAAACCCATCTCCCTGTTAGTCCAAACTCCTAGTGCCTCTACTTTTCCCTTCTGATGAGGGATCTTACTGTAACTTTTTAAAATTAACATTCTCAAGACTTTTATTTGTTTTCTATTGTTTTATTTTGAGGAAGTAATCACATGGATCATAAATTTCTTCAGCGAATTCCAATAACAATCATTACCCTGGTAAGCAAAGACATGCTTGGCTGCGTGGGGAGCAGGCATAAGCACTGCAGTAAGCCACGTGTTCACACCCACACATCACTGGCTGACTCTGTGAGGCAGCAGCTATCCAAACACAGCCTGGAAATCTGATACATCAAAGTTCTGCCTGCCACAGGGGCAGCCATTGCCTGAGCTGGAGGATATAAATCAAAGCAGTAGTTTCTTGTCACTCTGTGCCAACACCACCCCAGAGACATTTTCATGATCCAGCAGCTCAGGCAGCATCCTGCATAAAGTCTGAGGGGCAAACAACTATGGAGACCCTGAAGGGCAGCAAAAGGGTCTGAGCTCTCAGCAGAGAACAATAGCATGGTATTCCTTCAGTAAAATGAACTTTCCTCTTCACACCAAGCCATTGCAGTAGCTCAGGGTGAGAGAGAATGAGGTTTGCAGTCCAGTCCGGGAAGCTGCTGCCTCTGAAGCTCACAGGACTCATTCTGATAGAAGTTTTCCCCATGAACAGGAGAGCTGGGAAAAACCTTTCAGTTGATACTCCACAGCATATGAAAAAAATGCTGGTTTACATCAGTAACATGTTTTTGACAATTTGTGACAATTCAGGCAAAATTCTTCTAGTGAGAGTCATGGATTTGGTTTTGGGGTTTTTTTTAATCAGTTGTTTTCCAAACAAGTATTTTCCTTTTAAATTCAGAGAAATACTACATTTTCAAATTTAATTCAGTGAGGTTAAAAAAAAAGAAAATTTAGCCAAAAATCTCAATGTAAACTACCTTTGAAAAGAAGAAAGAACTGTACCTGTGAAAAAACGTCCACAGTCATTTTTATTGTTGGTTTCTGTTTTGATTGAATCATGAACTTTCTTCTAATTTCAACATTCATTAGCAAACAGCAGGATCAGAAATATACATTGGTCTAAGCTAAAAATATCAGCTTCATTTAACCTGGGGGAGTAGCAACCCAGGGCATGCCACAGGCTAACCACCAGGTCATCTGCCAGTTATTCTCCTGGTCCCTCACCTGCTTTTTGTGCAGAAGTCCCACAGGAGAAGGAAAAGGATCACCCTGCTTTTGGCTCTGCAGACTAAGCACACTTGGCTGCTAACTTGCCTGCTCTAGACCAAGCAGTCTACATGCTACAGAAGTGCCAAAAAATGGGGAAACTGGAGCCCTACTGTAACAAAGCAGGTATTTCAGAAACAGCGTCACCCCTGGGAAGAAGCTGAGCAGGAAAATACACTACATCTAGCAAAAGCCTTCCATGATCCACCCAATGTGTCTCAATGAAGATACTCGGGTCATAACCAGCTAACATCCAGGACGGTGGGATTCATAGATGAATGTTAGAAGGGCAGGCTTGGAGAACTCTCTCAAGATTGTGTTACCATAAGCTATGCCAGGAAGGATCTGGCAGCCTGGGGGCCAATACCCCCCTTTCAGATGCCACTCTTATGCCCATTCCTGCAAGCAATGCATTTGCCACCACAGAGAGCTGTATCTCCACTCTGAGCACAGTGACACGTGATGGTAGCTCCTGGAGCTCACATGGTGCTTGGGCTAGCATGGGTTGTGGTGGGAAGAACCTTTAATAAAAAGAAATGTTTTCCAAGGGGGCTGAAAAATGTCCTTTTGGAAAACCTCTTCAGTGAGTAGTTTCAAAGAAAGGAAGCTGCTTTTCAACACACCTGAGGTTCTCTGCATCAAAATGGGAAGCTGCTCTCCTCATTGAACCTACACTTACATGGCATTGTATCCAGCAATCTATTTATTTTCACAGGAAAGAAGTGAAAAAAGCATTATTAATGAAGAAGCAGAAATGCTTTCTGTACAATTAATATCCCACTCCTAGCCTTTTCTATTCTGATGATGGAATTAAAAATAATATATTTCATCAAAAGAACAGACCTCACAAATGGTTTTCAAGTAAAACTTTTCTTACACAGAACAAAACCTTCACTTGTTGATCTTAAATGAAAAAAAAATCCCTAACAAACAGTGAGTGCTTAGAGCAGTAAGCCTTTTACCCATGTTCTTTCAACACAACCTGACAAAACTGCATCAAACATTTAATCCACCTTTAGCCAAGACAGAGTGTCTGGAGCTGTGATGTGGTGCAACCATCAGGCCAACCCTGAGACACTGGCATTCACAGGATCCTAGGTAGTGCCACTGATCTGTATTAATAATTAGACAGCATTCTGCCTGTACGAAGAACTGCCAAAAAATGTTGCCACATTTTCTATGAATTACTGGGGCCAGTGGTATAAGCCAGAGTCTGCTTTGGCCACTGAGCACCTGCAATACCCTCCTTCAACAAATCTGAACAAAAAGAGGAATTTTTTTGTTTCTTGGAGCTATTTTCTCTCCTAAAAACAGGAGGAATAATCCACTTTTTTTTTTCCCCAAAGAGGCTACAATGTATACACATATATAAATAAATATACAAAACTATACATTTCATGTTCACTTATCTACAGACACTATCACAGCAATCCAGCTGGATGCCATCTGGACAAATGCTGGGGCAAAACCCAGGGTCTGCTCCCATAGCAGGTGGGGTATTGCATACAGAGCCACTGGCAGGGGGACCAGGCCAGTCCTGGGATGTCAGGAACTGCAGCAGCAAGGGTGCACATACAGAAATACACCCCACATATAAGGACAGACACACACACACTAACAAAGACCTGCCAGTGTGGACTCACAGATATGTGCAAGCTCCTTACATATGCACGCTTGTAAATCCACTGGCAAATCTGCTGTAAGTCGATCAATCACTTATAATGATCTGCGACCCCTCACACCCTCACATGCACCAAAAGCACATCCAGTCCCTGTCTGTCCCATCTTGTAGACATTGATTAACTCTTCACATAGCCGCTGAGGTGCAGCCATCCCCAAAATTTTCACACATGTGATTTCAAAGTGAAATTAGCCCCTGCTTTGGCTAATTGTTCCCGCACACCAGCCAAGGAGAAGTTTATCACAGTTGTGCTTGGAAGGCACTTGGTCACATTCAGAGAGTATGTCTCCAAAGTTCCCAGTCCCATCAAGACTGCCAATTAACTTCTAATGAAGGTTGTATATAATTCTATGATCACAGAGTTTGGCCAGTCTTTCTCCCTTATTTTATCTTTACATTAGCCAACACTGGTCAAAGATGTAGTATTTTAGCAGTTCTGAGTGGGATGTCATATTGTAAGAAAACAGTAACATGCAGATTTTTGTAACACTACTGCATTTCTGAGAAGCTGCAAGGCACAGAAATCCCATCAATGACTAATGAGTTGTGGGTTAAGGTGGACGTACCTTGCTGAGAAGTCACTGTAGTATTCTCGACCCGTGCTGCCTGCCATAAAATTTTAATGCTGCTTCTGACATATTTATGAAATACCTCACCTAGTCTTTGCAGGATGACAAAAAGATTTACATCTGCAATTACTGCAAGCACATAGGTTTTAGCTGTGCACTTTAAACTTTTGTACACAAAGGTATTTAACTTTAATACAACAAAGGTAGGTGGTGCCACAGAGCAACCATATTGGAACTGCATTAGGAGAGATCTGTTTCTCTACACTGGAGGACAATTGCCCAACACATCTGAATATAAGATGGCATTGCAATTAATTGCAATGAGGGATTTGCCCCTTCCCTCTCTCAGCTGCCCCTGCAGAGTCATCTCCCCTCTCCACCAGCCACTGGCATGCAGACTCCTGGGATCCCAGGAGGGCCCAGCAGCAAGAAGCTGCACTGCCAGCAGTGATACCAAGATCAGCAAGCCACACTTGGCCATGTGCACAGCCTCAGTACCAGTAATGCCAGATATGGGACTGGGAACACACTGCTGCTCTGTCCGGTTGCTGCAGTTCTTGGAGCACCCTGCTTCATTTTCACTACAGTATGCCATTTTGATTGAAAGTTCTCACTTACTTTTGCTTTCTTTCTGTCACCACATTTTTATTTCCTTTGCACTGATCACATTACAGTGAATTGCACTGCACTGCTATCTATTGTACTGTCTAAGCATTTTCACCTGTTTTGATAAAGTCTCAAGGAATCCAGAAAATCCTGGGAATATTTTATTATCGAAGTATTTAATTTCAGTTTGTGCCATAGACATCGATTCTGAGAACTGGAGCTCACCACAGGGCAGATGTTGTATGTTCAAACAGTCCTAACTGCAAGCAAATCCTCTCCAGCAACAATCATAAAGAAGTCAAGCCTACCAGCTCAGAATATATGCCAGGCAAGCAGCAAAAAGACTGAATTCATAAACAACAGCCTGCAGGACAATAGCTGCCAAGTCCCCTAAAACCCCTACAGGGGTCATCTTCCCACGGCAGAGGGGAGTGCTCAGGGAGCTGGGGATGCTTGGGTTCAGGATCTCGTCTGCAGCATTCCCTTGGCCACAAAAGTGCTGGAAGCAGAAGACTTCCTTTTCATTGTAGGACAACTTCTTGACACCCTGAGCTAGGCACATGTTGAACCCAGCCACCCTGAGCTAGGCACATTGCTCAGTGCATACAGAAACCCAGGCTGGGGATGGCGTATGAGAAGCCCCCTCTGAGACAAGAATGTCAGCAAGAGGTGGGCTAGCCAGGTCTAATGCTCAGGAGGAAAGGAAACACATCATCCCAACCCTCCCCACGTGGAAGCACTGGACAGCTGGGCTGTTGAGCTCAGATGCAATGGGAACAGAGACCTTACCCTCCCATCACTGTTGCCAGCTGCCATGCTGTGTGTATGGCAGGAGGAGAGCAGCCGTGTCACACTCCTGCTCATGGACACAGTGGGCCATGAAGTGCTTTCCACTCTGCTTACTTTGGGGATCTCGGCATTTGCTCATTGTCAAACACAATTTGTCTGGAAACTGCCTGGTTGATTTGATGGCTGGTCTGGCTGCTCCACACATCCCACATATAAGGTTATCTGACACCTGAGCCACAGCTGGCAGCCCTGCAGATGCTGGGCACTTTTCAGGGCTCCAAGCTCCAACAGCTTGCTGTTCTCAACCACGACATTTTTGTAATTGCCAATTTTTTTAAATTCTGTGTGCTGCCGTAACACAAAGGAGACAAAAGAACAGAATGCTCAGAAATTGTAATCTGTGTTGTGTGGTCTCACATGGATATTTCTCTCCTCTGAGAAACCACACTATGTGCAAGGTGATTGAGTTCAGCCCATCAAGACCAGGTCACCTCTAGGTGCTCCTTCCTTGCTCATAGGCAATGCCTGTGTGAGGCTCAGAATCACAGAATAACAGGATGGTTTGGATTGGACAGAACCTTGAAGTTCATGCAGTCCTAACACCTGACATGGGGCTACACCAGGCACTACACCATTCCACTGTCCCAGGGTGCTCCAAGCCCTTCCAACCTGCCTTGGACACTTCCAGGGATGGCGCAGTCACAGCTTCTCTGTGCAACCTGTGCAATGTCTTACCACTCTCATAGCTCTGTTACACCAATCCAAACTGCAGCGTTCCAAAATCTGAACTAATGTCGGTCTCATGGCTTTCTAAGGACAGTTATCTTTACCTTATTGTGTTTTCACCAAAGGGCAGCTGTCTGTAATGAAGAAACAAGAGCAAACAGGAGTGGGCCCATGAAATGCAGAGGATGCAGCAGTGTGCTTCACCCTTGGCATGCCACATCTGGCTGGACACCAAGCTGCCACAGCTAGCACATTGGGGGAGCATCACCTGGGCAGCCATTGTCTCTGCTGTCTTTGAGAGACAGCTGAACAATGATCTCTTAGCAAACCCTCTGTAAAGCTGCTCCTGCCTTTGCAAAGGAGGATTGCAGTGCCCCTGCACCCTCTACATACAAGAGGGAGTGTCCTCAGTGCCCAGAGGAGACCCTGGGAGTTGCCTGGGTAGGGGTGAACTGATCCTGCATATGGCAAACTCTTAAAATCAGACCCATATGCCAGGTCCTACACAGCACATTGCTGAGCTTTTAACGCATCATCTTTAAATTTCTGGCTCTAGATATTTTTGGGCAGTTCATTGTAGTGCCAGCACAGGGGGTCCCAAAATTACTGTATTGCAGAGAGCAGAAAAATGTTTAGTAACATAACCTCCCCTTAAAAGAAAAGAAACAAACCAGCAACAGGAGACTTATTAAATTCTCACTATTGCTTTTATAACCACCAGTCTTGCTTAAAGGTGGGCAGCATATCAGACCATAACACTGAATGATCATTGACAGAGAACCATTCCCAGCTGCCAGCAGGGTCTCCCTACGGGTACCTTAGAGAGGGAATGGTCCCATGGCTCCCTTCTGGGGATGCAGGACAGAGCCAGCTGCATGTCTCTCTCTCTCCCCTCCCATCTTCAGGGACCATGGGCAGCATGGTGCAGCAGCACGCCACCACTGCCCAGAGAACCATCCTTTGCAGTGATGCTCCACGAGCTTCACAGCCACAGACAACCCGGGAGCCTTGGCTAGGGCGCCACAAGAAATTACCACAACCCCTGGTTCCCATCCCTCAATACTAAAAACCCCAACCTCAACCAAGGCTCTTTGATCCAAAGAGAAGCTTAACTTGAACACTGGTATCTGAACAGAGCACTCCCCTGTCCCAAGGCCAGCATCACTCAGCTCTGGAGCCCCAAACCCTGGCACAATCCTGGGGACAGTTTTGGCAGGGAGGTCTGGCTGGAAGATGCACCCTGACGCACGGCCCCCCGGTGTCACCCCTGCTGGCTGACGAGATAGATGGATCCGACTGAAGGCAGCCAAACTGTCACTCAGGAGGTGCCCCCTCGGTACTCTGCTGGCTGGATCTACTGGAGGATGGGCCTGCCTGAGCCCCTCCTGTCAGGGATTTCAAAGGGAACAAGCAGCTCAATGCGGATCTGACAGCTCGGCCGAATTAGGGCTATTTGCATGCTAATTTCTACCATGCTTAACTCACAGGCAGACCTAGAGCGAGAGGCAGCCTCTGCATGTTTGGAACAATGCTTGACTGATCTAGCTGCGTTAACGAGCAAATTATGGTAATTTTGTTATTACAAATGCATAGAAATTTCCAAAGAGTGGAGCAATACAATATGTTTTCTCTCCTCCTCCTCACTCCTAAATACAGACCTCTTTGTTTATACACACTTCACCTTGCTTACTTATGTTTAGATATGCACAATGTCTCACCTCAACGGGAGGAGGCAGAAATTAGGACAGAGCAGAGAGGGCCAGCAAAGCAGAGAGGTCTGTCTTTGCCACACGTGGGACCCTGGGGACCACATCCTCAGCTGAGGAAAGAGCAGAGAGCCAAACTGACCCCAGTGAGGAGTGCTCAGGGAGGGGAAGGTGGATCAGTACATCCAAGGCTGTAGGCTTTCCAGCGTTTCATCTTCCCGCCCTCTTCTGCATAATTTCTAAGTCGATTCAATGAAATAATATCTGACAAGATCATACTGAAAACAATATAGATTTTATCTATATTCTGTGCAAGCGTTCCTGACAGATGAGAACCAAAACATTTCTCTAGACTTCCAAGATTCTGGCAGATCCTCATTCAAAATGTACACAAGCAGAGGATAAACACATACCATTCACCTAACTGTTTCATTATTAATTAAAGGAATCATTTGTCAGCTGGTTTGCAATTTGTCCCAAGATATTTGTGATGGCACATCACATACTCCATCATAGATGATGAAACTTCTCTGGGATTTGTCTTCTAAGAACTACAAAAGGGTGAGGAGACACTTCTGTGGAACAGCCCCAGACTTGGGGAAAAATGAAAAAAATTTGCTTTACCAGAGAAGGCCATGTCAACACTTCTGCCCTTTGGTAGCAGGTCTTCTGACTGTGGTATTGAAGGCTTGGATTTTTGTGTGTGCATCTGCAGGGGCTGAAGCTGTGCTTGGGGTGCAGCAGGGGACATTTGGGTTTGGGTGTGAGCTGCAGGAGCTGTCAAAAAGGCACAGGTGCCTCTAACCCAAACACACATCCCCATCCCAGCCACAACAGCAGCACGAGGCAGTGGAACCATGGCCTACCTGGGAGTCACCTCCAAGCTCTGAGGAGGTGACTTGCAAACTTTCTGCTTCACTGAAGAATTGTTGAGGTTTATTCCCTATTTGCTTTAGGTTCATCCACCATAAAGGGCTAGAATCTTCTTTCACCCTCACTGGCCAGAACAATGCCAGTGTTCAAGTAACCAAGCAGTTTCAGCACTATGCTCTACAACAGAGAAGGACCTGGTTCACTGATGCCCTCTGACATCCTACATACTGCAATTTGGTTTCTCTGCCCCTGGTTTTAGGCATTTTATCTCACAGCTGCTTCTCTTTTATTTCCTAAATACTGTCATGAGATTACAACACGCTATTGCAAAGCTTTGACAAAAGTAGAGCCAGAACAAAAAACAATAACTAAAAAAATATAACTATTGATAAAGTCTTCAGTGTGCCAGTGGCTCCAAATTCCACCATTCTCTACAGACTGGATCCTTGTAGTCCCACTCATCCAAATGTCTGCCACCTAACCCACCCAGGGCACGAGGCTGGCATTCTGCACCCCTTGCTGCAGGCTGGGTGCCAGTGGACTCAGGGAGGGTGCTATCCCTTCCAGACCCTGAGGAAGGAACAGCCCCAACAGGAAGAAGTCACACAACCATACTGCTCCTCAGCATCAATACCCACCAGCTACAATGAAAATATGTGTTTGAAAATCACATATTTTGTTTGCAACATCATCTCCTTCCCCTTCACGTTACAGCAAGCATCTTCTCCTAGATAAAAGATTGCTAATGGCAGCATTTCTATTTTTTATGCCTTTCTTTTCAAAGCCCAGTTTTGAATGTCAGTGTTTTCAGGTCCCTTTAGTCGGGTAATTGCACATAGACTTCTTATAAAGGAAATTCATTTGTTCAGGGTCACTGCATGGTTTTTCATTAAAAACAAATTACCAGTGCTCAGAAAGGACATCTGGGTTTCAAGAGTCCCATTAATGACTATATTCTCAGCATCACTATTCTGGAGAGTCTACCCTTTCCTGTCACCCAGCATGCAGAGCCTGCCAGGAGGGGAGGGGATGGGGTGAACAGCAGCCCTGGGGAGGGGAAAAGGGCTGGCAGAGCAGGGGCTTCAGCCCTGGAGATGGGAAGAAGGAATCGGGGGAGGGGGCAGAAACTGAAAGGAAACAAGGACTGCTGTCCCAGCAGCTCTAACATAGAACTGGAATAGGATTTAAGCGAGTTGTCATGGCCACTTACATGTGACCTGTGTCCAGCTCAGCTGCAGCATCGTAAGCATGATGGCAAGGGTACACAGGCTGGTGGACACACTTGTGGTTTGTCCAAACCCCTGTCTCAGCAATGAAATTGCTGCAAGCCCCTCTGCCCCAGTGCCTTCACGACTCAAATAGGACACAGCTTCTAGGATGGGTTGCTTGGAGCAGGCACACATGCTGTGGCTCTTACCCCCTCTCATGTGTCCCCCCTGTCCCTTTGCTGTGGCTGCCATCTGCCCCACGCATGGGGGAACACTGACCTTCAGATACAGCTTGGGAGCAGACCCATGGACACAAGCCATGATCTGTGAAGAGAGACCTGAGCCGGTGCTGGAAGCACGCTGGTGCTTTGTGAAGGTACAAAGGATCAAGAAAAGACCCCAGGCAAGCAGCACTGGTCCCTATCACCATGCCAGCTCCAGTCAGCAGGGCAGCAGAGCCCATGAAGGAGGAGGAACAGCACTGGAGAGAAAGCACAGCCTTTCAGAGGTGAGGGATTTACGGTGATTGTCTGGTCTCTGTGACCAGCCAACAGCTGCTTCAGAAGCTGTGCTTCCATTCAAACACTCCACCTCAGGAAAGGGCTCTGAGGCCCATATTTGCCATAGAGTAAAACCCCTGCAAATGTTGCATTTCCCCCCGTGCATGCAGCTTGCTTTTGCTGAGCTCCCTAAGCGAAGTGTGAGGCAGT
The DNA here is from genome assembly GCA_025584955.1 of Alethe diademata. Classification (NCBI taxonomy): domain Eukaryota; kingdom Metazoa; phylum Chordata; class Aves; order Passeriformes; family Muscicapidae; genus Alethe; species Alethe diademata. Next base: position 120,704 of record JANRMJ010000080.1, read on the forward strand.
AAAAGGAGGAGGCAGAAACTGCCAGCAGAAGACAGCACCATCTCCATCCAAAGAAGCAAGCAGCCCCAGGCCAGGGCCGTATCTCTGTGATGGAGCAAGCACAGCCAGGTGGCACAAGGCTTCACGCTGTGAGTATGTGACAGGGTGGAGAGGATGCAGTTTGCTCCTGCCTGCTCTTCCCCAGAGATTTTCCCCCAGGAAGGAAAGGCTGCTGGGGAAGCACTGCTCCATGCTTCCAAAGCAACAGCACCTTAGGGGCACTGTCACAGTGTGGGCAAACAGCAACAACAGTACCAAATTATTTGGGGAAATTTCTGTATACAGCATCCGAGTAACCTGTAGGATCCTGTGCCCCGAGACGATGCTGAGGCCACAAAAGTAGTAGGAACCAACAGTGGATTAAAGCTTTAAGCAGATAGCAAAAATATATAGAGAGCTGCATTAGACAAAATGAACATTTACAAGAATGTAAACTTCCATGCTTCAAGCCACAAGACAATGAGGGTTAAAGAGGAGTGTTCAGGCACTATGTCCCCTTCCCCAGGTGAGGCTGGTGGCTGTTCCTAGGATCCTGTGGCTTCCTGTGACATACCACATGATAGAGCCAATGTTGGTGCCTGTTCCTGGCACGTCCAGGAATATTTACCAATAGTCACCAATCTTATGTTGGGTCTACACGCCTCCCTGCTGTCATTAATAGTCTCCCAGAGGAAAGGGTGAGTCAGGCATGGGACATGGAGCACAGGCAAACAGGTGCCAAGCCAGGCGCTGGAAGAAGGTGCCATTGGACTGTTGTAGGGTGAGACCATGGTCACAGGATGCAAGAAGAATATGGAAAGTGATTTTTCCCAGTCCCTGTGTAGACATTAGGATCTTTCCTATGACAGAAAAGATGCCTATAGGGCTCCCTCCAGCCTCAAAGTGGGATTCACGGCTCAGTGATTTAATGGTAACTGGGGTCTAGAGCAGACGTGTGTCTTCTACGTGGACTGCTGGCACCAATCCTCTACAGAGAGGGGCCTGATCTCCCTCTATTAACAGTTTCCTGACTCCATTCCTACTCACAGAATCATGGAGAAGTATATGAATTTCTGCAGCACATTTCCAGCAGTGCCTCGGTTGAAACATTGAGTCCAGCCATTGAATGACCAGCCATTTCAGGATGGAAAGGTCATCAGGCAGTTTCAAGACCCTTCTCAGTGCAGGATCAGCAATGAGGCCAGGGCAGAATACTCAGGGCTCCACCTAATGTGGCCTTGAAAACCCTCAAGCATGGAGAGTGCACAACCCCTCAGCAACCTGCTCCACCACTGGGCCTATCTTTTGGGGGAAAAGTTTGGAGACTTCGGTCATACCCAGTTGCATCTTGCTTGTTTTGACTTCTGCCAATTATTTCTTCATGCTAAGGGGGCCCAAACCAGTACCACTGTGAGTCCATAAGTTCCAAGTGAGGTGCGGTGACTCCGTACCTCCAACTCCTGCCCAGGATGATGCTGACCATTCTCACGACCAGTGCAGATGGCAAATTCATGCTCAGCTCTCAGTCTGCCTCATCCCTGGGGCCCCTTCAGGAGCTAAACAGTCTTCAGCCCATTTTGTGGCAAAGTGCTCCTCTTCCTTGTGCAGGATCTTTTGGTTTGCCCTTGCTGGGTTTCACGCCCCTCCCCAGCCTGTCTGTGTGCCTCGACATCACTGCCCTGCTCTGGGTTCTACTGATGGAATCATGCAGGTTGGCATCCTCTGACCACCTGATAAGCTGGGCTCTCTTCTAGTTATGGATGAAGTTGTGAACCAAGAGAGACCTGTGGCCATGCCCTGCAGTCTGTGTGGCACCAGCACTGACCTGGAGTCTGGTATTAGGCACTGCCTCTGACTTGATACCCAGCCAGCCCTTATCCCACCTACCCACCCATCTGTCCCCACTGTGGCATTTCACTGGCACCCTGTGACATCAGAGCCCTGGGGGTGCTGGCACCTCAGCACAGCTCAGACAGCTCCTCTCCAGTCAATTCTACAGGGTGACAGCACTCCAAAAGGCAGGAGAGGCTTGCAGGGCCAGTGGCCTGCAGAGGAAACACATTCATGGGAGCCTCGAGCAATGCCAGCTGTCAGTCCCTAAAGCTCCAGACTGAAATCCAACCATGTGTTTGCTTGTTTGGTTCCTTCAGAGAAAAGCATTTGAATAGTTTATTCTCTGACATGGCACACAAGCCACATAAAAATGGAAATTCACTGCTGATAGGCAAGTCCCTTGTTTTGCAGGAAAGGAAGGAAATGTGAAATTTTGAGCATGTGTTTGAACAAGTTATGGAGATGCAGCAGAGCCAGGTTCCTGTGTACCTCCTTGCCTGAGGGAGAGACAAGAAAGGACCTGGGGCTGTCAGGAGGCAAAAGTGCTCCTGATGGGGTGAGCAGTGGCGGGGAGGCTGGAGAAAAGATAAGGACTGAACATGGAGCTGAATCCACACATCTTGCAAATGCAAGGAGCGTGAAGGTCTCCTGTGCCCCACAGGCAAGCTACAGACCCCAGCAGGTACAGGACAAACACCCAGCGTGGTAAGGGCCGGGTTTATTCACATCAGCAGGAGCAATGGCAGTAGCAACAAGCATGCAACAAAACACTGCTTATGTGTTATCATGTATACATTTCTCCCATGTCTCTAACCACTTAACTCACACAATTGCTTAATTACGAGCAGAAATTCGTGGCTAATGATTAAAAATCTTATCAAGGAAACACATTTCTAGCAAAGGCTCCAAAAACTAGAACAAGGCAGAGGCAGGTTGTGAGATGAATTCCTGAGAGCTGACACAACATGCCTGTGCTTGGGCATGACAATTTGGCCACCTTGGAATAAGCAGGGATGTGCCAATGGTAGCAGACTGGGTCTGTAACCTGCCTTACTGTCAGCCCTTCAGGGACTGTGGTGCTTACCCCAGCAAGGCTCTAAAAGTGGTCCTGCAAAGGACAGGAGTCAAAGAAGGATTGAGAAGGCATGCTAGTTAGCAAATTCTCACTTAAATGAGACTGAGAACCTACAAGAATATGCAGCTGACCTTCACACTAGCTGGAGCAGAAGGTTGTTATTAAAGGAACCAGTGAGAGGAACAGTGCAGTTATTCAATATAATGGGTCACACAAGCCTACATGTAGTTAAAAATAAAATCTATTACCTGGGAAAATCTGCTCAGACAACTCTACATCACTGAACCTCACTGCACCTCCTCTGGCTGAGCACCACTAAGCCCCACATCCTGCAGCTCTGCCAACCCACCCTAGCAGCTGCTCCCAAAGAACTGGTAAGTCCTCAGAAAAGACAGGAGTGCTGTAGCCCCACCAGCCCTTGCTGACTCCAGAAGTCACCGTCCTACTCTGGCTGCAGATCTGAAGCCAACAGTGCTGAAGGCTGGTATCAGTGATGTGAGACACCTGCAGAACCTGCTCTTCCCACCCCAGGCACCAGCACCACCTCTGCTTCTGCTGCCACACAGGCAGCAGCCACCTGCTGGTTCATGCCACCTGGCATTTCTGACAGCAAGGCTCCAAAATGGGAAGGAAATTATGGAAGTATAGTGTCCTGGGAACACCTTGCTGTCCCCATCAATCAGGCTGCACAGAGCAAGTCTGAGGTCAGGGCACGTCCAGCCCTCAGGCCCAGTGACCTCACTGCTGGGGCAGCACAGAGGCACAGCGCTGGGAGAAGCCAGGTGAGTTAGAGAAAAGCCTGGGTCAGGTGAGTAGAGCCTGGCACAGCCCAGCATGGAGCAATCTCCAGGCTCCACAGAAGGGAGCTGGCAGCTCCTCCAGCGTTTCAGTGCCAACACTTTGCTTTGGCACTCTGCAGGTGATGCAGCCTCCTGTGCTGGGGAGCCGGGTCCTGTTTCACTCAGGATCACTCCACACCCACCCCTCATCACTGTGGCTTCTACTGCAGCACAGAACGTTTACAGCACGCAGCGTTTCTCTGCTGAAATGCTGTTTTTTCCCCTCTATGTTCTGCTTCCCCCTGCTCTGAGGACTCACCAGGCACCATTCCTGTCAGCGCCGGAGCGGAGTAGCTGCCCTGTCCGGCAGGAGGGACGTGAGGAGGGTATCCTGGGAGGGTCGTACTCGCCAGCTCGCGGCCTGAGGAATCAAACCAACAAATCACCACGTGAGCATTGCGACAAGCAGACACGCTTTTACAGCTCCCCAGGCTCCCAGAACACAGCCGTGCATTTGTCATCGCTGCTCTGCGAGGACCAGCATGGGATTTCCAGCCTGGCAGCGAGGGCAGGCACAGTTTTGTTTGCTCTATGAGCTGCTACAAAGCTCCAGTGAAGTGCGAGAGCGGAAGGTGAAGAGCAGAGCTCTGCAGGGAGAGGAACGGACCCGCCTGAACTCCAGCTGCTCACCCCTATTCCCAAATTTCTCCAAAGCTTAGATTTGTAAAGTCAAAAGCAATGAAATGGGAAATAACACGGATCTTATGACATTTTGCCAGAAAAATCCCTAGAAAATCACATGCACAGGCTGAGACTATTTGAGATCTAAATGCAATGCAGGGCGTTTGTTTTATCTCTTATTGAAGCAGTAAAAAAAAACAAAAAAGGAACAAACACAAGGCATTGAGACATGAAGGTGGTTCAAAATGTAGTTTGTCACAGTGCCAGAAGAAGAGTCAGATTTGCAGATACAGCCTGACACATTTAGCCACAGAAACATAGGTTTTAGTCAAGTACCCACAGGACTTCCATGCAAATAACCCCACAAAAGCAGGCAGTGGGATGTCTTCCATCTCCCTCTGACCCTGGACCAGGGGTCCGGGGTACCCTCTCTTCCTACACCCTCTCCCAGACACATCTCTTCCCACCTTCGAGGACGTTTCTGCTGGCAGGGTAAAGGCAGGAGCTCAGCTATCATGGCTCACACAGTGCCACAGAAGCGTTTCCTCAGCCATGCCTGGACCCTGCTCTCATGTGGAGGTTCTGGAATAGTCACCACCCCTTCAGGCTGCTGCAGTGGGGTTTTTGGGCAAATCACAGTCAGCTGTGGCCACGAGAGACCCTCCAGAAGGAAAGGATGCTCCTGTGATCTCATCAGGCAGCATCCATCCCTCACCCCAGAGGAAATTCTGGAGCCCACTCATGGTGTTCTCGGCTCCCGTGGCATCCTTGGGCAGAATACTTAGCCAAGGAGAAATCACTTTCAAGACACACACACACTGGCAGCACAGTGAACTTTTTTTGGATCTCTAAAGCTTGGAGTGATCGAAATGGAACATTTTTCCAAAAGCCAAAACCATTTTTTAAAAGAAGTTTTTTGTTTGGTAAAGATTTTGAGCTCAATCTTCATTTTTAACTGATCTAAAAATAAAACTTAAAAGTTTTCCTTTTTTCGATATCTTTAAATGAATGAGACTTCACCTGATGAGACAAGAGACAGGTACACAAGTAATTGCAAATTGTGGCTCACCATCTCTGGGTCACGGCCACAAAGGCTGCTTCCCCTACCCTCAGATGAAGGGGTACATGCCAAAACTCTAGCACTGCTCCAGTGATCTCCTAGCACATGCCCCACTTTCCTCTGCACTCAGTATCCACAAATCAGGATGCAAGCTGTTCCTCTCAGGCCCTTCCTACAGAATATTTATGGTGCATTCACATCCTAAAAGAATTTAAGTTTCAAAACAATTGATTAATTTGCTCTCCAGTGCTAAAGAGAAGTCACATCCCTTATGGAAGGGCATAATGAATTCTAATTATTCAATGCAGACAGAAAATGGTTATTTTAGATTAAAATGTTCTCCCCTCATCACTGTCCTGCTTCCTTCTCTCCCACACAAAATTAAATGCTTTATGTCGCCTCTGCAGTCTGGAGAATACAAAAGTATCTGCAGTCTACATGAAGTCAGTCTGAGAATCCAAGTTCACTCCCAGTGCTAGCAGGGACTCAGCTGAGGGCTGTCCCCAGTGCAGACGAACATTTATTTCACAGGCTGACTGCTGCCATCTAGGAGCCCTCCAGAGACCCAGGAGGGAAACCAGGACTCCTCCCTTCCTTGTTGTATGGGATCACCACAGAATGGCACAGCAAGGCCCAAAGGTGCCTTGACCTGTGGGGAAGCTCCCCATCCCAAACTGCCCCACACTGACTACCCCGCTCCTCACTTCCATAGCTATCATAAAAACCTTGACATTTACTTCAGCATTGTGAAGTATTACAAATTATACACTTTCTCCAAAGCCACTGCCACACCCAGAAGGATTAGGATCAAAGGGCACTGAGCAATGTACTACCACAAAAAACATTATAATGAAGGACCTCTGCTCCTCAGTCAATTAGGAAAACATCACCCATGACCTATTCCACAGGTTTGGGCTGCTTTCCATAACATCCCATTTCCAAATGAAATGTTCTGTCATCTGTCAACAAATCCTCTTTGCAGGGTCCCCACAGCCAAGTCTCAGATAAGGTCTGAGAGGAGGCTGAGGGGCCTGGCCAAAGGTGACCAAGGGCCAAAGGTGACCAAGGGCCAAAGGTGACCACACCTGCAAGAGTTGCAATCCAACATCATCCTGTCAATTCCATACGATCTGCTTCACCAAAAAAGAAAGACTGGAGGATCCCATTCTCTCTGAGATTTCCCCCCAGTGCTGGCAAGCTTCAGCTGCATGAAAGCAATTGATTTAAGAGAAAAACACTAATCCACCTAGTACAAAGAATGGTTAAGAACCAGTATGTGCTCCAGAGTGTTCCTGCCTTACTCATGCAGGCAAAGCACTCAAGAGGAAAAGAACATCTACATTTTAGCAGTGGGCCACACAGACATAGGAACCTAGGTCCCTCAAGACATATTTTTTCCTGAATGTCTTTGTCCTGTGCTATTTGAAGGTTATTTTAGACACCCAAAGTTAGAGATGGGGCTGAAGCAGCTGTGGGCAGAGCTGCCTCCTTGCCTTGCTGGGCTGGTGTTGTGCAGGACACAGCAGCTCACCTGCCAGCTCCAGCCTGTAGAGAAGCTCAGCTAGAGAAGAGCCTAGCAGGATTTTCCAAGGTAAACAACAATCTCTTTCCAACAACCTCTGCCAACAATGTTAAGCTCCAAGTACCGAAATAACTTTCTGAGTCCTTCCTACAGTGGTCTCCCTGTGGAGAGGCTGGTAGCCCCAGCAGCATCAGTACCTCCAGTGATATCTGCTGACCTGAAACTGGCACACCTCAGTGACAGAAGAGCACACAGCAGCTCTAGTGCCCGTTCAGCCTGGACCCTGCCGCCTCCTGTATCCCATCACCTCCTCCAGACTGCCTCACTGGGCTCCTTCAGGTGCCTGGCAAACACCTCCAAGGCACTGCTGACCCATCACTCGTCTGACTTCCAGAGGCAAAATGTCTTAGGGGGAGCACCAGGGTTATCGTTGTGTGGAATGCAGCAAACACCTCTGCTACAGACGCCCCTGTACATGTCAAAGGCTCTGCACACAGAAGAGAGTCAATAAATGTCAGTCCCTCCACTCACTAGGAGCTGGCAACACTCACAATGAAAGCAAATTATCACGTTGAAAAGAAAGTGGAAATAATTTTTTTCCATAAAATAAATTTTGTCACTAGCTACAGGACAGCTTAGCAGCAGCCCCTGCACAGGTGTGGCAAGCAGTGCTTGGGCATCAGCCAATGTCCCTGCTGCAGGACAAAATGGCTGGGGCAGAGAGCAGCCTGCAGCAGCAGAGGACTCTCCTGTCTCCAAACCACGGTGAAAAAAAAGAGGGAGCAGTTTAGAAGCATTCCTCAATTCATTTACCTTCTTAAATTCAAACGGAGGCAAAGAGCATTTTCAAGTGTGTCTTTGTACACTACTGTGTGTAAACGTGAATCCAATTAACTTCAAATTTAACTACTAATGAAATTATCTCATTTTGCTATCAGCTCAGCTCTCATCCATGGCAGTAATTAACCACTGGGGGTTGTCACTCCCAGACACATGACACAAGGACTCCCCCAAGCTCAGGTGCTTCAAACCCGTGCAGAATTCATTACCCTGACAGTGTGAAAACCCTTCACTTTCAATACCACAGGGCACCAACGCATTTTTTTCCCTTTATCTAACAGATTGTCAGTAACAGTATGAAAGAAATGAGCCCACTGGACATGTAATTAATTACAGCAAAGGATACATCATAAGATGTGTGGGGTTCAGGTGGTGGAAGGGGGCTCTCGGAGCCTCCTTGCCCTGTCTCACAGCCACCAGCGGGGCTGGTGATTTTCCTCTCCACTCTGCCCCACACTCTGCACCGAGGGAAGCCAGGCTTTGCTCCCCAGCCCATGCTCACAGCAGGTGTGTGACTGACACTGGCTCAGGAGCACGGGCAAGGGTGAGGCAGTGCTCTGGGCTAACGGGGTAACGCCACTCCTTCAGAGCCAGAGGGTCAACACCAACGGGTCAGCAATACTGGGAAAGCCAGTCCAGCAGTCCTCCTGATCCTCCTGCATTCCCACTCTCCTTGCAGGTATCATTACAAGACATCAGCCAACCTGAAATGGCCACCCAAAGTGCACACATCACTGTCTGAAATTACACAAGGTACCACCAAGCCCCAGAGTGCTCCACCCAGCAGAGAACCAGCACTGCCCTAGGGTCCACCCCAGGCATTCTCACCCAAACCAGACTCCCCACAGACCTGTTCACCAGCACAGATCAGAGCCCTCCCCCCCAGATCCACACAGAGGCTGCTGCCTCACTTGGTTCTTCATGTCTTTCCAGAAAACTACCTTTGGAAATGCAGGTTTGCACTAGGCAAAGTGGAGATGAAGAGATGCTGCCACACCAGCCCATTGAGCTGTGCAATGAGCTGGGCAGGTGCTTCCAAGCACCACCCCATTCAGTCTGGGGTTCTACAGCTCCTTGCCAGGCAACCTCTATGTGCAAGGAATCCTTGTGCTAGTTTCATGAAGGGATGCCACATAGCAGCTGCAGCCAGGCACCAGCAGAATTGATAAACCACTTCCAAAAGGCCTCCCAGAAGGACAAACTTGGCTTCAGACTGTGCTCTCTTCAAAATGACCTTGCATGGTCTCTGGGACTCCATGCTGTGATGGGAGAGGATGGCACCCCTGCTGTGGTCAGGTTTCTGGTCCTGTCACACAGCACCTCCTTTGTCAAGTGCCTGCAAACGTCAGTGGCAGAGGGAGGGACCTGTACTGGTGCTGTTCTGCTGCCAGGGCCCCAGAGAACTGGCCCTCTGGCCCTAGGAGCCTGCACATGTTGCTGTCTCTTTGGGGGCTTTGGCAGCCGTCCTACCTCACCAGGCACCTGCTACCCCAGATATGAGGAGGCTGTGGTGCCTTCAGGAAGGGATGACATTGCTTAACACCAGAACAAAAAAAGTAATGGGCAGAGATGCTTTCTGGGTGCCACTTCATCTTGGGAAGCAAGCCCAAATTTCTAGGCTATTTCAGTGAAACTGGTTACCAACACTGACTTTATTCTGAAAAATCCAGTTTCTACTTATAAAAGCTCTTTTTCTTCTGCTCAGTGAAGAATTTGATCATGCTAACCTGGTTGTTTCAACTGTTATCCCACAGAAAATGTTTTGATCAAATACACAACGCTATTATCAGGAAAAGACTAGATGAGTTCCATCAATTGGCTCTTGCTCCCTTTGCCACTTGGGGACGTGTGCATATCACCCAAGGCAGCAGCATGGGGCAGTGGAGCACCCAAACAAGAGAAAAACATGTCCTAAAAAAGGGTTTTATCACATACAAAATGCTGCTCCACAGCAGCAACTCAGTCATTACTGCCCTGGCTCCAAAGCCACTGAGCACATGCCCCAGCATTCAGTCCTGCCCAAAAGTCCCTCAGACTCTGTATCCCAGGGATGCCTGCAGTACGGCATTCCATCCATTCCACTGGGAAAGGAGATGTCACCAGCACAGGACTCCAACACACTGAACCGCTGCTGTTAATGAATAACTCCCCTCCTGTGCTCATCTTGCTCTATTTGTGGACATCAAACCAGTGTGGTGTGCTTACTGTGATGAGTTACCTCTCCTGCACCTAATTAGAGGCAGATAAAACAGTGGTAACATACAGATCACCTGTAATGATTTTGCTGACTCGATTATTCTTCTGACAATTAGCTCTGGCTGCCAAAGCCTCACAGGAATGTCAAAGTCTACTTCCTACAAAGCAGGTAATGTCACAGGTATGACCATGAAATCAATAATGAGGCACAGCTCTTGCAGAGGGCATTCAGGTCAGACGGAACAGCCCTTAAATTAAACATTGATAAGCAGAACACAATTATCCATCATGTTTAAGTGCCTGCGTGAAATTAGCAGCCAGGGAATGGGAGCAGTGGGGGAAAGATTAGTGGAGGAGGTATTGAAATGCGCAGTGTCCACTGTGACTGGGGCTGCAAGGGCTCATGACAGTGGCACCGTAATCTGCTATCAGAGCCATAAAATTCAGATTAAGCACACTGCCCTGAAACAGGGGCTGCAGATGTGGGTCTGTTTTTCTCCTCATCTGCAAAGCAGCAGCAGATGTTAGAGGACTCCAAAGCTGCCTTTCATAGCAGGTGTC
>JANRMJ010000080.1:190772-207689 GCA_025584955.1 Alethe diademata
CCTTCCTTCCTTCCTTCCTTCCTTCCTTCCTTCCTTCCTTCCTTCCTTCTTTCCCTTTTTTCCTTCTCTCTCTCCCTCTCTCTCTCCCTGTCTCTCCCCTTATTTTTCTTAGACAGAGAGGGAGGGAGGGAGATCGCTATGTTCGAACATAATTTAGTTTATTTCCCTTTCCATATCTCAAAGGAAAATCTATATCTCCCCCTGGAAGGCCATTTGCCCTCCGTTATTGGGAGCAGAGGTATCACAGCAGTGGGCAATTTGTTTCAACCGACTATCGCCAGCCCATCAGGAATCCTCAGGACCTCTGCTATCTCCATGCAGCTGTATCTGGTGTTTCCATTTATGGTCTGTTTATAGCAGCTGCCGTACCCACCGAGGAGTGGGTTTTGGATCTCAGAGTGTGCCACAGCCACCCCCTGTCCCAGGACGCTCACCATGCTGGTGATGCAGATTGCTGCTTGTCCCATGGCAGAGACCCCGTTAGCCCGGGCTGCTAACTGTGCCTGGCTGTGTCTCAGAGGTGCCAGGGTGCCCACAGAGGCTCTAAGCTGTTCCCCTGACAAGGAGCTGCACCAGGGGTTGAGCCCTGGGAGCAGGAGCTGTCCAGGGGCTGCAGGTGGGCTCACCTGGCTTTGCCGTGGGGCTGGGGGCTGCCCCTGTGCACACCCACTCCCAGGCAGCGCCTGCTCTGCTCTGACCTGGGGAAAGCCTCACAAGACCTGGGAGCTGCTGGCACCTACACAAAGCAGTGTGCTGGACATATCACCCTCACTGCTGCGACCTCCCAGAGCCCTGGAGGCCTCTGGCACAAGACCCCAAACATCACTGCTCACAAGCAAACACACCCCCATCCCATACCCTGGAGCCCCTCTGCCATGCCTGCAGGCAGAGAGAGAGGCAGTGGGACCACCTCACACTAACGGGGCTGCAGGGCTGGAGAGAGCACCAGGGACCAAACCAAACATCTCTGGCAGCCAGAGACTGACAGCAGCCCTGAGAGCTGCAGTGGGACCCAGAAGGAAAGGCCGTCGAATTGCAATCAGGATGAAAAAGAGAATGCCAGCCATGAACGAAGAACCTCAGGTGCAGAGCACACCTGACGAGCAGCACAGTACTGGATTAAGCCGCTCCAGCCTTGCCACGCTGAGTGGATGGGTTCACCAAGGGAAGAACAGAGATCACAAGGCCAAGGAAGATCAGTTTCAACCCCCCTAGGTGCAGAGGCAGCCTCCAGGCCCTGACCTCCATCCCTGTGCAGTGCTGTGCACACACACTGGGCCCTTGGAGGGGTGCAGGGAAAGGGGCAACGTGGGAGCAAACACCCTGCCACACGTGCACCTTCATCCAGCCAAGCACTGAACACACTGTGATCTCCTATCAGACAAGTCCTGCCTGTTACAACTGTCCAAAAATTCTTTGGCAGTTTAGAAAAACGCAGGTGAGTTTATTCTGGGCTTGCCAGGTACCGAGGTGATTGTCACAGCATTGAGAGTTTTCTTCACAACAAGGTTTTGGACCTTTTTGTAAATGTTTAAAAACCTGGGCCCATGTATTCGAAAAATGCAGTCAGAGAGCAAGAGAACAAACTTTGAGGAATGCACCAGTGTGCACATATGTACCTACAACTGTCTCTTCACTTAAAACAGGCATACACTGCATGTATGAATAAGCATAGTGACCATCTATATTCCACCTGTCCATCTATATAGCTATAGACCAATGTACATGTGTTCAGAAAGAAAAAGCAAGGGTACTAGGAAAGACCTCTTCACCCTTGGCAATGTTGATTATTGACTGGTTCATTCAGTTCCTGATGGAGATTGTGTGATTGCCTGGGATGTACCTTGCAGGTTTCTAAACTGAAGGCTCCAGAATCAATTTTGTGGTAACTGGTTAGATGTGACCAGCTTACAAACTCAGCAAGGGTGTCAGGAAGCAAATTCAAGTAGCACCACCACCTTTTTTCAAATATCAGGGGTGAGGAAAGGCTCCTGGTAGAGCAAGTCACAGGACAGAGCAGAGATTAATGATTTTGACTTGTTTTCACCTCCAAGGTGACAAGCAGGTACACAGTGGTTGCGGCTGGTGGTGAAAAGTGATGCTGAAGCTCACATTAGTTCCCAGGAGGATTTGTCACTGCTGAAGTGAGAACAGAGCTAGCTTCTGCTAGCTTGGCTGGAGATCACCACTTCCTCTGCTGACTGAAAGTCCACTCTTCATGGTGTGCCACCCTCTGCCAGCTTCCCTCTGAGGCTGCCCAGAGAGGGGCAGGACAGAGAACATGACCTTCTTGGAAAGATTGGCCAGAACTTGTCCTTGGTGGCCATGTGTAGCTCCCCAGTGGTGACCAGGGGAGCTACACATGGGTACTCCACTGCCAAACAAATTTTCCACTTTTTTGAGTGGTGAACTAGCACCAGTTTCACACTCCACAGTCAAATCATCAACTCACCCGCTCCATTTTCATCCTAAGAGAAAGCATTCCTGGGAATTTGCTTCAGCTGTGACTGAAAGTTGGAGTCAGCATTCAGAAACAAGATCGAGAGGTTCCAGAGATTTACTTTGATTTGACACACCAGACACTAACTTTATGTGGAGCCGTGACAGATTCCTGCATCCCCACATCCTGACATCCTTCTTTAAAGTAAACTGACCCTGTGAGGTGCTGTGGTGGTCAAACCATCAGGTGCCAAATGTTGCTTCAACAAGTAACATGTAGGTGCAAGGGAGGGAGATTAGGTAACCTGAACAGTTACACAGATTTTAAACTCAAAAACACACTCCTAAACTGCTCCAAAATAATCTTCCTTATATTTAGGCATGCCTATAATTATGTTCCTCCCATCTCTGAGCACTCATAACAGCTCTGGGCCACTCTCCATTGCCATCCAAGGCAATGAGAGATGGGGACTGTCTGGCTCTAGGCAGAAAAAGACAAGCTCTGCTCTACCAAAAACCTCTCTCTTCCAGAAATGCTAGCTCTTGTGTCCTCCTGCCAGGGAGAAAATCAGTGTGAGAATGGGGAGAGGATGGCTAGATGCTCATTCTCAAGGAACCAACTGGAAACCCAAGGAATCAGAGGAGAAAAAGACTGCTGCATGACTATTTCTTATTAGTTGACGTACAGACAAAAAAAGTCAGGCACTGTCAAGCATGAAATCTTATTGGGACAATAGAGATGGAATTGCTACTGCTGACAGCAATGTTTACAAGGGCATGATGTGTCGATGCTGCACAGCATGAAACCAGCAGCCCCGTCTAGCTCTGTGAATTGTAACAAGAGGCAAAATATCCCATTTGGGACAGAGAGGAATTGTACCACCAAAAATAACCTCTCAGGTGTAAAATCCATTACAGGTGGATGGAAGGAAACACAGAGGAGCCCAGCTGGCACAGCAGGAGGTTCCTGAGCTCTCTCCAGCCAAAGCAAAAGGGTTTGGGGGCTTCTCATCACCTCCAGCCAAGAAAAGGTGGAGTAAAAGGAGCAGGAATGTGCTCCTCACACCGTGGGCTCTGATATCCAGCCAGCAGGTATTGCTTAAGCATTCTGAGGCAACATGCAAGATACTGGACCATCTGCCTGCCTTCAGGCACTCTGAGCCCTGTTATCAGACTGCTGAGAAACTAGTACCACTTCTCAAAGGTCTGAGTTTTTCTAAAGCCTTCACCACCAAATCTGTCAAAGGAACTGTGTACAGGGCAGTCTGGCAGCTCAGTCCAACAACCCTTAAAACTGCTAATTTTGAGACCTTCCAAAGATTAGTCCTACAGGCCAGTGTCCCAAGGACAGCAGGTGCAGAAAATTGTATTGCAGGGAAAGTGAACACAGAAGGAGTATCTGACCTCAAAGTTAATCAAGAATTGTTCAGAATTATAAGAAGGGAGGCTGGAGCACGTTTAGGCAACATAAGTCATTCTGATGTCTTCACCTGAAGTGCTCAGCCACCATGAAACCTTTCATGTGCACACTTGTGCATCAGCTGCTCACAGCTTCTCCCTCAGGGCTGTGCCTTCCCTCTCTCCTGAAGCACTGAAATGCAAAAGGAGGATATGTATCCTGGCCATTAGATGAGCAGCGTGGGGGTGAGCAGTGCCCGCTCCAGCAGAGCTGTGTGACAGCTCATCAGGCAAAACCCAGCACCCAGCAGCTCCTGCAGCCTCACAGGGAAATGAGGCTCTGCTGTGAGATGGCCAACACTCAACCAAAGCTGTTCTTTCTCAGGTTTCCTCACTCTGAGTTTGCTTCCTTCATGTTTTGTCGGCTGAAAGGGGATGTGACTCCTGTACAGCACCTGAAAGAAGCACCTGGTGATGCCATCATTCCCACGAGAGCAGCACCCTGCAGACCTTGTCCTGCTCTGCTGATCAGCATCTCTGAACTCCTGGTCCAGCGGAAAGTGTCCCTGCCCATAGCAGGGGGTCAGACTCGATGGCCTTCAGAGGTCCCTTCCAAACCAAACCACTCTGCAATTCTATGGTTCTAGGTTCTGTGAGGGGCATCTTTTCCCTGCCTCTGTGCCCTTTTGCAAGGTGTCAGAGAACCATAATGACAGAGCTGCAGGAAGTTGTTAAACAAAGTGCTGATGGTGGGTGCACATCCCTGCTCTGCCTGAGACCAAAGAAAATCAGAGAGCAGCTGATGCAGTCTACAAACGTTTCATTGCAGCCAGCACCCTGTTACAGAGCTATAGGGAGGCAGTTTTAGGAAGATGGAGTGCCCACATGATCAGAAAATCATCACATTTCACTGATGTTAGTACCTGATAGAATTCCAATACCCTGTCCTCCACTGTAGACATCTCTTTTGCCACGCTCAAATCAGCCACATCAGTGCCCTAACAAGAGATTTTAACTGGATTTCCTTTCAATATGAGACAACTAAGCCAAGAATCCTTGGTTCCTAATCTGCAATATGGATCTGCAGGAGCAAAGGAAAATCAGTCTCCAGCTAGAGCTATAACCTTACAGGAATTATCATAGGTGTATGTTGACTACAAATATCTCTTAGCAGAATCTCAGATAAGATAAAAACTTGGCAAACTCCACACTCACATCTTATAGTCATCTGGAGAAAAGCCACTGGTTGCTTTCAGACCAAGTGCTTTTCCCATCTCTGAAGTCATGGGCACCATCATGTGGACAGTCACAGCCCCAGAAGCAGCAACCCACCAGAACAAGGGAGAAGCTGTGGAGGCACCTCCCTAGCCAAGGCTCATGGAGAAAAAGGAGACAGCAAAGGCTCTGAAACTAACTCCAAGCTCAAGCAAAGGTGCTCCAGCATTATAGGTGGAGTGCAGTGGCATGAGTGCACCCCTGTCGTGACAGAAGGGCTGGAGCAGAGAGAAACAAACCTCAGACCACCTGGGGCAGAGTACCCAGAAGCACACACAAAGCAGAAAAGGTCTAGCTGGATATCTCATGGAGTGCCAGGTGTAGTTGTAGGCTCCTGCCCATGGCAGGGGGCTAGATGGCCTCTAAGGGCCCTTCCCACTCAAACCATTCTGAGATTCTGTGATTGTATGGATTTGAAATGAGGAAATGAGTTGCAATCAGTCTTGTTGTGGAAGTTCAGCAAAACACCAGTGCAATACTTCATCTATCAGACACTCATAAGTCCTGCTGGAGCAGGTAAGGACACCCATCTCTAGATTTTCCCATTTAGAACTCCCTTTTCCATCTATAAAGTCTTCTCAAGTGAAAAAATAATAAAAAAAGGGTTTTGGTTTTTTGCAGCACATCTGGATGCACCTAAAATGCAGGTTTTGGTGTTTGCTGTTGGTGGCTGTTGCTGCTCTGCCTGAGCTGCTGGATGTCCAGAGCCCCAGGGAGCCCCTGGGCAGGCACTGGGGAGGGGCAGGCCATGCACACAGCCCAAGCACCAGGGGCTGGTGCCACATTCCCCTGCCCTGCACATGCTGCCCACACTGAGCCAGGGCATGTCTGCTGAGATGCACATCTTCCCCGTGTCCATCTGTGGTCCCATGGCACAGCAAGCCCTGACCCAAGGCTGGTGCTTCAGCATGAGACTCAGCAAGGAAACCCCCACCTTTTGGAAGCACTACAGCTCTCTCTGAGAGCTCATCATGTGCCACGACGAATTTGTAAAGGGGCTCTTCTCAAGTTCTGGCACATCCAGGAAATACAGACAGCCTGCAGGTATGAATCCAATGCTCCTGCAGGCTCAGTATGGCCAGCTATTTATATAATTAGCTAAAAAGCACACTCAGTGCAAAATGCAGTCACCAAACCTGATGCAAATAATCCCCAATGGGACTATTCTGCAAATACCAGGAGAGGGCAAAATGGGCAGGATTCAATCAACACTGAACAACCACCTCCAGCAATGAAAAGCCCTGGATGCAAAGAACGCACACAAAGGAGATGGCAGACAAAATCTGAGCTGCAGAGAGCCACCACTCTCAGGACACCTTCATTTTCCGCATTTCACTGATTTTGCTCTGTCTGCTCACGGGAAACTTCGCGATCGGCAACAACAGCAATTACAGCTTACAATATTAACTCCAGAGCTTCCCAAAGCACCATCCCAGAAAGTGGTTTTCCATTATCATTCAGGATTTCAGGAGGCTCTCATTTCAGTCAAGGAAATAATTCTGGTTTTGAAATCCCAGTAAGCTTGAATTGCTTGAACCAGCTGTGACAGCAGCAGATTTCAGCCTCTACATGATAATCCAGGTACAAGGGCAGGAGAAGGCAGCTGACCTGACATTCCCTGCAGAGCTGTTTACTCCTTCCCTAGGGGCAGGAGCACACCTGGGAGGAACAGGGAGACCCTGCCCTAGCCACAGCCTCACCCTGCTGGTCACCCCACTGTACAGATGGAACAAGGCAATGGAAAATGCATTACTGCTTCTGGGGCACGGAGGAAGCCTGACACAGAAATACATGACACTTGGAGAGCTCTTGATACGACAAGAGTTGCCAAATCATTTTCCTCATGCCTTGCTGTCAGACCTTTTGTGTAGGAATGCAGCCCCTGCCTCTCTCCAGCCACCTGCGACTGGCCACATCTCTGCCAGGGCAAACGAGCCACTGCAGCTCCCCTAAGCTCCCCTCATCCCAAACACGCTTGAAATTCAAGCATTTGCTTTAGCAGTGCAGAGGCATGCCGACCCAAGAGACTGGGTGTGCAAGATGCTGATGTACAAACAGGGAAAAGGGGGAAAATCCAGCGTCATGCATCATGGTATGAGGTGTGTGAGCCTCCTTTCACAGAAAAACATGGGTCAACAGTGGCACATGAAGGAAAATAACCACTAAATAGCCAGCCTTTTCTTGACTTTGTCCTTCAGACCTCTCAAAAATCACTGTCATAATTGTAGAAGTGAAAGTTTGGGAGTAATGTAATTGATCTATTGTAAGGCAAAACTTGTATCACCTCTCTCTGTGTGCACATGTATGTATAGGGTGCATTAGACACACAGATACATGTTCTGTACAGGCACATGGGTACATACATGCATTGCCACTGCATCCCAGCCTTTCCTGCTCTCTGGATTCTACCGATTTCTTGATAAATCAGAATTGTTCCTCTTGCTCATGACTTTTCTACTTATTTTATATCAGCATTTATAACAAACATCCATCAAAACTGCCAAGTTCTGCTTTTCCACAAAACTGCTTTTTCTTCCAAAAATGCATTCTTACAAAGGAATCCTGGCCAGCCCCAGTACTGGCACCATCAGGATGATCTGACAAGTCACCTACCCCTGAACTGAATTTCAGCTAAATTCATATGAAGAGGTTGTTCCTTGAAAAGCATCTAGCAGTCGACAGCTCCTGATGAGAACAGCTGGAGCTACAGCAGGGCTGTAAGGAGTGGTGGAAGCCTGGGCTTTTCATTAACATAGCTCTGAGAAAACCCCTGCTTGGCTGAAGCCGGTGGCAAACTGGCAGGGCTTCACCTCGGAGCCAGAGGAGAGCTCTCTGGAAAGCAGGGGCCCTGGGGACCACATTAGGAGAAAAGAGACAAACGTGCTTGATGTGCACGCAGGACAGCTGGTGACCTGCCTGCCCAGGAAGGGCAGGGAGCTCTGCTGTGCTGAGCTGTGCTCAGGTGAGCATCACCGACGGCCAGGGCAGAGCCTCAGCAGGAGCCATGGGGACATCCCCACCTGGGGACAGCCAGTGCCACCCCAAACCCTCAGCAGGAGCCACAGGGACACCCCCACCTGGGGACAGCCAGTGCCACCCCAAACCCTCAGCAGGAGCCACGGGGACATCCCCACCTGGGGACAGCCAGTGCCACCCCTGGCCATGGCCTTGGGGACATCCCCACCAGGGGACAGCCAGTGCCACCCCAGCCATGGCCATGGGGACATCCCCACCTGGGGACAGCCAGTGCCACCCCCGGCCATGGCCATGGGGACATCCCCACCTGGGGACAGCCAGTGCCACCCCTGGCCATGGCCATGGGGACATCCCCACCTGGGGACAGCCAGTGCCACCCCAAACCCTCAGCATGAGCCATGGGGACATCCTCACCTGGGGACAGCCAGTGCCACCCCCAGACATGGCCATGGGGACATCCCCACCTGGGGACAGCCAGTGCCACCCCAGCCATGGCCACAGCCACAGGGATCCTGGTGCCTCGAGATCTGAGTTTTCTGTTCTGCTTGGATATGCTTTGGTTGTGCTTAGGGTGATAAAGGTGAAATAATCCGATTCCAGCTATGGATTCAAGGACAGTTCCTTCAGACTCTAGGTCCTAAGAATAAACAACGTGAGAAGGGGAAGGCAGGCCAGCCAGGAGAAGAGGAGGATGACACCTTACAATTTGGGACTATGAATTGGATGTTGACTCCTGTATGCAAATGGACTGAAGTCTATAAAAATATGAAATCATGTGAGCAAGCTCTCTTTTACTTCCACCTTGGAGCCACTCAGGCAGGGCAGGGGCCACGCTGTGGCACTGGTACTGCCACAATAAATACCCATTTTATTTCCCCTAACTCCGTGTGATCTCTATTCCAGCTCCTAAAGGCAGCAATCCCAGGGAGGCTGTGGGCTGGCAGCAGGAGCCCAGGACACAGGGATGCAGCAGGGCAGCAGCTCAGGGGCCGCGAGGGAGCTCAGATCCACACTGATGGGAAGAACGTGGAATGCTCCATGAGCACAGCTCAGGCAAACACTTTGCTCTCAAACATTTGGAGGCTGAAATGGCTTTTTGCCTCATTTCTACGAATTTAGACGTGCCGAACTTTCTCAGAAACTGAGACTACATTATTTTAATGCTGCTGTAGTGGAGATCTGAGCTGACCTATATTTATTCTTTTCTCCCTAGAATTTCATGAGGAGTGAAATTTCAAAGAGAAATCCTGTGCCAGCTGAGCTGCTCCTGTTAATGCCTGGGACGGCTGGACCAGCACCAGTGAGCCCACAGATCCAGGGTGGTTCTTGAAACACTCAGGGGTTTGATTCTTGTGCCCTGGGGCAGTCAAACTCCTCCTCCAGACATCCACACCTATCCAGGTGTGACATCGTGTGACACTGCTGGTGTCAATACACCATCCATGAGTTGCATCATCGCTGCTGGTGCCAAATCACCAGCATGGCCAGAGCCTGCTGCCACATCACCACATCCAGCATGGACCTTGCAAGGTACACAGAAGGCAAAAACTTAAAGAAAACTCCAAGCGTTCTCAGAAACTATGTCCAAAAACTGAAAAATGAGCTTCCAATGAAATGTTTAAAAATAAATAAATAAATATAACCTGCACCAAAAGTAGATGGCTTTGGATAGAGCACAGACAAAGCCATTATTGCAATGTAATAGTAAAGGCCACATCAAGCTCTATTTAAAATGATAATGCAGGTGTGGTGAGGGAAAACCATCTCTTCTGAAGAGATAAAGAAATGATGGGACAAGTAGCCTAATCCATTCTGCAACCCCGGGAAAGGAACCCTGAATGCAAAGGACAGTCTACACCAGCAGGAGAAAATCAGATCAGTACTTGCCAACCCTGCAGAACCTCTTGCCCTTCCAAAGCGTCATCTCATTGTAGCCACTGGAGTTATTCCTTGGGGTAAAGACAGCTTCAGTGAGTAAGCACTGCTGAAGTGGGGCCAGAAGTCATTAAAGTAAGCTCCAGCACTTCCTGAGGACTCTGGAGGGAGTTTCTTTCTCTTTCTTCTCTTTGTGGGCTTGGACATCTCCACTCGTTTAACCTGACTGCCTGCAGTACAGAGGGAGTTTTCTGATTTTTATGCATTTCCCAGTGCCTGTTTTTAGCTATTGCTGGCTCTGCAGTGGGATCTTTGCACCCCAGGTGCTCCACGTGGGCATCTCCCATTGAGACAGCCCCCAGTAATGGTCAGTCCCCTTCCCATGCACGTGGGGAAACCTCTCTGTGTGTCCCTTCTTGCTCACCACTGCCCAGAAACACAGTTCAGTGTTTTGACACAATAAACTTGAAGTTTCTATTGGCAGGTGATTTTTTTTCTCTCCATAACCTCCTGCTTTTTTCCTCTCACTGTTACTCTGCTTTTGTTTCCCTTGCAGTTAAGATTCCCAGAGGGTTCAGTCCTTTGCACAGCTCTTGCATGGTGCAGAAGACCTCAAGAAAGTGCTGGAGAGGACACCATCTATCCCCAACACCATCAGACTCTGGTCAGTGTTTGAAGTGAGCTGAGTAACAGGGACTTATGCCAATATGGGCCTCATCAGTGGTTAATTCGTGCACTGAACCCCATCACCTGCTGGCTGCAGCACGTGTTTTTGTCCTGCTGAGGCTGAGGGTGCTGGCAGGCAGCACAAACACCTCTGTGGGCTCTGTCACCATCCATACTGCATGACTCCTTTCAGCACATCCTCCCTGATGGGACCCCAGCCCAAAAGTGCCTAAAATGACCCAGGAAACTGCAAAGAATAAACTTGGGTAGGCAGAGAACCCGTTCCCAGGAGGGGACAGGGCTTTTACACCAGAGCAGATGCTCCCTAGAGGTGTCTGGGGTGAGCAGGACACTGAGAGCTCACAGAGCCAGCACTGAGTGCCAGCAGAGGGGACAGAGGAGCGTGGGCAGAGGAGTCCCACATTCCAGCCCTCAGACACCAAAGGTTCTGGTATTTGATGCAGTAGTATTTCTATTACCTGGGTACCTGCAGTAAGATCTACTTTACCTTTATGAAAATCTGGAAAGCCATATCTGGAAATGGACATTTACACATTTACTCATGATTAACTCCATGGCTGGCAGGGCTCCCCTTACAGCCCTGGGCCCTGCAGAGCTGAGGCTGGCACAGCAGCCAGCACCAGCCAGGGCTTTGCACAGAGCTCAGGCATCAGTTTGTCTCCACCACAAGGGACAGAGCAGCAGAATGCCCCCAGACTCTCTCCATCTGCCATGTGCAAGCACTGCAAGCCATGGCACAGCTTCAGGGAGGCACAGAGATGTGGCTGTCACACCTGACTGCTCTGGGCAAAGCTCAGCTCTAGCTGTGGTTGTGGTGTTCAACTTTTAAAGAAGTGGACTTCGGACAAAAGCAGAAAAAACACTTTACAAGCCTCTCCCCAGCCTCCTAGAGTTGGTATCTTGGCACATTGTCCCTTGACCACAAGAGAAGATGACAGAAGGATCTGGCAGCATTTGCTCCATGTTAGGCTCCCTTTGGAGGCTGCTGACCTTCTCATGCAGCCTCCAAGACTGTCCTCCAAACCTCTGCCTGGGTGTGAGTGCAGTTTCTTATTTCTGTCCCTCTGGTAAAACATAGCTGAGAAACAAAATACAAAAGCCCTCACTCATGCTGAGTGGTATGCTTTGCTTTTCTCTGGCTCTCTGTCCCCAGACATGGCACTGACTTGACGAGCTCTTGTCCACCTTTGTCACTGCCAAGCACTTCCCCAGCTGATCTCCACGGTGGCCATGGCACTGGTGTCACTGGAAATATTCCCATCAGCTTCCATGCACAGGTCACCCCTTGCTTGGATACCCAGGCATGCCTAACCCAGGGCATCCCTTCATGGAAACAGAGCTGTGAAATGGGATGGCTCTACAGGACCCACACTGCACACAGTGGTGGGTGCAATCCCTCTCATTTCCTTCTCATTTCCCTCCCATTTCCTTCTCATTTCCCTCCCATTTCCCTCTCATTATTTCCTTCTCATTTCCCTCTCATTTCAGTCTGTGCCCTGGCCCCTTTGGAGCCTTATTCTGCCAGACAGAAGGCTGTGACCCAAACACCTGGGAACACACCAAAGAACTCCTTGCTTTAACCTGTGATTAAAAGCATTTCTCATTCAGAGCTTGGTTGAGGAAAGAAAACACCAGCACTTACATCATCACATCAGATGCTGACAGCAATGTTGGATTATAATTTGGAAACAAAACAAAACAACTGGTACGAGTGGAAGTTTCCTGCCACACTGCTTTCAATTCCCCAAACTCCTCCAGTGCTGAGAAGTCTCTGTTAGGATTAAATTTGAGATATGATCTCTGTAGCTCTCTGATGCACGTATCTAAATCTGCCAAACCTCTCCTGCAGCAAGGAGGGGCAGCTGGGGAGCAGCCACTTGCATCCTGTGTGGCACTTTGTTGAGGATGTTCTGCTGAGTTTGGGCCACAGACAGTTGGTGACCAGGTGCTCGTGGCTGAACAGAGCCTTTTGCTCAGATCATCTGTGAAAGGGCAGCTGTGCCAGCTTTGTGGGTGCCTTTCAGCTCAGGATATTCCATGATTTTAGCCACAGCAGGATGGGCCACATGACATTTGTGCCCATTTATGGTCTCTATTTCAATAGCATACAAGTAATTTTAGGGTCACTGCAGGCATCCTGGATTTCCAGAGAAACTACTGTGTGCAAGCAGATATCAGACTGACTTAGCTGCTGCTAATGTTCACCTGCTGTCCCTATTACCTGTTGGAGGAACATCCATGAGTTCCCAGTTTGATTTTCCCACCTTGGAAGGGCATCCATCAGTGCCCAGTTTGGTGTCCCCATGTTTGAAGGACATCCGTGATGGCCCAGTTCGATTTTCCCACCTTGGAGGGACACCCATCAGTGCCCACTCCTATTTTCCCACATTGAAGGGATCTCCCCTCCATCCCAAACCATCCCAAACCATCCCAAACCCCCTCTCCTCTTCCTCAGCCCCTCCAGAGTGGCACCCACGGTGTGAACAGAGCAGAGCTGGACCAAATCTGCCTCCCTCAGCAGCGTGGGGAGGACGAGGGGGTCTCCAGTCCCCTGTCCCATCCCTGCCCCTCCTCCATCCCAAATCCTCTCTGCCACCTCTCTGGGTGATTTTGGTGAGGGGTGAGCAGCCAGGCCCCTCCCTGTGTGTCCCTGTGAGATTTTGGGTGCAGATCCCTGGTGCCTTGGGCCGGGGCCAGCATCGCTGTCACGCAGGGAATTCTCTCTCCATTCCCCTTTCCCGAGTTTCACAAACCAGATTGGCTCATTAGGATGGGGAATAATCCGGGAAATTCTGAGGTGCCAGGGCAGCTCAGGTGGGCTTTGCTGCTGTTTCCCAGAGCTTTGTCCTGGAGTTTTGCTCCCTGGTGCCACCGCAGCTCCTCCCACCCAGGACACGGCAAACCGAGCTCCTGAAATAGCCACGGGTATTTTGCAGAGAGAAGAACCCTCTGTCTGCCCTGGTAATTATTTGTCAGAGGAATTAGCAGAAAACAGGAGGAAAAAACCAGAGTTTTTTGCTTGGTGAGATGATCCTTCACTGAGAGGGAAGCAGGAGAGGCTTTTTCCTCCTCCTCCTCCTCCAGGTGAAGATGATGAAGATGATGAAGATGAAATCCATTTCCAGCAGCAAAACCTCCCTGAGGTTGGCTCTGCCCATTCCCACCTCCCTTTTCCTTTCCCATCAGGACATTTCCCACCCTCTATCACTTTTTTATCTTCATTTTTTCTTCTTTGCCAGGGTCGGGATTAATGCACGAGAGAGACAGAATTTTTTTGTTTCGACTTAGATGTTTATTACTTTTTATTTATGTTACAGTATTCTAGTTAATAAGCTAAAAAATGGAGTAGTATTTTTCTTTTTTTAAAATTTTTAAGGCTAAATGGTTCAATTAAGAAATGTTACTTAAACTATTTTAACTTAATAACTGATTACTTGTGACTTGCAGTGCTGAATTTTTATTTAGTCATATAAAATTACTTAGGCTCATGAAGAAGAAGGTGAAAAAGAAAGACAAAACTTTTGGTTTAAGATTTTTATTTTGCTTTACATATATTGCTATATTTTAAAACCTTAAATTCTGAATTCTGTCACACAGCACAGAAAGTTCAAAACTCCCAATTTCCAAGGTTCTAACAGCCCTCCACGTCCCCAGTCCTTGCCTGTGTCCCAGTTTGGCAGCTCAGAGTTTGGGACACACATTTTTCCTTAATTCTTTCTGCCTGTTCTCAAGGATTTTGCCTCGAGGTGTAAGAGGAGGAGGAAGAAAAAGCTGTTTTGTGCTCAGCTCCAAACACGAAACATTCAGGCCCAAAATATCCCCTGGGGGCCTGCACGAGGTGCCCCAAACTGGGAATTCTCACTCAGGAATTCTTTACTGGGACTGTCCTGCTCTGGGATAGGGGTAGGAACAAAGAAAAACCCCATCCAAAATCAAAATAAACCGATTTTTTCTTGTCTCAGCACAGATTTAAATGCAGGATTGCAGAGTTGCACGCAGCCATCCTCAAAGTGCAAAGAACCCCTCCCAGAAAAAAAGCCCTGAAAGAAACAAAACTGTATTTTTTTTATACCCCACAGCAAGATTTTTTCTGCAGCATTTCTGTTTTTCTTTCCAAGTTTTTTCTTGTCAGCTCCTGAAAACGCTTCGCTCGTGTTTGTTCTTTGAACAGCAGCAAAGCTTAGGAAGGGAAAGAAAAGAAACACAAGCAAGGAAAAAAAAAAAAAAAAAAACAGAATTCTGGCTTTTTTCAATATTTCTGGGTTTGAACAAAACAAAGCCAGGCCTTGGGGCTGTGTCGCCCCTGATCTGCTCCAGCTCCTGATTGAATTTCCTTGGAAAGCGCCTGCCTGGGTCTGCAGAAACCCAAACCCTCCTCGGGGGATTTTTTGGATTCTTGTGGAATTTTCCACGCCTGGAGTTCCCCCTCCCGTGGGATGGGCACCAGCACCCCCAGCACTGCCCCAAAATCCCTTCCCACATCCCAAATTTTGGGATTTGTGCTTGAGAGCAGCCCCAACCTACAGAGAGTGTGAGCAGCAGCACTGAGAATTTTGGGCTCTGTTTCCACAGGAGATTTCTTGGGGAAAATCCCATTTTTGTGCCTCAGTTTCCCCTCCAACAGAGACAGTTTTTTTTTTTTTAAGGAAAATCCCTGGAGCTCAGGGAAGGTGGTTTCAATCTGTGCTGGGATGAAAGGGGCTGGAGAAATGCAAATTATTATCCTGGTTAATAACAGTGCCCAGCAGCTCCCAGTGATCTGCTCCTCAATTAACTTTTTTTTTTAAGGATTTAGGTGGGGAAGACACAAATTTTCCCTGGCAGGACCTGTGCTGGTTTAACCCCCAAGGTTACCCAATTACCAGCCTGGCTTGGGCTTTAATTACTCCCTCCATAATTTCTCCCAGCTCTGTAATTCCCAGAATCTCCTTGGATCTGATATCCCAGCCTCCAGGGATAATTGCTTTTCCTTAAGGACACCCAGGATTTCCCTCTGTGTCCTTCCTCCCCTGATTTCCCAGATTTTCCATCTTCTGGGGAGTTTTTCTGCCCCAGGTGTGTCCCAAACTCAAATTCAATCCCAGCCTGGGTCTTCTCCCTCTTGTTGTCCCATTGTTTTCCCCCATTCCCCGTCCCCACAGCATTTTGGGATTTTTTATGTTGGTTTTGGGATGAGGCCTGGTGCTGGGAGATGAGGAGAGGAACCACCTTTGTGTCCTGAGAAGATTTGTTGTCCCTGTTTTTCAGTCCAGATTTAAAGATCCCTTCTTCCCACACTGAAATGGTGCCTTAATACCCACAAAATATAAATATATTTACATTAAATCCATTCTTGCTGCTTAAGGAGTAATTCCTCCCAAATTGCTGCAATGCCAGAGGCACTTCTTGCAGGGAATTTATGTTTTCTCTTCCCTGAAACCCCTTGTAGGAGCAATTCCTCCATGAATTTGGTTTGGCAGGAGCTGGTTGGAGGGATGGGATTTGTAGGGACACCGACCTGGAGTCAGGGTTTTGTCACAAAGGTCAAACTCCCAGCAGGGATGGACAGGATGGACGCTGCTCCTGGCCTGTCTGGCCCCAAAATTCCTCCCTCCCTTCCCACCCAAATCCTATAAATAACAAATAACAACAACTCCCAGCCTGCTGAGCTATTTGGGGTTTTTGTGGGTTCTTTTTTTTTGCTTTGTTTTGCTTTTTGTGCATTTAGGAAGTCACTTCTCATAGAAACCACTTTTTTTTTTTTTTAACTGGATTCCTCACTGTCCCAGAATTGTTTATGCAAAGCTTTGCCCAGGTGAGCAGAGAACCCAAAAGTTTTCCAGGTGGGAAGCAAAGCTGTGCTGGATCTGGCCTGGCCATGCTTTGGGCATCTCTCCTTCCCTTCCCACCCTTCTTTCCCTTTCCCTGCCTGTCCCAGAATCCAAGGGACCCTTGGTGCATTCATTTCAGGCTGACTGGAAATCAGACATTGGGATTTTTCAAACTCTCAAACCAGGATTTTGCTTCCCTCTGCTCCCACCTGGCTCACGGGATGGGAAGGATTTGCTCCAGTGCTGCCTCTTCTGCACTGGAAACCTGGAATAGCCCTGGAATATTTCTGGAATATCTCTGGAATATCCCTGGTATAGCCCTGGAATATTCCTTGAATATCTCTGGAATATTCCTCTAATATCTCTGGAATATCCCTGAAATATCTCTGGAATATTTCTGGAATATCTCTGGAATATCCCTGGTATAGCCCTGGAATATCTCTGGAATATCTCTGGA
>JANRMJ010000080.1:337573-352589 GCA_025584955.1 Alethe diademata
GTGTTTGCTCATTGTTGTGGAAATATGAGAACTGGTGGCAAGGGCCTCGTCTATTGAGCTCTCGAGTCCCGGTCTGCTGTCAGGGGCTGTTGGAGATTGAGTGTTTTATTTTCTTTGATGTTCACATCGGAGAATAGGGAAGTGGGAATTAAACAACAGATGCATTAAGCCGTTGTTCTGGTAAAACAATAATTAGCACCTGATAAAATTCAATATGGGTCAAAATGTGCAGCACCCGGCGTGGACTCTGCCGTTTCGGGCCAGCGTCAGGCAGGGGTGATGGCCCTTGCCGGGATGGCTGGCCGCGGTCCGGGGCAGCGGGCTGGGCTTCGGGGACAATGGCCCAAGGTGCTGCAGATGTGGGATCGCCCCAAACAGCCGCTCGCCGGGCCAGGCACCTTTTGTGCTGGTACATCTGAATGCACGTAAGGTCAGCCCGCTGGGGCAGCAAATAAATGCGGTTTTATTTTAATGTAGTTCATCACGCTGCCATAGTGGCTGGGTACCACAAGGGTTTTCCTTTCAACGAGGGCTGTTCATGGTTAAGTTCTTTCAAATAAATAAGGAGAAGCATGGGTTTGGCAGCGGCTGTGTCTGGCTATGCTCTCTTCCATAGCAAACCTCTCTGCTTCATTTGACGAGCCACTATTTGTAGCAATTGTTAATCATAGTATTTGTCATTCCACGATATAAGATGCAGACAACAGCTCTGAGCTGATGAAAAGTGATGAGGTTCTGGTTAAAAGCATCATCTCTGAAAAGCTGTTGTTTAACAGTCACCCCTCCTCAGCTGTGGTACCCCACTTCATAACGCTGAGCAGTATTACCCCGAGTCACCACCCAAATGAAGAAATATGCTTAGCCTTCCATCACCACCTTCGTCCTTACCTTCTTTTGATTTTCCCTTACCCTGAAAACCTCCCTGAGGATAAAACCCACCTCTGGACAGCACCACGAAGGGTCTGGGGCTGTGCCTCTCCCAGGGTTTTGCTCAGTGTGATGTCTTTGTGTCCAGAGCAGAAAAAATACCCAACCAAACAATTATTCAAAAATAATTTTGATGATGATGATGATTATTAAACAGCAGTCGTGTGAGTAAAGGTCATACCACAGAGTGGCATTTTGCCAGTATAGGACAACTCACTGATTGCAATTGTTCAACCATATTAGCCTGGGCACACTGTGGTAATCGAAAACTATCCAGAACTAATGTATAAATAACTGCCTGCTACCCCTGAGCAGGGCCAGCACAGCTGTCCTGCACAGCTGAAACCTCCTCAGGTCTGAGGGAGATGCTCAGAGCTCTGCTACAGTATTTTTACAGGCTGCAGAGTGTTTATATGTTGCCTCTCTGAACCCTGGCTAAGTTAGGGAAGGAGGAAAATCCTTTTGTTTGTGCTCAAAGACAGCTTGAGTGTGTTCAAACTGTCAGATCCTCGGTGAGGAATGTGATGTCCTTCACACATTTCCTTTATAGAAATATTAATAGAAAACTCAAATATTTGCACGCAGTATTTGAGTAAGAGGAGAAATGTTAAACCATTACACAGAACAGATTGTAGATTTTTCTACAGACAATTATGTTACTGGTGGAATGAATAATAAATAATATCATTTCCATCACATCTGAGAAAAACACACTGTATGTGCCACAGGGTGACTGGCAAAAACTTCGATTTTATTTTGAGAGATACTGGTTGTGGTGTGGGTTTTTTTAATTAACACACTCCATAAAAATAAAAGAAGGCAAGGATTTGGGCAAGAGTGAAAAATTTATTCGAAATCTAAAGAAATGTTAATAGTACTCATTTGCAAGTAGTCATGGGGCTGCAATGTTTGAAATTGCAGCTGCAGCATATTATGGAGAAGCCGTGGAATACTATATTTCTTTTTAAAGTACTTAAAATGAAGCTCATCAAATCAAGTTGCTAATTGTTCAAATGAGTGCAGAGCTGTTGTAATAAGAGGGTAAACGTTCTAAAGAGAAGTGAAAGCCCTCCGCTGCAGTAACTGTGCACCAAAATGTCGAAAAGTGCCACAATTTCCATGTCTGTCTGTGGCTCAGGGGCTGTAAGAAATATTGTACATTTTGTAAAAGCATTATCAACCCCTGAGAGAGTGATCTGAGCCTTAGTGACCACCACCATGTTCAGATTTTGTTTTAAAGATCCACGCTTTCCTCTTTACCATCTTTCATGCGTCCCTCAGGTCAATTGTGTCACTTCTGAGACTCAAAAACCTGCTCTGAATTTTTTTTCTTTTTCAAAGGGCTGCACTTAGGACTTGGTGTGAAAGTCTAGCAATTTAAAAATATTAAAAGTAAAAAGAAAAGCAAGCAAGTCATTGTAAAAATAGCAACATTAAAGCAATCTGTTGTGGTTCTTGTTTACAACTCATCTGACATGAGGCTACTGAGGATTATTACATGTAACAATTATATTTTGATTAGGAAGGAGATACGTACAAAAAAGATAAAATATTTCTGTTCCTACGTTAAAGGAAGGCACCTTGTGATTTAATTTCTAGAGCATTATTTAAATTTAAAATGTCAGAAAATGTAGAATTTAAATCCGCCCCTGTTTGTTTTGCAGCGTTAATGCTTCCTACAGTCACGAACATGCTGCTCTCCCAAACTTCTGCCCCTCGGAGAAAAAGGGCAGAGAGAAAACTGTTACTGGCTTTCTGACAATGGCAGGGAGTGTGTTAAACCAGTGTAAAATTCAATTAAACTGTCTAGCCGGGTTTTTGAAGCTGAAATGCAGACCCTTTCAGTTAAGCTTCTTATTTTCCTGTGACCGACACCAGTGGATACTGTGTTATGCCAAAACCAACAGGCTGTAAAGCACCTTGTTTCATGCTCCTAGCTGATCAATATTTTTATTTTCCAGGCTTGCCCAGAAATATGGAGGCAGTATCACCTAACAGTAAGTAGAAACACCTTTTTTATTTTCTTCTACACCCAACCTATTTACTCCTCTGTGAACTGCTGACCATAAAATATAGATAAGCATCTTCTCTGAGAAGATAATAAACATCTGAAGAGTTTTTGAACTGAAGAAGGCAATGAAACACTGTCACTATTTTTTAAGCATCTTTAAAACTTATTTCATTTTAGTACTGTAATAATTAAATTAGTGCTTTGCCTCTCTTCTCTCAGTGACCACATTTACACACAGAGCGTTAAATTTTAAGATGGGATGCATAGCAGAAGCAGTAATCCCATCTCAGATATCCCAGATGCTGGTAATTAGTCACTCTGTGTGACAAAGCTTTCTTCTTACATGAGTGAAATAAATCTCAGAGCAGAGACATGAATTTGAGGAAAAACATTTCATGAACTTTTACAGATAATTTATAGTTAGAATATAGCTCTGTCTGCTTGTTTGGCCTGCCTTAGTTGATCGTTAATCCCTGAAACAGGAAAATAAAACTTTGTGAAACTGTACCAGTTTATTACTTATGGTTTTTCCTCATATGTAAAATAGATATAAAAATAAAACAAAGTGCATACAAATTTGGTTAATACTGAAACCTGGCACAGTATTTAACCAGTAAAAACAAATTCTTGCATTGGCGTCACAGTCCTTAAATATATTAATTTCTAAAATTGTCAGACACAAAAACACCTTTAAAAACCAGGGCTTTGTTGCTGCTCTGCACTTTTGCTGTCGTTGCTCCCCAGATCGGCCTCACACGTATTTCACTGTTACAGATAATTAACCCCTGTTCTCTGCTCTAAACAAAGTAGAAAAGTTTCTCCACTACTTTTCTTTTTGCCTTTTTCTCTGAAGCACTAGATGGGATGTGCTTTATAATTTGTGCCTCCACCTCTTCATGGCACTGGAATGCTCTTTTTTCTGCTTTTTTTCTTCAAAATTCAATGAATAGAAGAAATCTGCACTTAAAACCTCTCATTTGTGTTTTGTGCATAATGATTCTAACACAAAGATCTACCCTGGAAATCCTCCACCCTTCCTGAGAATTTACTTTTAAACAGATTTGGTAAAGACTTTTTGTTGGATTGGTTGGTTTTGGATTTTTTTTAAAGAAAAACATTGTGAGAGAAAAAAAAGGTGCATTCACTGAGTATTTGTGTTTGTTTTGTTTTATTTTGTTTTTAAATTGGAAGCAGGAAAAAGGTAAATGCTGTTTTTCATTTTAATCCCTAAGGGTGCATGTAAAAACAATTTCTGAAATGTTTTTAACACTGGGAATGATATTCAGACAGAAATATTTGGTGCAGTAACATCCTGAGTTCTGTTTTTTACTGAGATAAAAGATATAATTTAATTTTAGTCGCACCTGCTATTGAAAATTCCTCAAAAAGTGAGTTGCCATCAACACTTATAAAATATTTATGTCTGTAAAAAAAAAAAAGTAGAGGGTAGCTTAAACTTGACCAAGTGCTGTAGTAGAGCAAAATTTGAGGTACCTTGAGGTGGGAAATTATTTCTGTGAATTTTGCAGAAAACATTCACGGTTTACACTTAACGTAAAGTAAAGCTAAGAAAATGTGTCAAAACATGTTCTTGTTAGAAAATGCTGTGGTTACAAATATGGGCATATTATTAAGAGTACTCATTTGGAAATTTATGGCGCATTTTGGGGACATTTTGAAGCGTGGTCAAATATGAACACACACAGATTAATTAGTTTTGCATCCGGCCCTACCTTCTGATAAATAGATTTTTACTTTGCAGTGAAGAGCAGTTTATCTGCAAATAATACACGTCTCTGACATGTGGGAAATGTTTTGCACGCCTTCATTTTGTGCATGGGAAGAGTACCTTTGGCTCAAAGTTACATTACCAGTTGGATTAAGCCTGGAATTTAAAAATTTGTATGGTAAAAGACATGGTTGATATTTGCAATAAGTAAATTACCTGCATTATCTGAATTGTTTAAAATATGTCTTTTATTATTCCCTTTAAATATTGTCTTTTGCACCCGAAGTAGAGCAGAAGTAAATAATATTCTGGCAATAAACAAAACTTCTAAATTAGTATTATATATAATGTTTAAATATGTTACATATATATATGTATGTATCTGTAGGATTGTAGCAAAAAGCCAAGGTTTTTTACTCTTATATCAGCACAGTAGTATTTTACCATAGAAGTTATCTTACAATTTTCCTGCTGTAGGATGAATATTTTGGTACAAGCAGGATAGCAGCATTAAGAAAAATAGCAAATGTTTAAAGCAAAAGTGCTGTTGTGGTTGTCATGGCCCAGCTGTTGGGGGCCACAGAAGAGCTTTTCCTGCGCTTCAGCCAGGGGTACAACCACTAAACTTAAACTGGTTTTGGTGACTTGATGAAGAGCATCCCACATGGAGGTCCGTGTACGTGCAGATGAACTCAGGGGCTCAGTTTTGTGATAATAATAATAACAATACACTGGATTTTGGCACTGTTCACAGAGGGCTGTCACAGAGTTTGTCCGAGTGTTTTGCGTTCGATAAAGTATTCTTAGTTAATTTCTGTGAATGCTGGTGAAGAATCGCACGGCCTTCCACCTCTGTCCTTTATGAGGGTTTTGGTTATTTCATTCATTTTCGGTGCCTTTCCTAGGAGATGGACTGCCATCTATTGACTCCTCGGAGCCCCTGCACGGCGTGCGGGGCCGCTCGAACAATGACTCAATAACAAACCCATTCTGCTCTTGGGGATGGTGGTGGGGTTTGTTGACGTTGGCCATGGTGACAAATTTGAGCACATTGCAAATAATTTGTTGTATGGGCAGAAACATCTTATTCCAGCCAAAACAGACTGCCAGCACAAGGAATCTTATGAAGGAATGGCAAAAAGAGGGTTGTAAGTGGAATATTTTAATTTGCCTTTTGATGGAAAAAAAAAAGCATCATAAGGCATTCAATGAAGCTTAAATCTAAGGGCTGTGTAATAATCAAAGATTTATAAGTGGCTGAAAGTACTTTCTTTAAACTTGTTCTTTCAACTCTTTTAACTAAAATTATTCTGGAAAAAAAATCTAATCAAAGTCAGCAGAAAAATCCAACTCCCACTGTGGTTTAAAATACTATTTAATAACCTCTTTAAGATAGTGATTTAAAACTCTTACAGATCATTTTCATCATGACTGCTCTCTGTATTTTTCCTGTATCAGAGAAGGAGAATTATATTTGTCAAAATATAATTCAAATTTTACTTATGTAGATATCTATTTGCAGTTTATTGGTTCATACCCACTGAGGTTTATCAAAGGGGTTATTGTCAATCAAATAACAGGACAAAGACTTATTTGACAGATTCAGGATAAACAGTTTTGATCATAGCTTGCTGGAGTGCCAGTGATGATACGTGTGATTTTTTGGGCCCAAGGCATTTGGAGGCCTTGTTGAGCTCTTTGTTCTGGGTTAAGCTCAGCTTACAACTCTGATTTCCTGAGTGACAGGTGCTCCATGAACCCAGAGAAACACAGCCCGTGTTCCACAAGAACTGCCATCATATCTCCTCTCCATCCTAAAGGTGCACCCTCAGAGCACTTGGCTCTTTCTCATTCCCTTTCTCTTGTCACTTCAGATTTGAGCTATAAAATGATATTTATTAAGCATTTTTAAGTGGAGGCCAGGTTGTAGCCCTCTAACAAACATAAAAGATAAACCCTAAAAAAGGCTAAAAAAAAGATGGAAAAACTTGCGAGAAGGCACGCAATGACTTTCTTTTGTTTCTTTCAGTTTTGTAGCGTACACTTTAAAAAAATACAGTATTTCCCTTCAAGTTTGACCATCTGCCTGTGCACCTCACCGCGCGGCCCATGGCCGCTGCTGCGCTCGGCCATGCCAGGGCAGCGCTGGGGTCTGCGGCAGGGCCACAGGGACACGTCCCACAGTGGACAGCCCCGTGTCCTGTCTGCTGGCGTGGACTCTGAGCCCGGGGCTCTCGCTGGCCGTCTGGGGCTGCCCACACTGACCACAGACTGCGGCCTCGCTCCGGGCCCGGGCCCTGTGGGGGCTCGGCGGCCCGAGCGGCCTGCTGAAGCAGCTGCTAGCGGTAGCATTTCCACCCAGCAGATGACATCAAAAGAGGAAATATGTTTATCCTCAGTGCGTGGAGGCCCTGTTTCGCTGTGGTGTGAGGTTGCACTGGTGCCAGGAGGCCCCGGAGCGCGGCCCGGCCTGCTGCAGAGCATGGCGGGGCCGTGGTGGGGCTGCACCGGGCTCGGCGTGCTCTGGTGTCACAAAGAGACCGGGCTGGCTGCAGATCTCACCACAGCCACCTTGTCACGGCACCTTGTGCCACACAGGAGCGGGCGCGGCCGGCTCGGCCCAGCATCACCATGAGGCCCCCACAGCCAAGCACTGTGCAAGTGTTAGAATCTTCTTCAGTAAATATCAACCGAGTAAAGAAATTCTGTCCCTGAAACGGACAGAGCAAGTTTTTTTATTTCCCTGCAGTGTTTCTTGCTGTTGATGCATGTGTTAAGGCATAAATCTCGCAGGGACAGAGTGCGTTCTTTCTGTAGAATTGCTCATTTCCAACGTCTTTCTCCTGCCCGGTGCTGCTCCAGCCTCGCCTGAGTGAAACCTCCCCGAGCAAGATGGCCACCAACAGAGCTTTAGAACACACAGAATTTTTAATTAGCAGGAGCTATCATTTAACGCACTTTTTGACAGTTTGTTAATCTTACTTTTAATCCGCTTACATAAAGGAAGGTGAACCAGGAACTGGCTGGTTTGGCCCTGAGCATGAAGGACGCGAAAGGACATGCGTCTTTTGTGTTCAAATGTTGCGCTCAGATTTCTTTGTGTGCATTATTAAAATTCCTTGTGGCCTGCTACTTTTTTTCGGAAGTGAAAACGTAAGCCATATCACTGAAAGTCAATTTCTATCTGTTACAGTGTGACTTCCAGAAAGGGAAAATTTTAAAAATGCAACCCTGGCAAAAAATATTTAAGCTTGAGAAAGAAAAAGGGCATTTGGTTTCCAGAGAATTTTTTTTAGGTGTTGAGCAGTGAGGGAAGGGATGGGTTTAGGAGTATTTTGGGGAGGAGGTTAATCCCCGGGTTCCTCGCAGCTGTGGCTGTGACATGGCCGCAGGGCTGGCTCCACTGGCCATGACACAAAGCCACAGACCACGGGATCAACGCGCTGCTCTGGAATGCTGCAGCACCTGGCCGGTTTCTCTCCAGGTGTGTCAAGGCTATTTCTAGCAGCTCTAGAAATGAAAACCCAAAACAGTCTGTTTATTAAATAGTCCACGTATTTCTCATATTTTGGAATCCCAGCGTGGGCCCTCATATGCCATTGCTTCAGTTTCCATTCAGCAGGATATTTTACAAGGAAAGCGCCTCAGAATTCCCAGGGATATGGATTTAGGGTGAAGATGACTCTGGCTCGTGTGAGTTTTGGTGCACATGAACACCTGGAGCATGATGGTGTCCACATACCTGCTTGGGAGGTGCTTGGGTTTGTGAGGATTTCCTGCCCTTTGAGAGGCTGGGGGAAGAGCTGGGGCACAGCTTGGACAGAAACAGGCAGATATTTTGTTCTAAACTCTCTGCGTTGTCCAAACCTGACCCCTCTTGCAAGTGCTTTTCAGTGTCAGGGATGCTCCTGACTTGCTGCCAACCCTGCACAGCTGTCCTGGAGAAGGCCAGCAGGTCAGAGGGGGTTGGTGTGCTGGGCAGAGGGATTTTACTGTTTATTTTCCCCTACTAATAGTAATTTGCCACTCTCTTTCAAGTTTCAGATATTTTATGAGGCTATCAGAAACCTAAACCCCAAATCTTTTCCTAATGCAAAGGAATCATATTTCACAAAAGATATTGTTTCTGATAGCTTTTTTTTTCCTTCTTTTTTTTCCCCGTTCTTTTTTTTTTTTTTTTTTTTTCCCAGAAATCTAAAACACTTTCAGGTACTGAAATAACTGTTAGGTTAATGAGTTTAAAGCATATGCTATAGCTTTCAGTCCAAAAGCATGCTGGCTAAAAGTTCTTTCTCAATTTTTATTTGAACCATGTATTTTAATTATGATGGGGAAAAGAAGTAACTTTAATAACCCTGTATAAATTTCCTGCAAGAATCTGAGTGGACATTTTGAGTGGGATGCAGAACCTTCCA
Organism: Alethe diademata; assembly: GCA_025584955.1. Lineage (NCBI taxonomy): Eukaryota > Metazoa > Chordata > Aves > Passeriformes > Muscicapidae > Alethe > Alethe diademata. Next base: position 346,656 of record JANRMJ010000080.1, read on the forward strand.
TCAGCACAGGTATCACTTACCTTCCTCATGTAGTAACCATGGTAGGAAGTGTCCTGCTTTTTCTAACCTTTATCTGTCTCATGCTCTCCTGCACCTGCTCCGCAGAAAACAAAATAGAAGGTGCTTGTAAATTGAGAGTTAAGAGAGATTACATCCTGACCAAAAAGTGCATTTCTGTATATTTCTGGAAGTGGGGAGGGAGTGGGACAGAAAGCTCGGCTGACGGAACATTTCTGTGATTTTGGGGTGCCAGATGACGTTGTTGTGATGTTTGTCCTGGGGAGCAGGTCGCTCAGAGAGCCCCAGCTTCAGCACGCCTGTGGAAGCAGTGCCAAGAACCACGTTTGCTGCAAAAGCAGTGTCTTTCACGTCTGACTGTGACAGGGAAAGGGAGAAGAGCAGGGGATGGGAATTATTGTGTTTATACTATTTTAAATCTCTGGTTAGCTCACCCTCGGACATTTTTTGTGCAGTACATTTGGTGGCATGTGTCCCTCCAGCCCAGCACACCCAAAACCAGAGAGGTTTGGGTTATTTTTGTGATACACCAAAGCTGTTGGGTGAGTGGTTAATTAATTAAAGAGAATAATCAGGGAAGGTTTGCTGCTGAAATATTTCCCCACAGCTCTCTTCAGGGAAAGGATTAAGGTGGCTTTTTCCTTTAATGCTTACAAATTCAGTTTAAAAATTTCACCTCTTCTTCCTTTAGTTTGAAAAGGTGAACTTACACAAGCATTTACATTGTTATCATTATTTCAAGTATTAACCATCTAAATAAGGCAGATAGAATTTTCGAGCTAAGTTGAGGTTTCCAATGCATTCTAAAAAGATTTGAGATTTTTAAAAAATTCTTTGCCCTCTTTCTGCAGTCTATATAAAAATTCATATTAAAGTTCCTGAGAATTTCTCCAGAATTTCTCCAAACTTGATATAAAGGCATCTTTTTTAAGTTTTGCCAGACCTTTGAATTAGTCTCAAAATCCTGTAGGAAGCCAAAAATCATCTGCAAATTTAACAGACATTTTAAAATGTGGAAAAACCCCACAGTCGCACATACTATGCGTAAATGCCATAGAGTGGATTTTGGTGCGTGTTCGTATTGCGAAGTGGAAAAAAGTGTCAGAAGTCAGTAAATCAGTTTGCAGTGCGTGGTTCATGCTGTGGTGATTCGTGTGTCGCAGCAGCCCTGAGCTCGTGCCGGTAAGACAATAACTTCCTCAAGTTATGCTCCATCATGTTAATAATCTACGGATTAGGGCTCCCTAAAAATATTCACTGATTTAATTCCAAGAGGGTCTATCATGTCAATGATATTAATACATCTTGTTAGGTCCTGTCATGTGCATAGAAAAGTTTCTATCCCCGTGACAGAATTATCCTGATTTTGATTTCAAGTGTTGAAGAATCAAGTATAAAGGGAATTAAAGGAGCCGAGGGCCCACACGGAGGAGTGAGGAGCACAGAGCCATGAGCAGGTGCTGACAGAGGAGCCCCAGAAGTGCACGAGGAGGCATCCCACCCAATTTTTGGTGACAGCAAAGCTGGGCCTTCGTTTTGAACTCATTTTTGCATGTTGAATTCGGGTAAAATTAACATTTGACAAACACACTCCAGCAGCAGCGGGAACAGCCCTGCAGTGGGCAGAGCAAGCCCCCCATGAAGGAATGGGTGCTCCAGTCTGTGCCTTTCCCTGGTCCTGGGTGTCCCCACAGGGCACTGCTGCCCAGTGTGGGGTGCCCAGGTGGTGAGGAAGAGGCATTGTTCTGACACCAGAGCAGGTGAGCAATTCACAAGGGAAGGACAGTCACTGCCTGGTTCGGGGTTTCTTACAATTATGTCCAAAAGTGGCTTGTCTCTTTTTTTTTTTTTCCCCTTTATTTATTTTGGCTCCCCTCAAACTTGCAGTTTCTCCACTTCTAGTCTCTGCTCACCATGTAGCCAACAGAAAGTATTTTTGTGTTGTTTCTTAACTATACACTTAATTCTGTTTCGAAAGCATTTTTATAACTTGTTTTGGCACTTAAAAAATGGGGTGATGAGGACCTGTGCAAGACTACTAACACTGGAGGGTTTCTGTGGAAATAACTCTGAAATACTTCCTCCTTTAAAATTAATTGCCCTGGATTTGAATGAGATACGCAGTTTCTGTCTGAGTTGTTCTGATGCCAGATGAGAGCTAGGTAAATTCATTCTGGTTTTTTGATGGTGGCGTCAGGAAGGAAAGAGAGGAAAAATGATAGCACTGATATACGAAAAAGTTGGTCTGGAGGACACTGTTTTGGAGAGCAGCATATTTACATAGTGTGAGAGAGCAGAAACTTGATATGCTCTGATCCATTTTTAGACACTGTATACTACTGAGGAAGTCCCAAGTCATATTAAAGTAAAAACTTTATGGAATTGAAAACAATTTGTAAAAACAGGAGTAAATAAAGGACGTGGAGAAGCTTTTGTTTGTCAGTGGCTGTATAAAAGCTGTCACACATTTCCACAAGGACATATTCAGGATGAATGTCACTTGTCACGAATCTAGGTGCAAATAACTGCTATTCCTGAATATATATGATGCTCTTTAATGGAGAGCACATGAAAAAATTATGAGAAAATGGCTAAACATTAACACGTGCAGTTGGCATGTTGGTAATGTAAGGAAGGTGCTTCTGTGAAATTGTCTGTTAGTGAAGAATGCTGCATGCTGAAGGCCAGCTGCTGGGGAGTTTAAAGGGTTCAATTATTATCTATTTAAAATGTACACCAAAACTCACTCCTAGCAAACTGATGCACTGCTCACTTGGCATCTCATATTCAGCAGAACTAAACATTTTTCCCGTGTTTACTTCGATTTTAGCTGTGATTTGAAATCACTTCCAAAAAATATTTATTAAGAGTCTATTTATCAAGAAATACCTAAGAAAACTCCCCTAAGAAAGTTATTCAGACTTGTTACTTCCTCCTTTTGGGTGCAATGGTGAGGGATGATCAGTAGATGACCTAAAGATTAAAGTGACAGAAAGGAAGATGTAAATCATCCAGAATGACAGAAAAAATTAAAACCTAGGGGTTTGTCAGGGTCCCCCGTGTATTAGCTAATAAGTATAACTGTGCTTTAGTTCTGTTCATCTTCTGATTTTACAGGCTTTGCAAATGTTTGTTTTCAGATTAATGTATAAATGTATGTGTAACTATGCATATGCTTAGCACAGGGGCAGCGAGTGCCATGCCCTGGCAGATATATAGATACATAGAAATATAGATATATAGATACATAGAGATATATAGATATAGAGATATATATAGATATATATAGATATATATAGATATATATATAGATATATATAGATATATATAGATATATAGATATATAAACATTTGGCCAATCCCCTAATACACATTCAAATAAAATATACATGTCCCAGTGCATGAGTCTCCTCCTCCTCCTCCTTCTCCTCCTCTTCCTCCTCCACCTCCTCCTCCTCCTCCTCTGCACAGTCTCTCCCCACCTCCCCCACCCCACTTCAAAGCTTGTGGTCCTTTCTCCATCCGTGTACTAAAAGGTTTCTTTGTGAGCCAGGCCATTTGTCCGTCATTGTTTGGGGCCCAAACGGTGGTAAAATACCCTGTCACCGATCTGGAGCACGGTGAATGGCAGCTTCTCTCCGGACAATTGGCGGCGGTGCCGAGAAATATTCCTGAGAGGATTATTTAACCTTTCAATTTAGGGGGCACAAAGCCCGGCTGATTAATGAACTTTCTGATGGGCGCCGATAAGCGGATCTATTTCTTTATTTCCTCCAAAAGTGATTCCTTCTCCTGTCCCATATTACTATAATCTTAAACATAAAATGTGGCAAATAGATTAAAAAACAGCACTAAAGAGTTTATCTGGCTAGCAAACTGAAGGAGCTAAATTAAAATTGGTAATGAAAGCAGTGGCTGAGCCCCGTATATGGTTTTTAAATGCGCTGTGTATTTTGAAGAGACTTATTCTCCAGCCTGCCTGGTAATGACTGCTTTGGGTGCGCGGTCCGGGTCCAGCTTCTGTTATCCCCCCAAAAAAATGAGTTGTGTTATCTGGATGACTGCAGACACATATGCATCCCCCTTTCTCACTGCATGGGCAGACAAGGTCGATAGCATTACAAGGTATTTGTGGCAGTGCTTGTTTCAGTTTTCAGAGCTGCCAGTTTTCAGCCAGATTTGAATTACAAAAGAAGAAGCTGGCATGAAAATTGAAAGGGTTTATCGGCTAGTCTGAAGCCTCATAGCACATTGCTTATTTATGCAGTCCATTTGCACCAGGAAATGTAAAAAGGAAATACATTTTAAAAATAAGGTCATAAAGACCCAGATATGTTTAAGATGGCAAATAAAATATAGATACCTATAATATCTTTCCAGGAAACGATTTCACTTAATGTTGCACATTACTTCGGAAGAGCATTTATGTTAGTGTCATAAATTTGTGCGTTTGTGTCACCATACAGATAGTCCCCAGGGATTAGGAACGAAGTGTTTGCTAACTTACTTTAAAATTAAAATAGAAGGGGAGATAGGTTTGTAGTTTGAGAGCCACATCAGGAATAGTTGGAGTTTAATGTGCCATCGTTTTTAAATAACGTTTTGCGTTCCCTGTAAAATTAGCCATGGACGGCTAGAGAGATGCCACCACCTTTGGAGAAAATTGGGATGCCTTTTAAACCATGAAGATTTTGAGGCATTCAGGGATTGTATTGTTGTTATCCTCACTATCTTGCATACATTCATTTTCTCTATGAAGTTGAGTAGGTTTTGTCCATTTCTTAGAGAAGACTTTTTGTATTAATATTTTAGGGTTTTCTCCTCTGCTTGTGAGAGTATTAAAAGATTGCATTCATTTATTTCAGATATATAATATTGTGCGTTTTGTCTCTTCCTTTAGCGTTTCCACACAGTCAATTGTAGATGCTATTTGCATCTCTTTAAAATGCATTGTAGAAATGTCTTATTTCTGTAGAAGGAGATCACTTCACAGTGCTCATACTGTGGTCCAGGCAAGTTAAATTTCTTCCTCTGGAAAGGATTTCAGATTCTCCAACTGTACAATCAAAAATTTAAATTTCATTCATTAACAGAATTAATTTAATGTGTATCATCACTTTAAAAAAATTTAAAAAAAAAAAACCAGAGCCCTACAAAGCTGAATGAGATCACTTTTTTCTTGGTTATTTCACTGTGTTTTGGTGATGTCCAAATGTCATGAGCACATTTAGTAGAGTGTAATTTGTGGGAAGATGCTCAGGTAAGACCTCCACAACTCCTGTGAGAAGAGAAAGGTTTTTTTAGACAGCTGAAAAGAAGAAATAAAAATCAGAGAAGAAATTACTTCATTTGTAATTGCTTGGAGTTTAGGGGGATTAAAAGTCAAAATAGTGAATTTGTATGTTTCTTGTCTATTAGCATGCACCAAGCTCAGTGTGTTTCTTTCATGAATTTTCATAAGGATTTTTACTACGTAGCATGTGTGGCTTAATGATGCAATCACCTGATAGACTGGGAAGACTCCAAAGGAGACGTTCCGGTCTGTTGTGTACATAATACTTGTTTCAAAAATCTGCCTAATTAAGGAATTACCCAATGGAATGCAAGTCTACTGGGTGCATGACACGGTTAAAGAAAATAACAACAACAAAAACCCTGGGTATAATTACAATATTACATGATACCTTATATTGGCAATTTTGAATATAAGGGAATGATGCTAACCTGCCATTGTTTCAGCTGGCATGCCAGTAGATTATGATAATTTGTAGGGCAAAGTAAATGTATATTTTTCTGTGATAGAGCTGCTCTGACCTTTTCCCTGCCCAGCTCCAACCTGCAGGCACAGCACTGATGATTCACTCAATGATTGTCTTTCAGTGGCTCAAGGAAGCAGTGAAACATTGCTGCTAATGA